>CAWUFW010014942.1:0-387112 GCA_963921515.1 Calotriton arnoldi
ACCCTGGCTAAGGGTGGTAGTAGTGGTAGGCATCCAGCCCCCCTGGGTGAGGGTGGTAGTAGTGGTGGGCATCCTGCCCCCTGGCTAAGGGTGGTAGTAGTGGTAGGCATCCAGCCCCCCTGGCTAAGGGTGGTAGTAGTGGTAGGCATCCTGCCCCCTGGCTAAGGGTGGTAGTAGTGGTAGGCATCCTGCCACCCTGGCTAAGGGTGGTAGTAGTGGTAGGCATCCTGCCACCCCTGGGTGAGGGTGGTAGTGGTGGTAGGCATCCAGCCCCCCTGGGTGAGGGTGGTAGTAGTGGTGGGCATCCTGCCCCCTGGCTAAGGGTGGTAGTAGTGGTAGGCATCCAGCCCCCCTGGCTAAGGGTGGTAGTAGTGGTGGGCATCCTGCCCCCTGGCTAAGGGTGGTAGTAGTGGTAGGCATCCTGCCACCCTGGCTAAGGGTGGTAGTAGTGGTAGGCATCCTGCCACCCCTGGGTGAGGGTGGTAGTAGTGGTGGGCATCCTGCCCCCTGGCTAAGGGTGGTAGTAGTGGTAGGCATCCAGCCCCCTGGCTAAGGGTGGTAGTAGTGGTGGGCATCCTGCCACCCTGGCTAAGGGTGGTAGTAGTGGTAGGCATCCTGCCCCCTGGGTGAGGGTGGTAGTAGTGGTAGGCATCCTGCCCCCCTGGTTGAGGGTGGTTGGCATCCAGCCCCCCTGGGTTGGGGTGGTGGCGCGCATTCAGGCCCCTGTGTGCATATGTGGCATTGGTGATGGGCATCCCGCCCCTATGGTGCTGCTGTTGCAAGTATATTCAGATTCCCAGTGTATGTGTGTGATGTGTCGTGTACGTGTTGTATGTGTTTTGTGGTTGGTGTCTGACTTACCTTCTGCGCCGTACGCGTCCGTGCCTGTTCCGGTAGTAGATGTAGAATATTGGTATGATCGGGACGAAGGGATTCATGGTTGGTTCGTGTCGTTCGTCCTTCTCGTTGCTTCGCGTCGTCCTCGTCGCTTGGCTTCGTCCTCGTCGCTTCGCTTCGTCCTCGTCGCTTCGCGTCGTCCTCGTCTGTGCTGTGTTCGTCTCGTAGCCGTGGATCGTGTTGTGGCGCGATTCGGAGCTTATGTGCGCCTCTCCCGGATGCTTTGACGTGCCGTGCGTAGCGACGGGTTCGGCGCGTACGGAAAGCGCATCGTACTTGTCCGGCCGGACGGGGCTGCATTTTCCCTTCCGTGCGACTCGATTCGGCGTTTCCGGATTCGCCTCGGTCGGAGAACAGGACCTGGTTTGGGTGAGTACGGCTCGGCCGGAATTTTTGCTGTTGTGCGCATCGTACTTGCTCGTTCGGTGTGCTGTACGGATCGGTCGGGAAACTGGCTTTCGCATGGCTTTTTTCCCGACCGAATGGTATTGGGTGCGCCTCCGACCGAGATCGGAATCGGCCCCTAAATGTTGGGACATGCAGAGAAAACTTGGACTAACAGTCCCAGTAAACTCAATATTGACTAAAACATTGTGGGCCAGATGTACGACCATTTAAGTGATTGCAAATGGAAAATCAGGCCATTTGCAACCGCTAACAAGAGGTGTAGCATGTACAAAACCTATTTTGTGAGTCAGTAACCTATTACCGACTCGCAAAATAGGGTTTGCAAGTCGCTATTAGGAAGGCGTGTGATAAGGGCGTCCCTTCCTAATAAGGAGTTGCAGGGGTATGTATGATTGTTTTGCAACTGCAAGTGCGGTCGCAAAACAATCTCAGTTACCACCAATTTCAAATTGGTGGGAAGCCAGTCACAAACGGGAAGGGGTCCCCAAGGCAGCAAATATTTTTTAAACACATCCTGTTTTCCTTTAAGCAAAACGGGCTGCATTTGAAAAAAAACTGTTGCGTTATATAAAAACCAAGCACAGACATGGTGGTGATGTTCAAAGTCATGATCTGAGAAGGCAGGTGTCTCCAATGGTTACATTTGTGTGTTGTCTGTATATTGAAGGAAGGACACATCTGACTAGCACGAATCATACTCAATGGATGAAAGTATAATTTGAAAAGAGTAGAAACTAGGATAACTCACAGGTGAACACCATATGTGACTTCAGTCTTCCTAGAGGAAGATATGGTTACAAGGTAGCTTAAAAACTTTGGTCAAGTAATCACTGAAAGGTTCTAGGAAGTTGGGCTTCATTTTGGAAAGGTGGTTTATGGTTTGAATGTGAGTCGTGCAGAATGGAGAATTTGAGACTGATAATTGAAAACAATCAGAAGTATCATAGGTGATTGATTGGTCAATAAGGAGGGTCTGGTATTTGACTGCTATATGTTATCAGTTTTGCATTTCTTGCCAGCTCCGAGCAATTTATTGTTCTGTGGAACCAGAGATGAATGATACCTTTATAGTGCTCAGTGACCCAGATTTCAGTGACGAGGTGATATCTAAATTATGATCTTCGATGAAATAGTAGCATTTAAGACTAATGATCATTTGCTGAACTGGCCTTCAAAAACATGCAGTCCAGGCAGCGGCGGCCGGCACAGGTAAACGCGGTGAGGCGGGGTGGGGAGGTGGAATCATCGACAGACAACGAAATAGGTATAATTAAATAAATAAATAATTCCTAGTCAGTCATCTGTTGGCTCCCCGCCCCTGCCGCACCCTGCCCCGCCGCCTCACCGAGCATACCTGAGCCGGCCGCCGCTAAGTGTAGGTGATTTAGCTGTAGTTTGGTGGGTGAGGGCACTTGTTGAGCAAAGTTTATAGAACTGAGGTTGTTTTTGTTTCTGTTGCATAATGTGCTGCGACTTGCATTTGGTAGGTGTTATGACCACCTTAAAGCTGCGATGGGACAGATCGTATACTGCAGACAAATGATGAATGAGTGGAAATGTAATGGATGAATCAAAAAAACGGAGTGAGTCGTGTTAGCTGTGCCAGTCAGAACGGTAATGAAGAATAACTCGCTTAGCAGATTAATAGACCTGGTATAGATTGTCAGCGTCCCTTTGGGTTCTAATTAATTAGTGAAATCAGAAATTTCATAGTATGGCGAGGTATTATTAGCGAAGTGGCAGGTCAATGAATGCAGAGTGGATTTTATATGGTTTATAAGCTCTTGCAATAGTTGCTTAGGAGTTTCTGGAGTCAGTTGAGCTATTTTATCGTTAAATTGGAATACTCCCAAAAGGAATGGATTGCAATGATTGTTTCATGCCGAGTTGGAAATTTAGCCAGCAGTTTCTGAGGATTAATAATATGAATTTTCTTCAGGCTTGGTGGTACCGGCTTTTAGATTGGATGTGAGTGTACTCAGAGCCAGTCACAAATGATGAATGAGTCGGGGGATTGTCATGTGCTTATGTGTAATGTGGGACCATTTGTTCCTTAAACAGATGAATAGCTAAGCTGTACTATGCTGGTGTGAGTGTGCCACATGACAGGCATGGATAGCCCAACCTAGAACCCTAGAACGGTATAGGTTACTTCGTCAGTAATGGCTGCCGTCTTAATTTACATAAATCTGTATCACACTTATACTTTGGATTTTAACAGAAATGGCTTGAACCAATAATGAAATAACTTCGGTGCAGGTCTGTCTGCAGAGCATGCAAAAATGCCCAGAGTTAGCGAGTTATTATGTTTGCGGCAGACAACATAATTTCAATATTGTACAGATGTGCGTAAGGGCAGCCTGGGACCTTGCGCTCACCATGGTACAGGTTCTCCGCTTACTTGGAGAGTATCTGTTCATGAACAGGAATGTGCTTTCTCTAGTGCACTGTTGTCGCCCAATTTTTTTTATTTTTAAATTGCATAAAGTTATCTTTATTTCCACCTATGTACCTTTTGTAGTCCAAAACGTTTTGCTGATACAAGTCAGTTTCAATGACATGGACAGAACAGATTTCTATTTGTGCAAGCTTGACCTGTGCTCGCGCGATTCTCCAATCTACTTGGTGCCTTCCACTATTTCACAGATGTAAAAAAGTCCAAGCGACTTGTCGAATGTCCCCGTGATTTATATTATTCCGCCCCTTGATCATTGTGCCGTAAAAACAAATTATTTTTTAACAATCCAGTGAAAAATCTATAGTTTTATTGAACTCTGGTGGCTGAGTTTGGTAACGAGATTACACACACTTTGGAAAATGTGAACACTCAGATGCAACTAGTGCCTCTAATTCCCACAGGAGCAAGAAAGTAATATAATTTGAAAACTCAGCCCCCATCATGGCCCCTCCATTATTTAATTCCTGTCAGAAATGAAACAGGTGTCAGCGTGAGCAGCAGTTAAGTAAGCAGAGTGGAAATATGACAAATGCGGTCGAGAGAGACAGTCAAAACAATGTCTGGAAACAGTCTGAATCGAGTGTTCACATGCCTCTTACATGTGGGCCTTAAACTCCAATTTGTTTGGAGAGATCTTTTCAGTGTTCTGTGTTAGCTTTAAGAAGGTGTTTAAGACAGATCGGAGGGTAACTAAATGTAATTTCGCAGTGGCCCTGCAATCTCATTAACATTCCAGTAAAGGAAGGCAGCGTGTGAACGGAATTTGCTTATTTCAGACGTATTTTTGGCCCCAGAATCTCCCCACCAGTTTAAGGGCAACTTGTGATCAAAGCCAAAGGGACACATATGGGTCTCACAAACACTACATTGTGTGATCAGGTAACTCCACAACCAAAGTTACTGATATCGAAGGTACCAGTAATTACAGATGACCATATGTAGGGAATTGCCCTTTTTGACATGGTCAACCCCACACTTTTTGTCTGGTATTTGATGTGATTCCGACTGGAAGTGCACTGGGTTCCTGGTAACCAGGTCCCCAGTGCCAGTACTCTTTCCCAAAACTGCGATACCTTTAGTTTAATTTGTAAGTCCCTAGTAAATGGTACCTCTGGTACCTAGGGCCTGAGGTACCAAAGAGGGTCTCCAAGGGTTTTAGCATGAGTTGTGCCACCCTAAGGGACCACTCACCAATGTCATGCAAACTGCCACTGCAGGCTGTGTGTCTTGGTGCAGACACAAGTGAAAACACGACATGGCACACAGCCTGTGTGCCCTGCGTGCCGACACTCAATGCAGTATAAGTAAGTCACCCCTACAGCAGGCCTCACCGCCCTAAGGCAGGGTGCACCATACTACTGTGAGGGCATAACTGCATGAGCAGAGATGCCCCGTACTGGCCAGTTCCATTAATGCCAGTGCAATTGTTCGGGTAAGCCTTTTTTAAAAGCATGTACTGGACACTGGTGAAAACAAATTCCCCAGCTACATGATGGCTTCACTGGAAATAGGGATGTTTGTATCAAACATCTCGTATTAACAAACCCACACTGAACACAGCGTCGGATTTAATAATATATGCACCCAGAGGGCACCTTCGAGGTGCCCCCTCAAAAACTACCAGTTACTTGTGTGCTGACTGACTGGTTTTCACCAGCCTGCCACCAGAGATGGGTATCTGAACCCCAACGGTGAGGGCCTTTGCACTCAGGGGGCCATAAACCAAGCCTGCTCGGGCAGAGGGTGCTTTGCACCCCACGCCCAAAGGATGACATGCGAATTAGCATTCCAGGGCCGGTAAGCTTGAGTATGCAAATTTGGCTTCTCTCACCAACCCCCTTTGTCCAGAGCCCTTTGACACCTGGTCAGGTGGGAAAATTAGCCAGAGAAGACAGGCATGCCTACCCTCAGGTGAGTCCACCCCTGAACTGGGCTACCTGAAGTGGATGCGACTTTTCAGAAGTGACCATCTCGCTGATGGCAAATTTAGGATCTCTGGGTCAGGGTTATTCCCACTTCCCCCAGGAGGTTGTCATATAGGGGGCATAGTGACCCCTAGGGTAAGTAGCCATTGGCTACTACCCTACACTCCACTAATGGCTTCTCATGCACCTAAATTCAAAATTTAGGGGAGCCCTGGCACCAGGAAATCATGTCCTGCCGACCAACAGAAGAAGAAGAAGGGCTGAAGAGCTGCGAAAACAAGAAGTGCAGAAGAAGCAACTGTATTGGCACCAGCGCTGCCGGCCTGTTCACCAAAGTTGCTGATCCTCCAAAGCCTGGAAGGACTGCCAGCACTTCTCCAAAGACTCAGGAACTCCTGTGGAACATTGGAGCTGTTCCCCTGCATCTTCCAGGTACCAAATATTGAGCTGTGAGGCTCCAAGACTGTAAAAACCGGACACCGGAAAGCACCACTGCACCTAAGCCGCCTAGCCCGAGCTGAAGTGGGCCAATGGTATCAACGTGTTCCTTATATTCCTGCTGACCTATGAAGAAGAAGGACACTAAAGAGCCGCAAAAGCACAGACTGTGGAAGAAGCAATTGACTCAGGGCCACCCCGCTGGCCTGTTTGCTGTTTCCAACAGAGTGAGCCAAAAGTAATCTTGTCCTGCAGCTGCTGTACTTCCAAAGTCTGGGAGGCTCTCGTGCCTTCAGCAAAGACCCGGGGACTCCACTGGAGTAGGTTTTGGCACCCCAAAGAAGACTGTGAGACTCCGGAACTGCAAAAACCCGACGCCACAAAGCACCACTGCACTAGCGCTTCCTAGCCTGAGCTGTAGTGGGCCAATGGTGCCAGCGTGGTCTCCTGGCCCTCCAGAGGTAAGGCCTACCTTGGATTTGCTCAATGTGGGCTTCCCAATGCTGCCTGCCACCTCTGTTCGCAGGCCCCCTCTACTGTGACTGCTCCCGGTGATGAAAACCCGGTGCCTAAGGACAGCTCTGCACCACTAGCCCGTGGAGAAGAGGACCAAAGATGTCCCCATGTCCTCAAGCATCATGAGGCCTAAGCCCCCTTGTTGGTTCAGCCCGACTGGTCTCCAAGTCTGAGCCTGCAGCCTCTGTTCCAATGGACTGACCTCCTTAGACTTGAATGGGGCATCCAACGCTGCATGGCACATCTGCACCGGGCTGCCTCAGTGCCTCCCGAGACACCTTGCCCCATACTCACCTTAAGTCCCAGGGAAGGGTCTTGTAAGTCAGTGTCAAGTGATGGTATTCAGTGTATGTTTCCTTCCTAGGTTAACATTGTTGCAAAGTGCTTCAAAGTGTTTTCTTTAAAAAAAAGTACTTACCTGATTTTGATGATCTTGGTGCCTAAAGTTATATAAAGATACGTGTTATCTTTATAAATTGGTGTGGATCTCCTTATTGAGTCGTGTGCCATTTATTGGATGTGTGTGTGCAATAGGTGTCTAACACTCCTCTCTGATAAGCCTAAGGATGCTCAACCACACTAACCCCTAGAAGTAAGACCTCCGACCCTCGGTCTAGGTCCACTCTCTCCCCGCAGCTCCGTTGTGCCGTCTCTGGCCTCCAGACCCCGACCTCCTCCTTGGGAGGTTCAAGGCTGCTGCCCGCTCCTGCGCCTGCTGCCCGCTCCAACTGGGACCAGACTGCCTGCAACCACCGTAACCTTTCTCAGCCGTTTTTTTCTTAATTTTTCCCTGTTGTGCCACTGTTATTGTGCCCATCTGTGTCTTGCTCTAATTCCACCACTGTTTTTATTTTCTCGTGCCTGCCTGTTCCTTTCGCCTTTCGCCGCTGCTGCCCCTGCGGCCCCTCCCCCCCAGAATTCCCCCCTGGAATTCCCCCCCGGAATTTCCCCCCGGAATTCCCCCACTCCCCCCTCCCAGCCTCTCCTCCCTCCCACCTCCCCTACTTAATGGCGGCCGCTGCGTGGTCGCGCCGCCGGCGTGCCAAAGGCAAGCCCGTCTGCACCCATCCGCGACCTGACCGCTGCCAGCGCCAGGAACCCTGGACCTCCCACTACCCATCGCTACGACACCACCACACTCCTCCCACTCAACCCTGGAAGACTTAGAGAATGCCAACAGGCCTCGCCGAACACGTCCCACGGCCAGTTCTCCTGCCTCCAATGCCGCCAGACCCTCACTGCCACCCCGGCCTCCAACACCGCCGACGCCAGCACCGGCGACACCCTAAAATGCATCCTCCTCAACGTACGCTCCGTACACAAACACGCCATGGAAATCTGGAACCTACTCGACTCTCTCTCGCCCGACCGCCTTCTTCACAGAGACCTGGACCAGAGCATCCTCCGCCCGACATCAGAACCACCATCCCAGACGGATACAAGATCCAGATGAAAGATCGCCCCCAACAACACAGGAGGGGGCCTCGCCATCGCCCACAAGAGCACCCTCCGCCTCAAGACCTCCAGCAAAACCTTCCCCTCCGCCGAACACCTGCACTTCCAGATCCAGACCACCCCAAAGCCACACTCCGAGGAACCCTCATCTACAGACACCCCAGCCCCTGAACACCCTTTGCCACCACCATCACCGACTTCATCGCACCCCACGCCATCACCTCAACAAACTACATACTCATTGGAGACCTGAACTTCCACCTCGACAACCCCTGCGACCCCAACTCCACTATCCTTCATGACAACCTCGCCAGCATCGGACTTAAACAACTCGTCAACACACTGACCCACAGAGCAGGACACACCCTCGACCCCATCTTTGCGGCAGGAAACAGCGTCCAATTCAGCCACACAATGCAGCCGCCATGGACCGACCACCACTGCGTACACTTCGCCATCAACAAACCCAAGGCACCCAAACCAGCCCCACGCCCACCTCGAAGGAACTGGAGGTAGGTTACCGACGAGCAACTTAACTCCACCCTCACCCGAGACAACCACACCTGGGCACCCGACGCAAATGACGCAGCCAGAGAACTCCACACCTGGATCTCCAACTGCGCAGATGAGCTCGCCACGCTACGCAACCCCGACAGACAACGCCCCAGGAAACCCGCCTGGTTCACCACCGCTCTCCAAGAAGCCAGATGCACCTGCAGACGCCTGGAGAAGAACAGGAGAAACACCAAGACAACCGAAAACCACGCCACCTACAAGGACGCCATGACGGACTACCACAACCAGATCAGAGCCACCAAGAGGAACTTCATCCACAACAAAATCCTGGCCAACTCCACCAACTCCAAGGAACTTTTCAGTGTCAGTCAAGAATTCACCAACCCACGCAGCGAAGCTACAGACATCACCCCATCCCAAGACCTCTGCGACAAGCTTGGAACCTATTTCCACCTCAAGATCAAAAACCTCTACGACAACTTCATCGACCATCCACCAGGCGCCACAGACTGCCCCCGCCCCCAGAAACACCAGCCAGCCCACCATCTCCAACTGGACACCGATCACGGCCGAAGACACCGCTTCAACCATGAAAAGCATCCACTCGGGGGCCCCCACCGACCCCTGCCACCCTCACATCTACCACAGAGCCGCGGCCGCCATTGCACCCGAACTACAACGCACCATCAACACCACCTTCAAAACAGGCACCTTCCCAGACGACTGGAAGCGCGCAGAAGTCAGACCCCTGCTCAAGAAGCCCACAGCTGACCCCACCGACCTCAAGAACTATCGGCCCATCTCGCTCCTCCCCTTCACAGCCAAAGTTGCAGAGAAAACAGTCAACATGAAACTGACACGATTCATTGAAGAGAACGCCATCCTCGACCCATCCCAATCCGGATTCCGAAGCAACTACAGCACAGAGACCGCCCGACTCGCTGCCACAGATGACATCCGCACCCTCCTGGACCAAGGCCACTCCGCAGCCCTCATCCTACTCGACCTATCAGTGGCCTTCGACATCGTCTCCCACCGCACACTAGTCGCCAGACTACACAACGCAGGCATACAAGGAACAGCCTGGACTGGATCCGATCATTCCTCACCGGAAGAAGCCAAAGGATCAGACTCCCACCCTTCCTCTCCGACCCCACGAAAATCACCTGCGGAGTCCCACAGGGTTCCTCACTGAGCCCCACCCTCTTCAACATCTACATGGCCCCCCTCGCAGCCATCGTCCGACAACACGGCCTCAACATCGTATCATACGCCGACGACACCCAGCTCATCCTCTCCCTCACCAAAGACCCCACCACTGCCAAACTCAGCTTCCAGAAAGGAATGCAAGACGTTGCAGTCTGGATGACCAACAGCTGCCTGAAGCTCAACGCTGAGAAGACAGAAGTCCTCGTCCTCGGTACCACCCCTTCTGCATGGGACAGCACCTGGTGGCCGACACCCTCGGAAGCCCACCTACCCCCTCAGACCACGCCAAGACCCTCAGCATCGTACTCGACTCATCACTCACCATGAACCGACAGGTCAACGCCGTCACCTCCAGCTGCTTCAACACCCTCCGCATCCTCCGCAAGACCTTCAAGTGGATCCCCCCTGAGTCAAGGAAGACAGTCACCCACACACTCATCACCAGCAGACTGGACTACGGAAACGCACTCTACGCCGGCATCAACAAGTCCCTACTCCGCAAACTCCAGACAATACAGAACACCGCCGCCAGACTCGTCCTCGGCATCCCCCGACACAAACACATCAGCCAACACCTACGAAGTCTCCGCTGGCTCCCCGTGGAGAAAATAGTCACTTTCAAAATCCTCACTCACGCCTACAAATGCCTACACAACAACGGACCCAAATACCTCAACGACCGAATCAACTTCCACGTACCCAAAAGAAACCTCCGATCTTCCAACCTCGCACTGGCCGAAACCCCGCGCATCCACAGAGCCAGAGCAGGCGGAAGATCCTTCTCTCACATTGCAGCCAAGACCTGGAATGAGCTACCGGCAGACATCAGATGCGCCCCCTCCCTGAACACCTTCAGGAAGACCCTTAAGACCTGGCTCTTCGGCTAAACAGATCTGCGGACCACCCCCCTCAGCGCCTTGAGACCCTCACGGGTGAGTAGCGTGCTTACAATTCCCTGATTGATTGATTGATAGAAGAGCACCTTAGGATTACCAGATCAATGCCATGTCCACTAGTAAGGGAATACCAGGACTCTTTGCACGGTATACTTCACTTGGTATACCATATAAGGAGCCGCGTTCCTACACAATAGTTACTGGTGATTACAAGCTGAACCGGAGGATCCCCTTAGCAATGAGGAATTACTGATGGTATTGGTATTTCCAGGACTCATTCCAGTAATTCTGGGCATGAAAAATACAAGGTCTGTGGATTTTTTATGTGCTGGTAATTCATGTTATAAGCAGCATTTTGAATTATAGAGGGACTATTACAGTTGACTCATAATATTGCTCTATGAGGCACTACCCTTATTTTCACTGTTTATCGGACAAGATAATAGTGAATCATTCTATTTTCCGCACCTAAGTATGGGACACAGCACAGTAATTCTACATGTTTTCCCCTGTGTCTAGGCAGACATTTCACTGCAGGGCAAACACTGACACTCTTAACACTGAGTTTGCCCCACCGTGATTGCCATTTTATTTTTAAGAATGTCTCCCCTATGATCCTACTCACCTACCAACCCTGCCTATGAGCATTTTGCCATATCCAACTCTCTTCAAATAGGTGCTGCAGTGTAGGTGGCAAAATGCCCACCAGCAAAAAAAAATGATGCCTAAAGTCTGCATACCGTCTAGGTGCACACTCTTAGAATGAGCGGTGTTTCCTCAAATAATTTCAGCAGGTTTTACCTTTCTAAAATTGTCTGGGCAAAAAAACCCTAGGTGCAATTGCTACGTCAAAACAGGAAATTTAATTTTGGGTCTGCGCCATATTTTCAAAGAAATGATGCATTGCTGCTCTCACCTAGCACTGCTGCACAATTTGTTGCCAAGCAACAACTCAGGCACCCTTACGTCATGTCGCAAGAGTGTCTGTATTGTGGGCAGGATAGTTTTTGTGCTGGAAAAGGTACCTTCCAGCACAAAATCGATGCTTTAAGGCTGTTTCCTCTATGTATATGCTGCAGAATGCTGCACTCATGCAAAGAGCAAAAAACGAGGCAAAAAGATAAAGATATTTCTCCTTGTTATGCCCGCCTCAGGTAGGCACACCAGTTTGGCACAAACTTATGTTTACAGGTCTTTGTAAATATGGATTTGCTTCACAATACATGGATGAATGCACTAGAACTCCCATGCACCACCCATGTAACTCCTACCTGATGCAAGTTGATGCAAGTTGATGCAAGCAGGTCTATGAGTTGTGTTACAATTTTTTTGTTACAAAGCCACGCAAATCAGGTGTTTGAGATGCAGTTTTGTGGTAGTCGACCCCCCTGGACCCTCAGCATACTGGGGTCTTCATCCCCCACCGACCGTAGCACTGGGAGGTGCAGCTCTAGAGTGTTGCCACATCAAGAAAAGGCGGGGCCCTGAATTTAGCTATTCTCTCTGGGCCTCGTTTTTCACCTTCTCTGTAAGATGGGCAAACAGAAAACTATCTTCGCAAATGCAGGGAATTTACGTCCAGGGAAAATTTTATAGGATACTGCTACAAATGGATTTTTAAATCATCAATACTTTCTTACGTAACCACAGTAGTGGGGGCAATCAATGACGAAATCAGTACTTGTGAGGAAAGACTTGGCATTTAACCTGCACCCATGGATTTAACAGCAATCCCTGGAGCTATGCCAGCTGATGCCCCTATGTTGAGCCATAACACTATGAGCCAAGATGTAGTAGGAGGCTCCAATGCATTAGAATCAGTTTCCACTATGATCGTTACTGCAGATGTTCACCAATCGCTGGCAACAGACGAGACTAGGAACTCCCCGGTAGACTGTTGCCCCCCAGCAGTGAACGGTCTGGAATTAAAACAATGGGCAGTTTGATTTAGCAGGTCCCTGTGGTAGGTAACATCCAGATAACTTCATAACTAATCCTAAAGCTAGTGAGTTTGCTGCATGCTGCAGTCTATGATTGACGCTGCAATTGGTAAATGTTTAGATAAATGCTTGGGTAAACTTGCATCAATTGAGGCCAGATTAAACATTTTAATACAGTTTTG
This sequence comes from Calotriton arnoldi, assembly GCA_963921515.1. Lineage (NCBI taxonomy): Eukaryota > Metazoa > Chordata > Amphibia > Caudata > Salamandridae > Calotriton > Calotriton arnoldi. The sequence goes on from CAWUFW010014942.1 coordinate 12,841, forward strand.
CAGAACCAATTTGTCTTCTGTGGGATCTTGGGAACACTGCAAGTTCTGTCCCAGAAGGGTAGGACGGGAACTTACAAACAATGTAATAGAGCTGGTACTATGTCCTACGATTACACATAGTACAAAAAGAGGTGGCCCCTTAATGACTCTTACTAACCTATCAGGCAGTCAAGAGCCCTTGGTTAATAAAAACATGAGCTCTGGCACTGCCAGGCGCCCTGAGATTTCGGCGCTCCAGAAGGGCCCCGGAGATATGAATAGTGATAGCCCACTCCCGCAGGGAGGGGCGGGCCTGGCAAACAGTAACAACGGCCCACTTTCTCTGCATGTCTTCTTAAATCTTCCACCTGCCTCCGCTCCCTATGTGGTTGTACTCTCTGGGGTCTTTGTATTAAAACATGGTACTCGAGAAGATTATCATTCCCTAAGGAATAGAGTGTGTCACTGGCTGTTCCTTTTGAGTACTGAAGGCCACAAACTGGCCAATAGGCTTATCATGGCTAGGAGAATCGACTGGGTGGGGCCTTATCCGAAAACTCTTGTTAGGGATTGTGTCTTTATTAACTTTGACTCTCTGGGTGCTGTCCCCACAGTCTTGAACCTCGCCAGCATGATGGCCAGTGCATCCACGATACAGGCCCTTCACTTGGGCTACTGTTACTGACTGCCTGTTGCCCCAACTTCGAAATGGTCTACTGTGAGATCTAAACATCATTATAGCAGGTATGCAAGTCAGACTGAGGCTAATATATTCACTATAGATACATCCAATAGGTTTGAGACCCTGGGAGTGGACGCATTGGATTGACTCACTTGCCCCATTGATATGATCAACCTAAATATGGCACGGTCAATAGGATGTCGCCCATGCTGTCAAATCCTGGGGTATTGTTGCGTGAGGAGTACGGTGCTCTCGAATCTGGGTCTATTAACATTCCAAATGCTAGTTCTGCTGGGTTGGTTGCCTCCGATGGGAAAGAGGTGATTTTTTCCACTGCTATTGCAGGGAGCCATGCACAATTAAACATTAGGACTGTTCCCAGTGACCCCTAAATTGGCATCTTGGAAAGTGGTTGGAGTAAATGGTAAAAAATTCCACTCGGCTGGTATCCATACCTCAAAAACGTCACCATAATCTGTCTCCAAGAGTCATGGGAGATAGAGAGAAACATTTTCCTGGACAGGTATAAGTCCTTTTTTAATCCGGCTGTATCCTCTTCAAGGGCACACCCTAAAGGTGGTTTGTTAACCGTGGTTTCTCTCTCATTAGATTGCAAGATGGAGCATTTGGTCACAACTTACCCCAATGTGCAGGCTATTTTCTTCTCTTCAACAGTGGTGGGTGGTTTTATGTTGCTGACTTTCTACAATGCAACTAATGGTACTACTTTTTGTGACACGCTGGTAGCACTTCGGGCCCAGTTATTGGATACTGAGCTCAAGGATGATGTAAGAGCTGGTCTTATTGTAGGGGGAGATTTTAATATACATCCATGTCTATGTTCTTTTACCCCTGGTGACCATATGTACAGTGAAGACATTTTACATCTTGAGCATAGTCAAGCAGAGTTCAATTTGGAATGTGTTATGACTAAATCATTTCAAAATTTGGACGGTAGTTTTTCCCCTAACATTGTTGGGCATGGAGTAAATTCCACATTAGATTTTATTTTTGTTTCTGCATCATTGAGAAATCGGTTAGGTCCCTTTGATGTGTCACTGGTTTCAGTGATCATTATTGTAATTTTATTGGTATTAGTAGCTTGTTTGTTTGAGCTCCTGTACACAATACTGTACCCCAGTTGGATGACAAAGTGACTGACCAGGGGAGAAGGATAAAATGGTCTAAAATTATTTGTGAAGATTTCTTGAAGAGCCTAGTAGTGGCTAAAGGTAAGGAATTTGACTTGTGCTTGGGGGAACCATGTGATGAGTTCGTTTTTTTGAGTGCATATCACGTGATCCAGATGGATGTTAGACCCAGACTGTCTCTACCTGCCAAAACTGTTGTCAACAATAAACCCAGATGGTTTGATAAAAACTGCTCCAATATCCATAAATTGTTACTGTCCACGCTTAAAGCCCAGCCTAAAGATCAATGCCTAATATCTTGTAGACGTTTGGCAATCAAGAAAGTGATAGAGTGAAGGAAATGGGAACTTAGAGAGGACGCCTGGTCTGACCAGATGGAGGGCTCGACCAAAGCAGACAGTAGTCAATTTTGGGAGATAGTTAATTACCCCTATTTAATGGCAACGGAGCCCATGCCACTTCCTCTCACATCTCTCCTGAGAAATTAATTGAGCACTGTGCGGGCATTTATGGGTCTGAGGATGGTGTTGGTTTGCGTGAGCCCTCGATTACAGTTCCAGCTAGAGTAGTGTAACTTAACATTTGATTTGGAAGAGGTTGAGCAGGCAATGGCACGCATGACAAGTCACAAGGCCCCTGGCTGCAACCGGATCCCAGCTGACCTTTTCAAGATGTTACCAAGTTTGTGGGCCCTGATTTTAACTCGATTATTTAATCTGGTTACACGTATGGAGTTGCATACTCATGGTCCCAGTCTATCATTATTCCTGTTTATAAAAAGGGCTCGAAGGATCTTCGCTGTTGCTAAAGGCCTATTTCCTTGATAGACTTGGTCGTCAAGGTAATGGACAGGGTGATCCCAGAAAGGGCCATGTTATGGGCAGAGGAAGAGTCTGTTCTAACTGATTTGCAGTATGGCTTTCTCCCGGGCTTGGGTACTCATGATCAGTGTTTAAACTTTTATCTGTTGATAAATAAGTATACCGTGGCTAAACCTGCATTGTTTATTGCATATCTGGATTTATCCTCCATCTTTAATAAGGTGAATAGATCCAAATTGTGGCAGATCCTGCAAGAAATGGGCTTGGATATGGCAATTATTGGTTTTCTCAGTGAGTTACATAGAGACATGAGTGCAGTTGTTCGTTATAATATGTATGGGTCCTGCACTATCTCTTTAAGACTAAGGAGTGGAGTTAGACAGAGATGCATAATGGGTCCTTTTCTGTTCACATTGTATGATTCCTGCATTACTATATGCAGATGATACTGTTTTATTGACAAGAACAGCCCTGAGACTTCAGACATTACTTGATGATTTTGTGCAATGTATGAATAGTTTAGATCCTTCTACCAATTTTAGCAAATCACAGGTGATGGTACTGGGACCCAAAAAGACCAAGCTGAGATATGTTCAGGTCCAGGGCAACAGGCTGTCTAGTGTCCAGATCTACACCTACTTAGGGGTTGTTTTTGATGATTGGACTACATGGGGCCCTTTGATAAAATCTAAGAGGCTAGCTCGGTCAAGAACCATAGGAGCACTCTGCTCTTTTTTCACCAGAATAAGCAGCAAGCCACTGGGTGCCCTGATTAAGATTTACTAGGCCAAATCTGTCCCAGTATCCACCTATGGTAGTGACGCCTGGGGTTATTTCAATTTAAGGAGCTCCAAGTGGTTGAAAACGGATTCTGTAGGCGTTTATTAGCAGTCCCTGCTTCTACCTCTGCTTTTATGGGTCATGAGGAGTTGGGGTTGCCGTATTTATCAGACCTTATTGCCCTCCGACCCTTGACAGAGTGGCTTACTATCTGGGTGAGACCAGAAAATCACCTAGGCAGAGAGATACTTAAGGAATGCCTGAAGCTTGATGGGTGGAGGGCAAATGGCTGACACCTTTGTCAAACTAGGTAGACCTGCTCTGTTGGAGTTGCCCTCTTCTATAACAAAAGCTGATATTACATGGACCCAGTAGTGCCTGCTACCATATTCGGGTGGTGGGGCGGGGGTGGAGGGGGGAGACAGGGGACGAGGACGAATAAAAAAATAAACCACTTACCTGAAACGTCCGGCAGCCGCCTCTCCTCCATTCTCCGTCCTCTTCCTTCTTCCTGTCCCAGCCAGCAGCAGGTTCCCCTGAGCCAATCGCAATGCTGCAATGCAGTGTTGTGATTGGTCTGAGCACCATGGATCGCGCTCAGATGGGGAATGGGAGGCTTTGCATGTTCCTCACCAGGCTGCGTAATGCAGCCTGGTGAGGAAGATGCAAAGTGCGCATGACTGTTTGGCCGGCCCGAGAGAGCCGGTCAAGCAGTCATGCCCACTTAAGGAGTACAAATCACTCCTCTCCCCTGCTCAAATATGGTGGTTTTTATATTAAAAATTACCATTTGCATAATTAGAGTGTGGGGCTGATAATGGAGGGATTGTTTTTGGTCACACTGATTCTTGACTGGTAATATAGTTGTTTTTAGGTATTAGGCTTTTTTAATACTGCAGCTTGATTATTGTTAAAGCAATTTAGTCCTTGGCTTCAGATGTAGTGTGGCTTTTTTAATTTGTTTGATGCATGTATTTGTATTTTATGCACTTTTATGGTCTTGTAGACTGAATAAAGTATTTTTTGACTCTGCTTTATTTTAGCTGTCTTTTGCCTGAAATTGCTTCGGCTTCAATAGAAGTCAGTGGGGAAAAATCATTACCCCAAATGTTTTTTTACAAAATCTCCTACTCTCCTGTTCTAAAATGTTGGCATGTAGGATGCACACAAGTAATAAAGAGTGTTCAAATTGTGCCATGTGACATATCTTCATGCAAAAGAGGGAGCAAAACTCTAAAGCGCATTAGTGCTGGATTCGTGTCTGACCATTCCGTGCTATAAAAGGAGCTGTGTGTATTTGCATGCACCCTTCTTTAATAATATGTGCCTGCTTAGTGCAAAATGCCCAGAGGACCATTGGCACAGTGGGTGCTGATCCTGTAATCTTGTTACCTATATTAGAAAAACATATGCGTCTGTAACCAGTGGCGGCTCGCCGAGGGAGTGGTGTGGGGCGGTGGGGCGGGGGGGTAGTGAACTCGGACATACGACGGGCAGAACTCAGAGGGAGTTCTGTCCGTCGTAAGTCTGAGTCCACTACCCCCACCCCACCGCCACGCACCACTCCTCGGCGAGCCACCACTGTCTGTAACAAAGTCAACAAAAAGTTCAACCAGAAAGAGTTAAGCAAGGGGAAAGAAAACGTATTTCTGCTGATCGACTTACGGATGAACATAAGTGAAAAATATGCCTCTGTGTCTTAGGACATAATGTGTGTGCTTTTTCAAAAATGTAAAGGGAAAATAAATGTAATGGAAAGGAAACCATTATTCTGCCCCCAAAGATAAACTTTTGGTGAACACCAAAGCCACTTTGAAAAGATGGCTTCGTGGTTTAAAATGCACATCTAAAAGTCACAATGTTTCACATTACAAACAAATTATAAACACTGCTTATTCAAAGTATGATTTTAAAATTAACAGAGCAAGAGCTGTTTATTATGTGTCATGTGTTAGTTAACTTGAAAGAAAACTTTTTAGCGAGGGGAAAAAGTCATTTTCTTAAAAAAATCATTTTCTTTAAAAACAAATATAGCATTTCAGAAATACTATAAACCAGTGACATACTGTAGAAAATCTGCCTTTTCTGCATGGTCATCCTGGATTTTTCGTCTTCTTATTTTCACTGGCTTTAGAACTCTGTTCACTTCAATTCTGCTAATCAGTAGTAAAGTGCCTGTGCCCCCTCTTTAAACATAGTTAAATTGTTCGACTTGGTTGAATTGTCATAGTCCTAATTGGTTTATTTAACTTGCCTATAAGTCCCTAGTATATGGTCCAAAATGTACCCAGCGCCTGGAGGTTAAATGCCACTAGTGGACTGCCACACCTATTGTGCCATCCACTATACTGGCAGAGAAAACATGGCTTCAGGCCTACCTCTGTAACCTGATTGTAACAGTGCATGCTTTAGTTTTTTCAAAGTAAACCTCTTTTGACATAAAACCTTCCTTTTAAATATTAATGTCACCCCTAATTCAATAACCCACAAGGTAAGGTACATGGTATTTAAAAGTGGGACATGCAGAAAAATTATTATTTACATGTCCTTACAGTGAAAATGCCCTAAAAAGCTATTTTCACTGTAGCAGGGCTAGCTGTCCTATGTAGAAAACCAAAGTACATATTAAAATATTAAAACTGTATTTCGGGAATGGGACAATCTAGAAAAGTAATTAAACAACTATTTTAATAGTTACTAAAAATCCAATTCAATGGTTGTCAGAACCCCTTTCAAAGTGCCATGGGGCAATCAGGGGCTACTAGGTGGTTGAGGCCTTTTACTCCTGATGTCCTGGGGTCCAATCGGTTATGGATCTTGAGCAACTGGGCCAAGTATCCCTTCTGCACTTGACTCTCAGTGGTAGCTATGGACGAGCAGTCAAATGCTCCCTCTGGGTGAAGTATAGATACAGGTTAGTGAACACGACTCAAAACTCAAAGTGCACTCAGAAATGTCAATAAATCAGTTTCCAGTCAAATACTTGTTTTTGTATGAAAAAGAAGTAATTTATTCTAACTCTGCACATACAAAGAAATAACAACATTTGTTAGCAACAACATGATCCCTTTGAAGTCATAGCTCTAGTCAATGCCAAGCAAATCCCTGTCCCATCCTCTTCTTTGCAATGTGGTCGGGGTTATTCCTCATGCAACGGTGGCCACATCAAGGGAATGCTCACTAGTAGGCTGTACTCAAGAGTAACTGTTTGACTTTTAGGAATTAGTCAAAAGTGTCCATGGGCCACAGTACCTTCAGAAGCGCGGGCCCTGGGGTCCAACAGGTCTGATTCAAGTCTTACCCGCTCCTGCAGCATGGGAGCAGTCATCGTTGTACTGGATGCCACAACAGCAGGCGCTTGCAAGCTATAATCCTTTTTTATAGAAGTCTTCTGCTCATGGTACACGCTGCTGCACCCACAGACACAGGATCGCGCCTGCGCGGCACTGCCGACCTTCTCAGTGATCAGAGATGCTCCCACCTTTGGTAGGTGTGGTAAGTCAGTTTTCCCTGCATGGGGAAAGGGGGTTGATCTTCAGGCTCCCGACCGGATCCCAGCTATGTTGCAACATCCTCCTTGATATCCTCTGAAGTAATCAGATCGGCCACGGGAAGATCTCGGTGCACAGACTCAACCCACAAGTCGCAGCTTCTACTTTCTTGGGCAGCGGCCAAAACATTTGGCAAAACTCAGTGGCAGCAGCCCCTTCTAGCATATCGGGTTGCCGCGGTACTTATGTACACAGCACAGACTCCTCCAGTGCAATCACCCACACTAAGGTGGCCCCTCCTGGTATACAGGGCAACGCTAAGGAATACAAAAGTCTTGGCTCGATTGATGGCACATTCACTTCAAGGTCTGCCCTCTCTAACATACAGGGTCACTGCAGTGAGGCAGTACAGGTTTATGACTCCCCACACGATGCTATAAACTTAACCTTGATAAGACCTTGGTTTTAGCTAATCTGGGGCATGAGAGATGTTGGATCAAATCGGCCACTTACTTCGGGGTCGAAGTCTCCCTGAAAATGGAGGATGTAATTGAGCTCAACTATTACGCATAAGCTAGTAGAACTCAGGAGATATTCAGTAAATGGCATTGTTTACATATTAGTCTAATCAGACGATGCAACTTAATTAAAATGATCTTCTTTGTCGCTACTTATACTTTTTTTGGTGTGTACCCTTGTATCTTGTTAAAGATTTTTTTGTACATATAGAAGCACTCTGACAAAAATCCATTTGAGGGTATAAGACTAGGCAAACATACGGATGTTGCAGCAGCCACGTATGGGTGGTGAACTCTCCCTACTAGACCACCGGGTCTACTATTAGCAGCATTCATGTCTGGAGTCAGCAAAGTACTGGGGTGTGAACCTTGGGGCCTAGGAAGGCTGTTTTCAGAATATCTCCCTTGGGAACTAACCACCCCACACATTCTGGTATTATCGATACTGTCTATTTTAAGCAGACTTGATTCAAGACACTTAGCGTCTTCGACTCTATTCGGGCATTTCTGAAGTCACAGATTTCGGGGATTGCATTGTTTAATGAGTATTCTTATGTGGGTTTTAATCCAAATTTTGCCCGTCAACTCCTTGAGAGCTTCATTAACTGCTGGCAGGCATCTAACTCATCTTTCTTTGAAGGTGATTGTCTTCTCTCATTTGGATACTATCCCAGCAATTCTCTCTTCCTCGATCGGGTTTTTTCCACTACCTTCAAATCCGGCAATTTATCATGGGTTTGAAAGCAGAAGACATTGATTGCTCCGCTAATGCCTTTCTTGAATATTTGCAGCAGGGCTCACCTAAGAAGGGCATCAGTCAGGCGTACCAGATGATTCTGGAGGTGGAGATCCAACATCGGCCTGATATCTTTCTGACTTTAGCGGAAAAGTGGAGTCGACATATTGGGTCTCAAGTAATCCTGGACAAAATGAGACTTACAAATGTCTTTTCAAACTCAGTTTTGAATGTCTCTCGGGTTAAAACCCATCAATTTAAATTCATTAACGATTTTTATTATGCTCCATATCGTTTATTTTATATGAATCTGAGGGAGGACTCCAAGTGTATCCGATCTTCCACTGACCGGGCTGATTCAGTTCATATTTTTGCCACCTGTCCTGCCATTTTCCATTATTGTCAGACAGTATTCGGTAAGTTGAATATGCTCTGCCCACCTATTGTAAGGTGGGATCCTATATTAATCATACTGGGCCATTCACCTCTTATACCCGCTTATTTAGATGGCATTTTTTTCTGTACTATCGCCCTAGCTCGACTTATTTTGGCTCGACATTGGTTATTGGCTCAGGCTCCCAATGCTATGCTCTGGTGGCATGATTTTATCAATATAGGCCTTCCGAAGTGGCTGATTATTAACAATGATGATTGGCGAGCTCGGCCTAGGAAGATATGGATGCCGGTTGCTGGCTGCTTAGAGCAACTGCAGTTTGGTCATGACCACTCGCTTCCATAGGTCCTTTCTATTTTCATTTTTTCTTGTCCCTGCTGTACTTTTCTTTGTTTTCTTTTTTAAGCATTCAGCTACACCCTGTCAGTGACTGTCTTACTGTAATATTTTACAATTTTAGCACTGCTAATTGATGGCATTTTTGGGTCAATGTGCTATATAGTTCCTCAGTTATGTCCTTAATAAAGAATAACTTCACAAAGAAAAATCAAAAGAATCCTCTGAACCTGTATGAGCACTTTACAAAAAGTAGTTTAATTTCACAAAAAGTGAAAAGAATGAGTTTTATTTTGGTTTCAATCTATTTGTTCCACATGTCACCATGTAATGCAATGGAATAATATGATCAATACCTTTAAAGGCATGTCAGGAGAGTAATAGAAAATAACGGGCGCCTAGACTGTTTTCAGGATGACAACAATAACAGTTTAGGGCCGTCATTGTTTTGTGTGTAATTGTACCATACACGGATTACCCTCAGCTAACCTCGCAAAGTATTTTTAACAACTTCTGACACACCGTTCATTGAAACTACAACCGAACAATGGCAATGCCACCAGGCTACCAAAATATGTTTAGAGCTCAGACATACAAAGAATATTGCAAAAAATAGTTGACAAATGCTGGCTGATTGAATCAACATAAAAGTCCAGATTTAACATAAACAAAACTCGTTTTTCACAAACTATTGCAGATAGCCTCTTACAGTGGTGTAGATATTAATTCCAGACAGTAAGTCACTGTAATTTCATGGAGGGGCTAGAAATTACTCACACTCCTCTCCCCATCCCATACAACGAAAAGTTGTAGAAATCTGTTGTTTCTAAATGTTTCCCTAGGCTTTAATAGTTTGCCATGCTTTAACAAATACCTTTCAAGGCACACTTCCCACATCTTTTGTCAACGCTGCACACACACTACCAAAGAACAAATGGGTAAAAGCAAACAAAGGTTTGCCAAAGACATGATGAAAAAGGCAACACTTTCAGTGTGCTACCTGCCTCTCGGAATTTTTTTCTGAACATGCCAGACTAATTGTAGCAGGAGAGCAGATTGCAATGGGCAGTTAGAAAGAAGTTATTTATTGAGCTGTGAAATGAACTGGAACACTTTTATCACATTGACTTAAATTACCAATACAAAGCCCAGCCATGTCATGTATTACAGAAACCACTTTCTCTTATTTGAGCAAGAGCTTTGACTTTATTAGTCTTCCTTTATTGTTTTCTTTGCATTCTCCATTTGCCATTTAAAAGGTGCTGCCACTGCCAGTCTGCAGAAAAGCCCTTTGTAATGCGTGCTCATGCAGGTTGTGTGGCAGTTAATGATAGAATGCGCGGCCTCCTAGGCACGCACCTTAAAGGAAACTGTGCTCAGGGTCCTCCATGTAATATACCATTGCAGGCACACTTGCACTCAGTGTACATACACAGCACACACACTGTCCAGTACTGTACCTCGATGTATAGTGTTACCCCAGGTGCACATACATCCAGCACACAGTCACCCTGTGCACACTGCTCAACACACACACTGCCAGCACACACACTCACCATGCGCACTGCATAACACTTCACCCTTCATGTATTGTAGTTTTTGCAAGCACACACACACACAGCACATGCTTTCAATGCACACGCACTGCACAGCACTACATCTCTCATGTAATGTATTCCTTGCAGGCATACATACACTCAGTACATGCAGTACCCATGTTTGTACTGCACAGCACTGCTCTATCCCTGTACTGTACCCTTCCCAAACACACATACATTCAGCACAGAGTCACCACAGCTGCACTGCACAGCATTCTACATCCAGCTGATGTGGGCCAATGGTGAGTTCAGCACATAGGGGCAGAGCTTTTAAAAAGGTCAGTGAGCCTGTAGACCTCACTTCAGTGATACAGGGTAAAACTAACCTGTTCACTCCTACTGATCACTACATGGTATGCTGCCACCACTGTGCTCGTCCTGTGTTTCTCTTCATGATGATGGTAGTCTTCTAGCACTATAAGGTTAGCTCTTTGGGAGAGTCTTACAGCTCAACAAGACCACAATGTGTTAGACAGGCCTATCTCATGGAGCACAGGCATGAGCTGTATTTACCTTTGACAACAAAAATCAGCATTAGGACTTTAGACAGCAGTACAATTGGAAACTCAGGGCAGGGGTATACATCTTTTACCATGCAGAGTACATTTCCGTCCTAACAAGGGTGAAGTCAGATTTATAATAAATATTAAGGAAAATAACTTTTTGAAAGCTACCTTTTCCCTGCCTGAAGTTCCTTGAGGGTAATTTGCATTGGTTCTCCAGCTTTTCCCAGCCAGTGATTAGCCTCGAATCTGTGTGAAGATGGTGTGAATGCCTCCTAGGAGCAAACAGTCTGACCCAAATGAATAGAGATGACTCCTCTGAATTCCACAGAAGAGTGGGGGCTGTGGGCATCCTTTTTAAAACACTTAAGGTGTCAAATCCTACTTGGCAGATCTTCTGAATTCATATATAACACTTGGGGCACAATTGAAAGGGAGAGAACAGAATGTCAAGACAATTCTTGGGCAACCACTATCTGGTTTCTGAAGTCCTACCAGACTACTGTCTCTGGATTTACTATACAACACTTGGGGTTCACTTGAAAAGGAAAGAACAGGATGCCAAGACAATTATTGTGTATCCACTATCTGTTGCTGGTGGTCCATGCTTTTATCCTACCAGACTCCTGTCTCTGGATTTGTTGTGGGTACAGCACCTACTCCAAGATGGATTTCAGTGCTAGATGTTGGCAGAAACTTTGATTACAATTGTTCACTCCCCACACATACTGCCATCAAATTTGAGTGTAGCCAAAGAATTTTGCCAACTTGAAAATACCCAAAATGGATAGGGTTGGTCCTGGGAACTTTTACCCTATTTGTTAGGGCATGGTAGGAGTCACCCCACTGGTGCTTTGTGCTTTTTGGTGCTTCTTTCCCATAAATCTTTAAAAACTCATATCTCCGGTTCCCCTAATTAGATTATTCTCATTTTGATGTCGTCTTGTTTAACACATTTTTCTTGATTTTCCTAATTTTGTTTCAGATTTTTATGGTTTTGCATTTAGAGTTTATATCTGTTTTAGTACTGCATAATACTTTACACATTTTCTTAAGTAAAGCCTGTCTGTTCTGTGCCACAGCTACCAGGGGATTAACCTTGGGTTAATTTAGTGACTTAAATATTCACCTTGACAAGGGTTGTGATTATTCCATGAGTTGGGTAGGCACCCACCCAGGTAATAATCCAGTTTCCTAGATTGGTGTTCAGTGGTGCAATCCAAAACTTGAAGTACCACGCAGTATTACAACTAGGAATTAAAACTCACTCTCTACATTTACAGCAACAATTACTTTTCAGATTTTTTATTGACTTGTTTTTTAATTGGGCCTTTTTTTGATTTCTTCCTAATTTCTTTCTTGCTCTCAATTTTTGCTCCTTAATTTTTTGGGAACATGAAGGTGGATCTGGTTAACATGGAGAGCCTTGGCATGATAAAGTTCAAGAGCATGTACAAGCAAGGGACTGAAGATTTACAAGCAGTCCAAGAAGGAGGATTATCACATTGTCCTCAGAGCCTGTGAGGAAGACTGTCAGCTACAGTGCAACTCAGAGGAGAATGAGGAAGGGGTTGCAGAGTAAAATGAGAATGGCATTGAGAAAGCCTCAGTGTCAGATGTGTGTGTCTCTCAGAGAGTAGTATCACCTACATTGTCCAGGGCAAGGAGCAGTGGGTCCGCCCACAGTTTGTCCTTATCAGAGCTGCAGATCAGGCAGGGGGATTGTGCCTTGAATTTGCAGCTGGCTGTTATTGCCTTTGTGGTGACAAAGTTGGCTTTGGCTGCTGTAGAGATAAAGGCCCTGCAGCCAGCTCTCCTAATGTGCAAGGTTTATGGGTGGGCTGAATGGAGGTTGGCTCCCTGTGTAATTTGGATGCAGTGCCTGTCCATTCTGCATGCCAAGCCAGTGTGCAAAGGGCATTGGCCACATGCAGCAGGGGGTTGGCTGCCTGTGACCGAGTTGGTCCATTTGGAGGCCAGGACCTGCGTTCAACCTCTCTGAAGCACATTGCCTATGGGTGTGTGAAGTAGGGGGTTGGCTGACTGACCACCTGTGAGAGATTGGCTGTAGCACCTGTGAAGTGGCAAGGCACTGTCGTCAATCATTTGCTGTGCATAGCCACAGCCCGTGCACAGTGGTGTGGTGACTGCCTGCAAGGTGTTGGCCACATGCAGCTGGTGAATGTGCATAGAGAATGGCTGGAGGTTGCACACAGCTGGGCTTGCCTCATGCCCCACTGCCTCTGTTCTCTGTGACCATGCCCCTGCCCGTGCACTCCTTCCCTCCATTGTCTACTGTGCTTCCACTGCCCCTGTTGCATGCCCTCCCTGCTCAGCTTGCTGTGCCCCCCCTGTCCCCCTTTTCCAGCCTTCTGTTCCATTTTAGTGTTCCTATGCTCCCACCCCCTGTCCTAAATGGTCAGCTTTGCTGCTACTGCCCCTGCTGCCTGCCCTCCCTGGTGACCATGCTGCACCTATATCCCTCTGCCCTGCCCTCCATTCTAGGTATACATGGCACTGCCCCTCCATCCTGCCCTCTGTTGTCCATTTTCTTACACTGCCCCTACAGGCTACCTTCCCTGGTCAGCTTGCTCTGATCCTGCCCCCTTCCTCCTGCCTTCCGTGGTCAGCTTGTGTTGCCACTGCCCCTCTCCTCCCTGGTCAGCTTGCTGCCCCTTCCTCAGACCACTTCCCTCACCCTCTCTTTTCTGCATTTGATTTCCCCTGCCACTCTGTGTTCAGATTGCTGCCCCTACCCATGCTGGCCTGCTCTCTGTGGTCAGCTTGGTGCTCCTGTCCCTGTCCACCTCCTTCCTGCAATGCATTCTCCATTTGCATGCCCATGCTCCCACCCACCTGCCCTACATGGTCTGATATGCTGCCATTGCCACTTCCTCCCCCCTTGCCCTCCCTTCTCTGTGTGCGTGTCCCAGCCACATCCCAGCTTCCCTCCATGGTATGCTTGCCACTGCCCCTCCACCTGCCCTCCCTAGTCAGCCTGCTGCTCCTACCCTTGTCCCCCTCCCCATGCCTTCCATTCTTTATTTTTGTGCCTCTGCCCCCTCTCTCATACCTTCCAAGGTCTGTTGTGCTGACACATCACTCCCCGGTCAGCTTTCTGCCCCTGCTCACTTCCCCGTCCCTCCAATCTGTGTGTGTGTGCCCCTGCCCCCTCCTTTCTGCCTACCATGGTCCATTGTGCTGGCACTGCATCAGCTGTCTGCTCTCCCTTGTTGGCTTTCTTCCACTGCCCGTCGCCCCTCTGTCCTTTGTTCTCTGTGTAATAACCCCTGCCACCTCCCTCCTGTCCTTCATGGTCACTTTGCTGCCTCAGCCCATTCAGGCCTTCTCTCTTTGGTAACTTTGCAGTCACTGCTCACCTCCTACCTACCTTCTCTTCTCTATGTGCCCACCTCTGCCCCGCCGTCCTGCACCCCATGGTCCATTGTGGTGCCACTGCCTTTACCATCTTCCCTCCATAGTCAGCTTGCTGCTCCTTCCCACCTCTTCTTTGCCCCCTGTTTCCAGTGTGTGTGCCCATCCTCCCTTCATCTGTCCTTCATGGTCAGTACGTTGCCCCTGCCCACCTTCCGCCTGCCCTCTGTTCCCCGTGTGTGTGCCCCTGCTCACTCCCTCCTGCTCTCTACGGTTTGTTGTGTTTCACTGACACTGCCGCCTGCCCTCCCTGGTGAGCATGCTGCCACCGAACCTGCATCCCGACTTCCTTTCCTCCATTGTGTGTTTGTGGCCCTGTCTCCTCCTTCCTATCCACTGTGGTCCTCTTGTGGTGTCAATCATCCAACCGCCTGTCCACCCTGATCATCTTCCTGTCCCTCCCTCTGACATGTCCACCCTGTCCTCCGTTTTGCATCTGCATGCACCTGCACCCTCCCACTGCGCTTACTGTCCCTGTCCTCCTCCTTCTGTATTTTATATTCCATGTCCTGCCCCTGCCCCAGCACCTGCCCTATGTGGTTTGTTGTGTTGCTCCTTCCCACCTCTTCAGTGTCACCTGCCCTCTATAGTGAACTTGCTGCCCATGCGCCTGATTCTCTACCCACTGCCCTCTCTACTCTGTGTGCATGCTCCTGCCTCCTCCCTCATGCCTTGTGTGGTCATCTTGGGCTACCACTGCCCCTTCCCTTCCTGGTCAGTTTTCTGCTCATGCCCTTGTCCCCCTCCCCTGCTCTCTCTTCTCTGTGTTTGGTCCTCAGTCCCACCCCCTACCTCCTGCCCTCTGTGGTCTGTTGTATTGCCCCTGCCACCTCCCTCCCTAGTTAGCTTTCTGACCCTGCCCCACTTCCCCTTGCACTTCATTCTCTGTGTGTGAGCTCCTGTCCCCTCCCTCCTGCCCTCTGTGGTCAGCTTGTTCTGCTTCTGCCACTGTGGCCTCCCTTTGCTAGTAAGTTCACCCTTTCCCCTTTCTCCCTGCCCTTTGTGCTGCGTTTTCATGGCCCTGCCCTCCTCCATCATTCCCTCTGTGGTCTTTTGTGCTCCCAATGACCCTGTTGTCTCACTGCCTGGTTGGCTAGCTGCCCCTGCCTCCAATGTCCATACGTACCATTCTCTGCATGAGTGCCCTTGTCCCTTCCCTCCTGTCCTCTGTGATCATTTTTGCCTGCCCCCCTGGTCAACTTGCTGCCGTCGCCTACCTTCCTCTTGCCTACTCTTGTCCATTTGCCTGCCTCTGTCCGTCCTCTTGTTCCCAGTGGTCATTTTCCTGCCACTGCTCCTTCCCTCTCTGATTAACCTGTTGCCCCTGTGTCCCTCTCCATTGCTCTCCATTCTCCATGTGCGTAAACCTGTCCCATCCTTTCTGCCCTCCATGGTCCATTGTGCTGCCACCTGTTTCTCCTGTTCAGCTTCATGCCACTTTGACTGCTGCACTCTGTTGTCCATGTGCATGCTCCTTCCCCCTCCCTCCTGTCCTCCACAGTCAACTTGCTGCCCCTGCCCATTTCTGTACTGCTCTCATAGTCAGCTTGCTGTCCCTGCCACTGCCCACTTCCCTCCCTTCTCATTGTACCTGCCACTGCCCCTCCCTCCTTTCCTCCTCAGTCTGTTCTGTTGCCAATGCCAATCTTCTGGTCGTCCTTGTTCAGCTTACACCC
The DNA here is from genome assembly GCA_963921515.1 of Calotriton arnoldi. Lineage (NCBI taxonomy): Eukaryota > Metazoa > Chordata > Amphibia > Caudata > Salamandridae > Calotriton > Calotriton arnoldi. The sequence goes on from CAWUFW010014942.1 coordinate 28,941, forward strand.
TTCACAAACGGAGCTAAACATGGGCTGCTACCAGGGATTTGGTTTTACAAAGTGGAGTGCACACTTCCTTTGCTCTTAACTCGTCCACTCAAAGTGGGTAAGCTATACAACTAGTACGTCTGAAGAAGTAGAAAGAGTGGTTTAACTTTGAGAAAAGTATGAAGAATAGTCCATTAATAACGGGCAAAATGAAGTCTGAATGTGTGCCAGAAAACTATTCAAAATTAGTTATTGTGTAGACAGCTGAAGAGCTGTACTCTCTTGTGGTTTGCATGATGATTGCAGTAGTAAGTGAGAGAAGAGAATCCAGCCGAAAAATTACGTCACTTAAACCTACTTCCAAGCATAGATGGCTGAAAACACATGATTAAATAATGTAGATCAGCACAGGGTAGAATGTGGGAAAGTGTGTGTTCTTCAAAATTTGTAGAGTTTGAAGTTGGGTGTCAGGCAGCTCCAAAATATTCCATCTACAGACATCTTTCTTTCTTCACCTACATCCTGAGAAAGGAATTGAAGATAAACGCATGTAGAACTTCTGGGAAACACAGTTGAGAACTCGTTCAAAAAGTAGACTGAATCTAGGCCTACTAAAGGGGTGATATGTGCCTTTGGAAACTACACAGTCAGAAACCCCACTTAGCACTAAAGTTGTGCACTGAAAATGACTGTGCTATTCAAGTTTTGCATCAGAAGATGTAGAAAGTGTAACGTAACCCTGAGGTAACAATGTGGATTAGTACATTAATAACTCATGAAAAGGTGCTAAATGAAGTTTGAAAGTAGGCCAGAAATATACAGAAAATTAATTAATGTCTAATCTGTTCTGTGTGTAATGATTGGAGTAGGTGAGAAATTAAAATTCAAAATGAAAATAAATTAACTCACTTTCCCTTCCTATAACATCTGTTTTGAAAGTCTGAATAAAACAGAACAGAGTAGCATAGGGGCATATTAAAAATGAGGCGATAAACAATTATCGCCGCTTTAGCGTCCGTTTTCGGACGAAAAGCGGCGATAATCTTATCGCCTAATCAGCAAGGTCACGCTATCGCGTGAATCCTTGCACTATCGCCCTTTCTCTCAACGCCCATCTTTGCATCTCTAATGAGATGCAAAGTGGGCGTTACTAGGCGTACCCGGATGGGCTACGTTGCAAATATCGCCGATGTGCACATCGCGATATTTACAAGGCAGCCCACAGGATTATAGCAGACGCAAATTTTGGCGAAAACGGCCGTTTTCGCCAAAATCTAACGTCTGCTATAATCCTGACTTACCTATGTTAGACATAGGAGATGGATTCTGCTGATACGACCACAGGGTCGTATCAGCAAGGTTATCGCCGTTTGAAGGGAACATCGCTGGAAAACCAGCGATGTTCCCTGCAAAGGGCGATAACCTCGCTATCTCTGGAATCTTTATCGCCCTGGAGTAACGCGTTGTTAATAACGCGCTACCAGGGCGATAAATACCAGAGATAGCCTGCGATAATATAATTATCGCTAAGCACGGCCAGCGATAATTATCGCTGGCCGTTGTTAATATGCCCCATAGTGTTTTAAAAGTGGGGAAAAGTAGGTATTCTATAAGTATTGTTGCCAGTGGAGCTGATAGGGTCTCTATTAGTGGAATATTATTAAATCACCCAATTATAAAAGAGGTGGGTGGACAAAGGATTTGGTTGACAGGTTACTCTGTCACATTTGTGATTGAGAACGCTGTATGTTAAAGTGTAAATGACACCTTTGTTCTTAAGTAGAATATTCTGGTCATTAAAGTCCCATTCTCTTGTTCTAGTCCTTCCCCGTTGGTTCAGGCCTGGGGAAGGCCTGTAATGGCTGGTATACTTTGCTATAGTAGGTTATAAATGTGTATTAGGATGTACTGCCCTAATGGGGCTGAATATTCTAATTGCGTTCTAGTCCACTGTAGGTGGATATTACAGCCATTAAAGTCCTACCTATTATAGATCTTTTGACACACGTTCATAAAATTGGAATGAGCCATTACCGGCTTGTATAGCTGGGTACAGCAGGCTATAAATGTATATTAGGATCTTCTGCCCTCTTGGGGCAGAATATTCTAATAGTGTTATAGCCCACTGTAGCAGTCTATTGGAGCCGTATAAGTTCCACTCTCCTGTTACCTTCACCTTTAGCTTGGACCTATAACACTAGAGTGGCCCTTTCGTAGCCAGTGTAGCCTTTTATGGTGGCTGTACTAGCATTAAGAGACAGACGTGACAGCATACCTTTTTCTGTGTTTAAGTAATAGAGGTGGTTATAAAAAGAAATGGTTTGCATGTTTTTGAATATTTTGTAACTTTCTTTTGCATTTTTAAGACTTTTTTGGAATTCAACTAAAGACAAGAGAAAAGGGGTATCAAAATTGGATTGAAATAATATAAAAGTACTCTTTTTGCACACTTGCTGGTGAGCAGTCAGTAGCTGGTCTCTGGCTTCAGTACTTTGCCCTTCAGCAGAGACAAATTTACCACATTTTATGCAGCACATTGCAATGTCCCTGTGTAAAGGATTCACCTCGTGGATCAGGGCAGCAGAAACCTCAGAAGCAACATCCCCCGGGTGGACACTGTGGACTTGACCAGATGAAGTAGAGGCTCTTTCATCCTCCTGACGTCTCCTCTTTGCTGTATTCAGCTGTCTGCTGTGCCACGCATTAAGATGCTTTAGCATTCCTGATGTACCGAAGGACTACTTTTTTCCAGTATCTCTGGAAAAGTCACAATGGTAGAGTTTGAAGGTGACTACCTTCACTGAGACTTTACTTTTGCCTTCCGGATTAGTAAAAAAGTTCCAAACAATGGACTATAGTGTGGTCTGTGGGTCCTCCTGCTGTTCCTGCTCTTGCTGGGTCTGCTCTTTCCTCTCTTCTCTGGGAGGTGCCATTTTATGTTTTGGGTTCAATCCCAAATAATTTTGGCAAATACCCAAAAACCCAGCAGAGATTGAAGAGATTGTGAATGGTCTGAAACGCCACTCCCTAATAACAGTAAAAGGGTAAAAACTTCATGAGAATACATCAAAATATTTACATTAGCCAATAAGATGTAGTTTTGTTGCTAATCAGTTTTTTAGGTTTCGCAGTAACGCAGTACCCCAACATGTATAAACACAGATATTCACTAAAAACGACAAGACAGCTACCTTGCCTGTGAAGAAACACATGGGTGGGTTGACATTTTAAATAAAACTACCCCTTCATATTAACACAACTTTTTTTTTTAAACTTCAGGGTTCCAAAATATTCCCCCAAGACCCCAAAAAGAAAGTAAAGGCCTCGTGGGAGTAATGCAGCACCTTATTAGAGGTATAAAAAAAGAAAAATGAAACCAGCCATTTCTTTGGGCAGAAAGTGAAAAAATAGCTAAAACAAGCAGACAGGCTATAGAAAGAAAACAGGAAGAAACTTCCTGAATACCATATGTCATTGGTATTTGACAGAGTCAGATGGAAATAAATATATTCATCTTCATCATGGCATCTTGCAAAATTGGGGAGAAGGAGTCATCAACCAATTGAAGCAGTGGTCGTAAGTTAATATCATCATCCCAGGATGAGGATGTAATTATGGGGCCTACAACATTTACACCACCACCATCAGCCGGGTCTGGTGGCTCAGTGGACTAATGCATCCACAGCAGGGTTCGACCTCATGGTCACAGGTTCGAATCCCGGCGGGTCCACTCAGCCTTTCATCCATTTGAGGTCGATAAAATGAGTACCATTGAGTTGGGTAACAATAAACATCTGTTATTCAGTGCCAAGATGCCCCGTTGCTGGGGTGAACGTGTGCTTTACAAATACACATGTTATGTTATTTGGCCCAAGTAGGAATCTGTTGTGTGGCAGGTTTTTAGACTTCCACCAGGGAAAAACAAAAAATCAGTGCTCAAAATGTAAATATGACATGCCCACTGTTCAACCAAGAGCTTCGTCATAACATCCTGGCACTACTCCCTGGGCATGTCTGGAATGTAGAATCACCTAACATAGATGCACCGAGATGAGATTACATGGTCTGAGAACCAGAGAGAACATACAGCAGGAAAAATAGTACAAAACGCACCTGCTGATGAATTAAAAATGCAACTGGAGGAACCAGCCTGCAGTACCGGGCGACATTAACAGGAGAGTTATTGCTGAGCAATGGACAGACACTTAAAAGAAGACCTTAAATATATGTACAACAAACATAAGAAGCACAAAAAAACTGAATTCTAAAATTACAAATGTAAAGAAATATTAAAATGCTTAAAAAGAATTTCAATTGTGTCGGTTAACATGTCATGAGTGATATCAGTGGGATCATAAGCAGAGCATCATGGAGGCTCAAGATATAGTTAGATCACTGAACAATAACTGGCAAATTTCAGTGGCTTTTTGGTTTTTAAAGGTTTATTGTATGCGACTTTGTCACCTAAATATAACATCACTTTAACCTTTAATTTTGTCAGTCAGTAAATTTCTAAGGTTTTATTTTATGTAACTTAATATATTTTTTCCATTCCTAATTATAATGTCACATTAGTCTTTGTGTTTTTCAGTGAATATATATTTCAGCTTCACCTGAAGCCATTGTAATGGAATCAAAGTTGTTAGCCCTAAAGCCTTCACTCTAGAAATGAACAAATAGAAGGTGTTCTTTTTGTCGAAGCAAATATGGTTAGTGATCTAGAAAGCTAAAATAATGACACGTTTTCTATGCGTTCTCAAATATTTTCCACATCCATTTCAATAAAACATTATGACATGCAAAGTGAAAGTTGTACTTCCAATATCAACAGTTGTCTGTCACTTAACTTCCAACTGCAATTTCCAACAGTGTTCTAATGAAAAAGTAGAATGTTAACATTTTAAATTAATGACAAAAGTGTGGCACACCTCAACCTCATCATGATGGAATCAAAGGTGTAAAAGACAAAGCATTGCCTGCAGGGTATACTGCAGGAAATGATAAAATGAGGGGTTTCTTTTTGTTATCGAAAAACAAATTGTGCTCTAGAAAGCTAAAATTAGGTCACATTTGTGTGAGTTTGCAATTATTTTTCTCATGCATTTCAGTAAGACATTCTGAAATGCAAAGTCAAATGAGTACTCCCAGCACCAGCAGCAGTCTGTAAATTAACCCTTTCGCTGCTAGGCCTTCCTCCCCCATACTAAGCATTTTTTTGGCTATTTGAGGTAGGTCGCGCTTAGGGCCCTGTAACTTTTTGTCCACATAAGGTATCCACGCCAAATGTGCGTCATTTTCTTCTAACATCCTGCAGATTTTAAAGGTATCCAGGGTTTGTAGATTCCCTGGAGTGGCCCAGAAATTAGCCAAAATACAGCAACATTTTGTTTTTTGGGGGAAAAGTGCTGTAGAAGAAAGTGTCTGTTTTTTTCCCTGCAAATGGTATCAACAAAGGGTTTGTGGTGCTGAAATCACCATCTTCCCAGTTTTCAGGGACAGGCTGACTTTTTTCAGAAAACCAACATTTTCTACACAGTTTTTGCATTTTACTGGGACATAGCCTATTTTTCCTATTTTTGGTGCTTTCAGCCTCCTTCCAGTTAGTGGTAGAAATGGGTATAAACCAATAATGGATCCCACAAAGCTAAACATTTCTGAAATGTAGACAAAATTCTGAATTCAGCAAGGGGTCATTTGTGTAGATCCTTCAAAGTTTTCCTTTAGAAATGAACAGTTGAAATAAAAGAACATTGAAATCATGTTAAAAAAAAACAGTAATTGACGGCAACATTATTACCTGTAACTTCTTATAAGTATGGCAGATTTTTTAAAGCAATATACCGTTACATCTGCTGGACCCTTCTGGTTGTGGTGATATATAGGACTTGTAGGTTCACCAAGAACCTGAGGTACAGAGAGCCAATAACTGAGCTGCACCTTGCAATGGTTTTTCGTTGTGTACCGGGTATATAGCAATTCATTTTGTAAAATATTAAGAGTGAAAAATAGGTATCAAGGACACGTATATATTTCTGAAATGGGAATACAATATAAAGTTTAGAAGCAGAAATTATTTGCACATCTCTCAAATTGTGGGTACCCATACTAGCATGTGAATTACAGGACATTTTTAAAAATGACTTATTTTTTACACATTGTCTTACATTTGGAAGGTAGAAATGCAAAGAAAGTCAATTGGTAATAACACTTGTTCTACTGTTCTATGTTCCCCCAAGTCTCCTGATAAAAATGGTGCCTCACTTGTGTGGGTAGGCCTAGTGCCCGCGACAGGAAAGGCCCAAAACATCACATTTTTCCAGTGAAAACTGACCCTTTTTTGCAATGTGCCTAGCTGTGGATTTCGGACCCTCGCTCTGCCGGCACCTAGGGAAACCTAGCAAACCTGTACATTTTTTAAAACTAGACACCCAAGGGAATCCAGGATGGGGTGACTTTTGTGGTTCTCACCAGGTTCTGTTACCCAGAATCCCTTGCAAACATCAAACTTTGTAAAAAAAACAAAAAAAAAACATTTCTGCACCAGAGGTATTTCCAGTGCCATGTATGCGGATGGCCGGAAGCCATCCGACGCACATGAGCACTGTAACGTCGGACGGCTCCCGGCCATCCGACGCAAGCAAGGGGTTAAAGCTTCAGTAAACAACAAAAACAATTACACAGATTTCTAATATACAACTAGAGCACCAATATTTTGTGTTCAAGACAAAAGTAACTGCAGCAACCACAAGGTGATGGATGGAATGCTTGATTTCTTTTGTGTACTTTACAAGACAAAAGTAAAGCACTCCTGAATGCCATTTTGTTGAAATAGGAGCAGCTGAATTTAAAACTTTTCTCAAAGAGCAGGCTGGAGTAAATGAGAATGGAGATGTTAATGCAGGCATAAAAAAGTGTGGGACTTTAGCAGTGGTGGCTGGTGAACTTTGAAAGTGGTAAGGCATAAGTTCAAGGTCTGAATTATATATAGTGAGTGAGCAAGACCTGCAAGTGAGCATGACTGTCACAAGCGATGTTCATGGGGAATCTCCCCATAGCATAGGACATAAATGGAGTAAAGTAGTACATATTTAACAGCAGGTCTAAGAAATTATCATAAAGCCCCACAATGCCCTTTCTTTGCGAGGTGCCATGCATTAGACATGAATGTTGTGCCCATATATGTTGCCGCTATGTAGTGCAGTGACCCTGCCTCTGGCATGCTACTCAGTGTCTGGTACTAGCAGATGGGTAGAAATGGACATAAGGTATATAAGGAGAAAATAATTATGGGATTGATACTAGTGTGGTAAAGAAGGGATTATAGGAGACAGATCTACCCTCCCTCTTCTGTGACCTTTCAGATCTTCTTTTTCACTCCTTCCCTTCCTCTATGCCTCTCTTTCTGTAAGTGCCCCCACATCTCCCCGCTAATTGATTCTATTCTTTTTCCTCTCCCTTCACTTGCCTCTCTCTTCCCTCCATTTCCCTCCTCTTAATTTTCCTTGCCCAGTATGTTCCCTTTCCCACCTAGTCTCTAATTTCTTGCCTTTATCAGTGCTTCTTCCCATCCTCTTTCCTCAAAGACTTCAAGTTATCCAATGACAGCAGTGAATGTAAGTTTATGTACAAAGAAAAACAACTTTAATTTAAATGCCTTGCACCGGATTTGCCAATACTTCCAGCCTCTGCTTCCCTTCTTCCTGACCTTCAGTACATGATGTCTTCCCTTATCCTCCTTGTCCCACTGCCTCTCCATCCTTCTTTCTCTTCTACTAATCACCTGTTCCACTTATTTACTTACCATTCTCTTTAATCTTCTCCCTCTTTTCCAATGGATCTTTTACTTTAGAGATTTCAAATGGCCACGTGAGGAATAAGCAGCACCTGTATTCTTTGCGTTCTGATACTTGTTCCTTTATGTGTATATCTATTAGGCCTTGCTACTCGACCCGATTAGTGTAAATTTTTAATATATAACCCAAAGCACTGATGTACCTTTATGGAGGGAGCTGTATAATGAAATTATGATGAGTGCCCTGTAATATAGACTGTAAATTTTATTAGAGGAATGTTTTAAGGTCTATATTTCTCCCGCCTTTAATATAATGAATTGATGTGTATGAACTGTTTATTTGGCGGCTTTGTATATAGTTGTTTGAAATAATAATCCATTATGACGATTTTATGAATTTTTATGGTCCTTGATTAAAATCAAATAAGTTTATCTTAACTTGATTGATGAGATTGGTATGAACTGTTCATTTTGCTGCTTTATATATAGACTTCTGAATTAATAATTTGTTGTGAATGTTTTTATGAACTTTTATGGTTTTCATTTGAAACCAAATAAAGTTGTCTTTACTTGACTTGTGTATAACTGAAAAAGGAATACTACAAATACCAGAATGTAAAGGAAGACTGTGACTTGGTAAATCTTCAACTCTCTGTCCTTCAGCTGACTACAACTTCCTTCTGGTTCTAGCTCCAGCTCACTATCACATTATCTCCACTTCTTACCTTTCTCTTTTTGCTATGTATGCGTTTCCCTCTCAAGGAACCTTCCCTTCCCTATGCCTCCATCACTCCACCAGTCTACTTCTCCCACTTCCCATTTCTTACCCACATTCCAGTGGCGTAATGAAACTTGAGGGGGGCCCCCCTGCAAAGCACATGGAGGGCCCCCCCCCCAGCGGACCGGCCCACCCCCTACCACTTTGCCCCACCACCCAAAAATCTGATATATTTTGATCTAAAACCTCCAACATTTAATGAAATGCCTCGATATTGTCTTGCTCAAAGTTCTAATGAGAAAGTGGGAAACACTCTTAACATATAAGCTACGCCATTTATAACAATACTGTCAAAAGCAGAAGTAAAGGAGGCCCTGGCAAGAGGCGATCCCAAGGATATGGCTCGACAAACATGATACGTGGCAGAGCATTAGAATCAGGCCTGGGCCCTGGCATTGAACAGGAGCTGAGAATTTACTGTGCATGAAAGGAAGTGTGAGGGAAGATAGCAGCCCATCACAAAATGGTGGGCATGTAAATGGAAGTAACAGGGTGGCCAGAGACAGTCCTGCAGGCAAAGGGGCACCAAAACCCACGCACCTAAATAATTTGAAAAGATGTCTTGCAGCCCCTCACATTGGTTCGCAACTTGGAAAAGCAAAGGCATGTACATTTTAGTGTGAAGCATCCAAATCTGCTCAAGCGGCACATGATTTCAAACAAATAGTCGCTAGTTGTAAGCTTGCTTTTAAAATATGTACACACGTTTTTCCCAATATTCTCCATTCCCATATAACAGCTCTCCGTCTGAGCAAGTCTATATTGAAGTGTTTTAGGATGTTCAGAGTAAAGTTGGAGATGATAACGTGGTTAGTTGTTAAAGGGAAAAGTAAGATTCCGACCACCTTCCTTTCTCTTTTGCCGATGAATGCAATAGAATTTTAGAAGGGAGTAAAGAAAACTATATTAAGGGGTTGGTTATGAAGAGTGATGGACACATCCTTTATTCCACAGAGAGGTTATTGTGAAGATGAATCCCTGATCTTCAAAAATGTAGATGAATATCGGTGAATAATTAACATCAATACTGGGAGGAGTAAGAGACTTATGTGCCCTCACATTATACACACTGTTGTCTACAAAAAATATACATTTTCGAGCAACTCGTTATTTTCAACATGGTTGACAATGCTGTATTAGCATAGCAGTATGCTTAAAAAAATCAAAGTCCATATTCAACTCCGTGAGCTATCACTCATGGTTCAAAATGCGGGAAGTACCATATAATGTCGAGATAGACATATCTATACTATGGAGATCAAATGGGTGTGGCACTGGGGGTGGCACACGTGCTCATTCACGGATTGGCTTTGCCCCTTGCTTCCCCAGTGGCCATCACTGACCTAAGCCTCAGATACCAAATCAGAGAAGCGAGAATGAAAGTCCTGAGTTGGCTGGGGCATTGAAGCCAGGGGCGCAACTAGACCCGAACTTCAGGGGGGGCTACCACTCCCAGCCAGGGCTGGCCCTAGCACTGGTCGCACACGGTGCAACAGTCTTTTTTGGCGCCCCCTCCCCCATTTCCTCCTTCTCCATGAATTCCCTCACTACCACTCACCAACCATGCACCTCATCTCTCTATAGCACCTTTCTGACAAACATTTCATATTTTTATAGCGCTACTCATAGTTTACTCACACTCAGTTCTGTGATCTGCATGGTACACGTTCTGTGTAGCAGGCACATTAACCCTCTGCGCTTTGTGGGTGGCAGGAGTGCCCATGTGAGTGCACAGTGGCAGAAGCGACAGTGTGAGAGTAGGGTAAGAGGAGTGACTGCAGGGTGAGTGAGATGACCATATGAATTTGGGTGCAGATGTAAGTGCAGAGTGGGACGAACGAATGCATGGTTAGTGATGGGCTTGTTTGAGTGAGATTGCAGATTGAGCAGTGAGGGGGACAGGTGAGTGAAGGGTGAGTAGTGTGCTCGTGTGACTGCAGGGTGAGGTATAGGGTGAACAGCGCAAGTGCATTGTGAGTGCAGAGTGATCACTGTGAGTACAGGGTGGGCGGGTGAATGGTGATCAGTGTGAGTGCATTGTGATCGCTGTGAGTACAGGGTGAGCGTAAAAGTGAAGGGCAAGAATGAGGATTGAGATGTCTGAATGCAGGGTGCATTCCCAGACTCAGCATGTTATTGACGGCATTGTAGGGTTTCAGATATAAGTTCAACTATTGCTAATATGGCATTAATAGGGATTGAGGGTGTAGGAAATAAATAATGTGCTGATCCTGCAACAAACTTCCAGTCTCATGATACGGGTTGCCAGCTCATTATTTTGATGTCCCAGACGGGACAAAAATAAGCAGTCACCTAAAGCCGGATTTTCAGCACTTATCTGTGCTTACTTCGAACAGCAAATATAAATAGAAAGCACTTTTAATTGTGTTCTAGGGCTGCCTGAATGATCCATGACTGATAATTAAAGGAAACAAAGACAGAAAAGTCACATTACAAATGAATACATACACTTTTATTTATAACCCTATTTAGTGTCAACAAGAGGTCTTTCCAGGCTCTTTAAACAACACATTGCTGGCATTTTTCTTTTGGCAACCCTACTTTATATTCCTTTTCATGAAATGCATTCTCAACAGTGATGTGATATGTGATGTCACCTGCGATATCATCAATTATTTTATTTGTGATGTTATCTTTAACATCAAGAACGAGCTGGTGGCAAATGTAGGAAATTAGGAGGTAGAGGCACAATGCGATTTGCGGGCGGCATTGTGGGTAAAGTGTATTGGAGGAGCACAGAGTAATGCGCTTCAGTGAAGCGCTGGTTGTCATGCCTGAAGGGAACACTATGTGATGTGTCTCACTGGTGGACTGGGTATTGGGAATGTGGTGTGCAATTTGGGACTGTGCATCAGAAGGGCACTGTGTGTTGTACAGACAAGGTGCATGCACATGGCTATGTGTATTACAGAGCAGGTGATGTGCCAAGGGGGGGCAAAAGTTGATGTTCAGTAACAGTTGTTGGTTAAAGTGTAACTTCAAAGAGGCCTGAAGATGAACTGTGTCAAGCATGAACAACTCATCCGTTCCATTTTTTCTTTCCATTCTGGGATTTGGAGTACTATTAAATTATAAATGAGGGAATGCAAGTACTACAATACAAAGAAAAATATATATTAGGGCTGGATAATCTACTGACACGACACCCAGTACTTTGGAAGATAAAAAATGACAGTCTTGCTTTCTAATGCATTTCAGTGATTTGTTTTTAGGGTCAGGAATCTAATCATGGCAGAAGATTGTGTTTAATATGGTGTGTTTTATACAGGCACAGATATACACATGAAACATTCATGGGCACACATTCAAACATGCACAATTCACATACAAGAATGGTTACACACCTGCATAGGCGCAAAGGGCCTTATGTTTTCTACGACATCTTTAGACAGTCCTGGTTTTTTGCACAACACTGTTTGGCATAATGGCACTCTCAACCCTTCGCTTATATTCGTAAAAGAAAACCTAAGCCCCAGAATGCAGTAATTTGTTGCTGGACAAAAAAAAGAACTGGCTGAGGGTGTCACATGTGAAATGGCCTACTTGGTAGAATAGATTGACAGAAAACAAAATTTAAAAATACATTCCCTCTTTATTACATTGTTAAATAGATTTATTTTTGGTTTGTTGCTTTAAATATTTGCCTTCGTCTTCCATGCCTACAATATGAACAAGAAAAGTGTTGAAAGTATTAATTTCCATTATTTTGTTTTACCCTGCTCCTCTCAAACATTTTCAAAGGCTGAGTTTAAATCATAAAGCTTCCTTAGTTCTGCTTCTTTGACCTCCCCCTTTTGGAGAACCTTCACATTTGTCAACAGGCTTGCAGCCCTGGTTTCATTGGCCGGGGGCGAGGGGTTGCGTCTTGATTCACCTTAATCCTCGTCAACCCTGGACTCGCCACTGCTTAATTTATATTAGAATAATAATAATAATATTAAAGTGGAGTGCACAAAGTATTTTTTTCAGGAACCCGCCTCTGAAGCAGCCAGCAGCCTAGCAAGGAAGTCATGGGCCCTGGTGCAAGCAAGGAAAATGCCACATTTTACTGCTGTTGGGTAGTCAAAATCAGCAATTATCATAGTTCAATGGGCCCCTCAGAGTTCTAAGTCCCGGTGCCACTGAACCTCCTGCACAGATGGTAGCTGCGCCCCTGGACTCGGCAGAATGCAAGGTTGTCTTTCTTCCACTACCCAAACCTTCCTCTCTTTCTTACTCTTGACGTTTTCATTCATGCGATCTTCCTTTTATCACTGTTTTCCTATCATTCTCTTCCTTCTTTCTCCCTTTTCTGACAGACTCTCTCTTGCTCCCACTGAGCATGACAAATAAATGCATAGCTGCCAAGGTTTCAGATTTTCATGTGTGACATTTTCATAATTTCAGTGCTATTATGAGTGACATTTCAACGAGTACGAAGAAAGACGAGTGAGGAATACTCTCTGCCACTCGGGTCAGAAGGACTTTAATTTTGTTATCAAGTGTCCTGGATGGAGGACTAGAAAGGAATAGTGATTGAACAGAAATCCACTTTAAGCATTTGACGTCTGGAATTGAGTGATATTTGAGAGTTGAGTGATATTTGAGAGCCCTGATGAAGTCAGAGATGCGAATGCATCATGTCTGACGAAAAACGTGTTGGCTATTTGGAGAACATTGTAGCGTGTCAAGGAATGATGAATAGTGATCTGTGATGAAAATATCTCAAGAATAAACATCGGAGTGGAAAGAAGACGGATTGGACTCTAATTTCATAACACACACTTAGTGGTGCTCAGGATAACTTGTTTCTTGCTGAAGGACTGGATTTTTCTAGTCCGCCTTTATGGGTATGAGTGGCTGCCCTCGTCCTTGGAGCACACAATTTGATATTTTTGCATTTTACTGTGGGGATTACTGAGAATCTTGCGCATAGAGCCTTGCCACATTCAGCTTTGGTTGTCTCAATATATATATGTAGCTTCTTCTGGTTTCGGCGTGTTGGCCTCGAGCTGCCAGATCGCCACCAGTGCATGTATTCAGTGCTAGCCCGCGCGCTGATTTTGAAATCCAAAGAACAGCTTCTTTTCTCTCAAGAACGCCACGGCAGTCTGGTGCAGTTTTAGATTGCAGATTTTTAATTTATCACACAAAAGAATATCATCAACGTGTTTCTGTGGCCCAAAGCACCTTGGTCAAGGTGCTGACCGTTTCCAACAATCACCATTATAAACCTTCCGTGAAACATGGCATTAACATTAAGGAAAGACAAGCCCACTGCGATTATCAGCAGTGCCGTTTTGTAACGGCTAACATTTCATTATTTACATAAAAGAAATCATTGTTTATCACGTTAACACAGCATAGTCAGTCTTTTCACGATTTTTCAAACCACTATTTTTAAAACAAATGTTATGTCCACATTCATTTCATTTCGTGCCACCACTGTATAAGACTTGCTGGAATTCATTTGACATTTAGTCACCATCTTTGAACGTTTAATCCTTATGGTATGTTTCGGGAAAGGTATATATATATATATATATATATATATATATATATGTGCTGTTACTTGTATATGTATATATATAAAATATATATGTATATATACATATATATGCCGTTATTTATATATGTATATATATATATATATATATATATATATATATATATATATATATATATATAGGATCAATGACCAGAGAAAGTTGAAGAGTCTCGAAAACTGATATTTAATAACTTTTACAGTGCAACTTCTTATGGAATCATTTTCCACATCCGCCCACTCTGACCCACTTATTATCATTAACTCCCTTTGGTACAGACCTGAAAGTACTTTAGATTTCGAAACAGTCCACTTTATTTCCGCTTTATTGTCAGCACTGGAATCTGTGGTTTAATAAGAAGACACAGTTTCTTTATTATCTGCCGGCGTGCAGCGAGGGAACTGCTTTTCTCATCCACTCCTGGTGCAGAAAGCCATCAACTTAAAATTGGGAATCAAAAACAGATTGCAGAAGGGCTGCAGGTTCAGGCAAGTGATAATGGCAGGTGCTTAACCCCAGCTTTCTGTGTGCTGTCTCCTGATGGAGAGTCAATCACAGGACCTTGTTATTTCCACAGATGGGAAAGTCAAGGAGACATTGGGTATGTGCTGGAAAGAATCTTTAAGGAAGAAAAGAGAGGGGGACAAGAGTAATCCACACACGTTAAAAACAGATCATTAAATTGCATCTAATACATCTGGATCATTGTGAATATTTGGTATAGTTCAATGCACACGACTTGCCAAGCTCAACTTTGTTCCATTCTGGAGCATCTGCATGGTTATCCACAGAGGAATTCATTAGGAGACAAAAAATCGAATCGCGTCCAGACCATTTCTAGTCTTGCTTCAAAAAAGTTAGTGAAACAACTTACTGTCATCAAATGTCAGTCAGGCCAATCACTTTTTAGCCTCTTATAACATTTTAAGCAAAAATCTCGTGTCCATCACTGCCACGTCTCCCTGAGAAATTCTCCCACTTTTGCTTACGCCATTACAGGTGGGATTTGAGTGGCCGATGTGACCACAGTCCACTATACATTGCAGTACTGAGTACCATATTAACCTTTTCCACATATTTGCTCTATTTTGGCACTAGATGTATCCTGCTAATATGTGATGCAAGACATTAACCTCTTAAAACAGGGACAAGAACAGCCTGCAGATCCCAAAATGACTGAAGCCTCTGATGATAATATTTTAAATCTCCTATTCATTTAATTAAAATTGCCACCACATATCCGGTCTTTCTCTAGTACTATGTACGATGCACATTATGCAGGATAAGCCTTGGGCGGGTAAAGTTGTGACAGTTTGCCCATTACTACTTTATAAAATGTATTCTTGAGCATCATGAACATATTAATTTAAGGAAATGCAGACGAGAAATGACGACAAGCAGGAGGGTGGCTACATTAAGTAAGAACAGTCAAAAACATTTTCCAAAATTCTCTTTGTGAGCGAGGACACCCAGAAAAATCGAATTTTCTGGCGAAAAGGTTTTTGTGGGCAAAGTCTCACGAAAAAAGATTGCTTAAAAAGCACATTTTATTACTTGGCAAAGGGCAAAGCATGTGTCATTTGAACATCTCCACCAGATAACCCCCTAGATGTAGCCTGCCTTGGTTTAAAAAACATTCTGCATCACCTTTCAAATTCATGCTTATCAATTAGTTGGCTGTTTATAAGCAGAAACTGACAGCTCGCCATGACTGTTCCTGCCTCTCAGGACTGGCATGCCCCTAGTGTTCACATTAGTTAATTGCACAACATTTTTTTCTACAAATAGATTTAGGTTAACAGAAAGAGATGGGCGAGGCACTTATGTTCATGTTTAGAATGCCATGTTCATAGACAGTTTAAGGATACTTCAGTTTGGTTGGAAAGAGAGCTGATCGAAGAGATTAGCTGAAAGAATGGTGACGTTTATTTGATATTAAGGCGTCTTTAAACTTAGAGCCTAACTCACAAAGATGTCTATGCTTCTAACATCTAATTTACACATGCCAATGGCTGAATTTATGAGTTCAATATAGTTACAAAAGGATAGCTTGTACTTGATATCGATTTACTCATGCATAATATTACCTTACTCTGGTGTAATATTACACATGAGCAAATCCCACTCAAAAGGGGTAGAAGTGGGTGTTACTGGCCTGCTTTCCCTTGGCGGATGTTTGGACATTTTTAAACTAGTCCTTGACTCCATCCCTAGTCGGGAATAGCCAGCAAATTATTCACCAAAAGTGCAGGAGTACATCCCATTCTTGGATGGGATGGAAATATTCACAAAATTGGTGGGGGTGCAGGGTAAGAGGTTCCTTAACTGGGATATACATTTACCCCATTGAGAAAAAAATAGCAGTGCATCAAAACAATTGCAGTTTGGCATTTGTAACTGTACAGTACTTACTAGAATCCAGGAAAAAAATGCTTCATACAAGCATAAAAAATAGTTCACAAATATTTTCCTGAAAAGGACCTTTTGCAGTGCACTTCAGAAATACTTTGTGAATAGCCAAAATTCACAGATGTTCTCCGCTGTAAATTGTTGAGCATTTTGTGGCCAATTGAGCACAGAGCTCAGCACACTCTGTGCTGAATTAAGCCACATAGGGGGATATGTACAAGTGAAGTGGCGGAGTGAGGCGTTAGTCGTCATGGCTTAATGCCTCACTCCGCCACTTCTGAAACGCAAGGCTGCACCATATTTACAACACTATGGTGCAGCCTTGCATTTCCCCCTGCGATGGCACGACACTTAGCAGTGTAGCGCCAACGCACGCAACCTTGCACCATAGTGCAAGGTTGTCTGCGTGTAGGGAAGGATTGTTTATGTGTAGGAAGATGTCCCTTCCTGCACATAAACAATCCTGAATATTGTCATTTTGTCACTTTCATGTGTGCTGCTTAATGCAGCACACATGAAAGCGACAAAATGGCATTTTTTTAAAGATTGTTTATGTACAGGAAGGAGGACCTTCCTCTACATAAACAATCCATGGCATTTTGCTTTTTCCATGTGTGCTGCACAAGGCAGCACACATGGAAAAAGCAAAAACGAGGAGAAGTAATGCATTTCTCCTCGAGTTGCCAACTTAAGACCAGGTTTTACCTGGTCTTAGTTTTGGCGCTGCCTCCTATGTACGCTGCCCTTGTACATAGGGGGCAGCCTCAAAATCAATGGGTGTTACAGTGGAACGCCCACCGCAACATGCACAGCCCACCCCTTTCACGCTAACCATAGTGTGAAAGGGGCCTTATTCACAAGGCAGCATTAAGCCACGTTAAGTGGCTTAACGCTGCCTTGTAAATAAGGCTAAGCCCCTATCGCCACCACAACGTCGATAAAAGTGACGTTGTGGTGGCAATAGGGGCTTGTACATATGCCCCTTAGTTTTCAGGGTTTCTCTGAAATTTAGTTGGTTTGGTAACCAAACTTGGGTTGGGATCTGAAGAATGGTAAAGGTGTATTCCAAAGAAGAGGTGTATGCCACACAAAGTATCTCTCACTTTTTATGATATTCTTTGAATTAGATGAACTGAATGTTCTTGTGGGTGCCTTATAGAGCGCAAATTCTCTAGGGAGCTTGTGATTCTGTTCCTGAAGAACTTTCTTAGATTGAGTAGAATTTCAAATATCACCCTGATCTCTATTGAAAGCACTGAAGTGATTTCAGACAGGAGTTTCTGGGCTCGTTTATGACCATCTGAACTTGTAGTCTTAGAAAGCTGTTTGTGAGTTTTTATCATGGCCCATGTAGACTTTAGGCACTAATTGGAGAGTGTCACGTCTAGTCTCCTGGTTAACAAAATAGTAGCTGATTTGTAGGTGGGCAGAGACATTTCAGAACACTGACCAATAAATGTGAATAATTTGAACCATACATTTTCCAGGTGAGAACATGATATTCATGGATCAATCAAAAGAAAACAATTAGATTTTTCCATTACAGTTCTCTACTTATAGGGGAGTACTCCATCATCACCTTGGTAATCTGGGCTGCCCCAGTAATTGTCTCTATTTGTGGCTGCGTCGATGCTGCACCTAGTAGTGTCAATGGTGGTCTAGTGCAGTGCTTAATTTGTACTAAATTAAGTGCCAGGGCTCTCATCAGGAGGCTGCTGCAGCTTGCCCCTGCCAGCGTTGCCAATGATGGTAACAACACAACTACTAACCATCACACTTTTACAAGTGTTACATATCAGACTATTTCAGGCCCCCAAAGCTATAGGAATTACTTGGACGGCAGGTGATAGTCATTTTTAATGTATATTGAATTAATAATTAACTGTTGTTGTGGTCATCTCTAAATTGGCCAGACAGTGCCACCTGAAAAGCACCAGTGTTGACAATTAAGTGCTGGTGTCGAGCACCGGAGCCACCGGCTCAAATTAAGCACTGGACTAGTGGTGTTGGTTATGGGAGACTGGGTTATGGTAGCGTCAGCTTCTGACTTAGGTCCATCATATCAGTAACTCTCAAATAGAATGTTATGGTCCACCATGGCAGAGAGCCAATGAGATGTGAGTGCACATTATTATCCTCTTGTCTGTGTGACTCCTGGCTGACAGCACTTAGGTTCCTTCATCATATTGGATTTTTCTAATCTAAAGTAGTTCAGTCATGGAGTGGTAGTCAGAGAGTAGTTTGCCATCTGCGGTTGTGTTTTTTCAAGTCTGGGAGCAAATATTTCTGATTTTAGGAGCTTGTAGACTGATCCCTGAAAGTGCTCAGTGATGGTGGGAGCAAGGCTTTACTGGGAGGTTAGTGGTGGTGTTCTGTTTGTGCACCATTTGTGAAGCTCGTTCTGGTAAACAGGCGAAAAGGATGAGGAGTATTCTGTTGGTGGACTTTTGGGTGGGGAATTATAAAGATGTTGCAGGGTTGTTAATTATGGAAAAGTGAAAGTAAGTAATGGACGGCTTGATAAATGGAGGTTTCAAAGGATGGATAGCTGGACAGATGGAGGAAGAGCGGTAATGGTTAAAGAGGGGAAATTGTGAGGAAGATTAGATGTAGCAAGTGGATGAAAAGGAGAGGAGGATGAACAAGGAAAAATGGAGGAAGAAGACAACAAGAGAATAAATGAATTAATGAATAAATGAGTGAGTGAATGAATAAATTGGTCCTTCTTGAATACACAGTTCACACATGAGGCATCGTGGCACCATAAAAAACAACAACACATAAGGAGAGAGCAGTGAGACCAGGATCGATTAACCGAAAAATTAAGTTTCGAGCACTTTACCAAAAGCCACCTGTCCTGTAAAGGATATGATCCTTAAAGGGAGGTCATTACACAAATTAGGACCAAGTAAGGAATGAGGTCACCCTTCTGTTGTAGACTTCCTAACACGAGGCGGTGAAAAGTGTAACATTGTGTTTGAACGCAGTGCCCTTTGATGGAAGAGGGACTTACTAAAGATAGTAAGGTGACAGATGTTGTCTATGAAAAAGACAGAAGAAAGAGGTAATTTGAGGAGTTAAATAGAAGATAAAAGGAGATATGAGTATAAAGACAGGTAAGGGGTGAAAAGGGGTGGGAAGGCTGCAGGAGAAGCAAAAGTGACGTAAAATAGGAAGCAGCAAAGAGAGGAAAGAAGAAGTGATCTCTATCGTGCAGGAAGAAAGAAGCGCAAAATCGGGATGGGAAATCAGAGTAAAAGGTCTATATGCAGTGAAATTGAAGAGACTATAAGCAAAGAAACTGAAAGAGGGAATGTTAGATGAGTAGAAGAGAAGCTAGGAGCATGAGGTGGATGGAAAGATAGAAAAACATTTCAAGATAGCAAAAGGGAAGGGAGTGAATATTATTATAAACAGACGTGAGGGAAACTTATTGAAAAGGACAGAAGTTAGCAAGCCATAAATGGATGGGTGTCCAGTGGTTACGTATCGGCCCTCCTCCAAGCGGCTCCTCCTCC
Source organism: Calotriton arnoldi (assembly GCA_963921515.1). Classification (NCBI taxonomy): domain Eukaryota; kingdom Metazoa; phylum Chordata; class Amphibia; order Caudata; family Salamandridae; genus Calotriton; species Calotriton arnoldi. The sequence continues at coordinate 48,963 of CAWUFW010014942.1, forward strand.
ACCCCCGGAAGTGCCTCCTCACTGTATCTTTAGTTTGCTCCTGGCCTTGCTGGTCCTCTCCACCTGCGTCTCCCATTGTTAGCGCCTCGTCCGGAAGTGCTGCGCCTCACGGAGCGCAGGAGCTGGCTTCGGTTGCCCTGACGCCTGTGTCAAACTAGTGGAGGTCTGTCATGGTGTTTACAGAGCGTGACGTGGAGCATCTTCACCCAGTCCGGATTTCAGCCAGGGCACTTTAAAAATCTGTGGGAGGGTTCGAGACTAGTTTAAAGTCGCAATGTTAACAGAGAAAATACAAGTCCCATAATGCACCTGCAGTAAGCTTAAAAGCTGAGACTGGTTGAAGTGGTACACACGACAGGGTCAGTTGGTGGGACGCGCCTCTTGCCTGCTTCCAGCTGCTGTTTGCCGCACAGGGGGACTACAAGCCCCAGAATCTATCTTGCTCCCAGGAGGGAGGAGCTTGCCACTACACGCGCGCTCAAAACGCGCCGAAGATCACCGCGGCGCGGGACGCGCCTCTTGCCTGCTTCCAGCTGCTGTTTGCCGCACAGGGGGACTACAAGCCCCAGAATCTATCTTGCTCCCAGGAGGGAGGAGTTTGCCACTACACGCGCACTCAAAACGCGCCGAAGATCACCGCAGTGCGGGACGCGCCTCTTGCCTGCTTCCAGCTACAGTTTGCCGCACAGGGGGACTACAAGCCCCAGAATCTATCTTGCTCCCAGGAGGGAGGAGCTTGCCACTACACGCGCGCTCAAAACGCTCCAAAGATCACCGCGGCGCGGGACGCGCCTCTTGCCTGCTTCCAGCTGCTGTTTGCCGCACAGGGGGACTACAAGCCCCAGAATCTATCTTGCTCCCAGGAGGGAGGAGCTTGCCACTACCGCGCGCTCAAAACGCGCCGAAGATCACCGCGGCACGGGACGCGCCTTTTGCCTGCTTCCAGCTGCTGTTTGCCGCACAGGGGGACTACAAGCCCCAGAATCTATCTTGCTCCCAGGAGGGAGGAGCTTGCCACTACATGCGCGCTCAAAACGCGCCGAAGATCAACACGGCGTGGGACACGCGTGGGCCGCGCCCGGGCGGGTCCGTCCTTGCCCGTCAGAGGCCGGAGGAGGCTGGGCTGGGCCTCCCCTCTAACTTTCTAGCCCCGGGATCTGTAAACAAGGTACTGTGCTGTGTCCCCTAGATCCTCCTTTTATAGTTATTGGAATTGTTTTTTCTTTTACTGGCACACAGTGAACACAGCTTGCATCTCAAATGACTCTATGCTGAGAATAATTCTGGAACATTTATTCCGCACTCATTTTGTATGTGTTTGTTTGAGCCGCATAGACCCTCTTTTATTTTATCTTTGACTTTTGGAAAGCAAATTATATAAGATGTTACTCGCACAGGCTCTGTAATTTTGTGTTTGTAGAATCTGGTACTCTAATCACGCTGGTCTCAGATAGTGCTCCCTATATAAGGTTTCCCCAATAGGTTTCCCAGTAGCTACGGATACCCATAGAGCCTTGTAGTGGAGATCTGTAACATTAAGCTCCTGTGCCCACTTTAAATCTAAACCTTTTAATCAACGCTAGAGTCTAAACACAGAGATACTGTAGAATGGGGAGACGAATCTGCGTTGAAAAGAAACAGGCCCTGGCTATGCCCAAACCTAACACCAAACCAACTTCTATTGATAGGATGTTGGAAAAGGCCTTAGGAGCTGTGGCCACTGAAATAGAGCGCACTGAGAGACGATTGTCCTTGACCCCAAATCTAGAAAGCGCAATGACTGACCCTAGCACCTCACAAATTATAGGGGTTTCGATAACTGATTCTCCCAGTGACCAAATATCAATAATTAAAGCAGTTAGCCCCGAGCAACCTAGGGCTGTCACATCTAATCAATCAGGTAAAAAAGGTAAACCCAAACCCAAAGTGAAAGCAGTAGTAAGAAGGAAAAAGATCCGCAGGAGCGATTCCTGATAATGGGAAATCTGGGATTGGTGACCTAGAAGTTAGTACAGAAACTACAAGCGATCAGCCAGGGTGGGTCACCAAGCTAGTGGTGGATCTACAGATCCAAATGAGGGATATAGTTAAGGACGAACTCAGACCTTTACAGGAGAGGGTTGACAGGTTGACAGTACTCTTTAATGACTGGACTAGCACTAGGGGGGTAGCCCATTGTAATGCTTGTCCTGAAAGCAGAACACGAGATCAGACCACTGTGAGTATTACACTGGCCAATCCAGGCCCTAAACCCAGTGTGCAAGCTCTGCTACCAACACCAAACAGGGAGACACATACATCGGAGGCTACCAGAGACAGCATCTTAAGGCCCCCATTGGTTACTTCTAATTTAGCCAATTGTCCACCTTTACTTCATAAATCTAGAGGGCAATGGCAAACAAAAATACAGCAGGGAGAGGGAGGTGCCCCATAAGTAAAGAAGCTACCAATGACTCTTTCCCCCCTCCAGTCATAAATTTACCTCCTGCATCAACCCCTTACGTCCTTATCCTTGCAGGCATCCCTGAACTTAGAAGGGACCAATATGAATCCCACCAAGAATTAAAGAATAAATGTATCCATTGGCTTATAAACCACAGGTATTTTAGTTATGAGCATGTGGAAGAGATTTTAACTACACGTAGGGTGGGTTGGATAGGCAGGCGACATAAGGATTTACATGGAGATTGTATAGTAATTAATTTTAGAAACCCGTTGATGGCCCAAAAAATTTTAGCTAGAGAGGATGGGAGAAAACCGGGTGGCACCCAAGTGCTTCCATTGGGTTACTTCTACCCCCCCAACAGGCCCCATCATGATATTAGGTATTATGAGCGGGGCTGGAGAAATGACCCCAAGAATCGGAAGTTACCTCCCCCGGACCAGCACTGGCAAAGGCAATTTATTTTTAATATTCCCACAGCAAATAGGTATAGCAGCTTAGACGGAGTAGATTGACTCAAGGATCAGCCCCTAACATTAAAGACCAAATATGCCCGCCCCCAACAGCAATCGAGGCTCAGGCTAGTGATATAGGACCTTGCACGCCGCCTGGGGAAGGTAAAGCCGGTGGGAGCATGAGCGGCTCCCCTGGCTGCTCCCACGATGGCTGTGACATGGTATCGAGGATAATCTAAAACTCTCACTAACCAGAGGGTTCGATCTGATGGACGAAAGTGTGAAGAGAAAGGCCATACCGCAATCATCCCCTTTAGTGGCTAACAAACTGAACTGCCCCAATTGCCCAAAGACAAGGGTTTTATCGTGGAACATTGCGGGTTTGAATAATAAGTTAGATTGATAGAGCGAAATGTTCTTGTGAATTGTAGGGGTGCATCATAATCACTGATAGGCCGCACCCACATGTATTCAGACATATATTCGTTTATATTCAGTTGTATACTCATGCATGTTTAGTAAAGAATGAATAGTTCACTGAGAGAAAGTGAACTCAGCAGCATAATGGTGTTAGGATAACGATGTAATGTAATGCTTATTGAATTGTGTGAATTTAGTGCATAGAGGAATTAGTTTGTGTGCAATGTAATTGCACTAGTTTAAACGTGCACCATATTAAAGTTGCACATGTAATTCATTGTTTGCATATGAATTGTAATGAAAATGCTTATAGGGAAAAGTAAGATGTGTGTTTAAAAGTCATATGTAAAGGCCTGACTACATATATGCTTAGGGAAGGCCTGGTTTATTCTTATGTTAGCTTATTTTGTAGGCAGAGAAAAGTTTCTCTTGGTAAGACTCTCTGGGCACAAACGGTAGATTTAATTTGCACAGTAGAAGGTTTCTGTTGAAAGTATCTTTTGTTGCAGGTGCAAGGACACATGTCTCGTTAGTAAGACTAACTCTTTGTTTTCAAAAGCTAGAGAGATGGGAGGCATGGTACGGGGAGTGAAATGGAATTTAGGGATGATACTTTCAGCGGAGAAGGTGCCTGGGACTTAAGGTCATCGCAACCGTCCAGGATGAAGTAACCGTTCCGATGGAAAAGCACAAGAAAGAAGACCTGGCCAAGGAGGCGTGACAAAGGCGTGTACAATTGTATTAGGGATAGTGCCCTGAGGGAGGAGGCCTGAGAAGAGGTAGGGGAGACCAGAGAGAAGGACAGAGCTGAGCTTAGGTATTATGTGATTGCACTTCTTAGGAAGTCTTCACAGCTGACACCTTTTATTCACTCTTGCCTGGGAAAATCGTTATGCAGGGATGTCACTTAGCGTTAGTGTAGGGACAGCAATTGATTTTAAGCTTGTTTAGTCCAATGAAGAGCAACTTAGAAATTGGAGCAATCATAGTCTGGTTGATCCTTCTAGAACTTTCTATTCTCCTTATCTTGAGTCGAATGAGATTCCTGCGTAGATTATTATTTGTATTAGTGCCCATCTATTTCTTTAACCTCGTGTTGAGGTGCTTACACGTTCAGTTATTTTTGGCGATAATAAATTCTCAAACTTGAATTCGGAGTCAGTGGTCCTTTCAGACAAAATGAATGCTGTTATATAACCAGATGAGATTCTCTCCTTTACACTATTCAACAGGTAAAAAGATCTTGGCGACCAGAAGGTTCTTATAGATAATTAGATAAGAATCGGCGTTATCAGTTGGTAGCAGAGTAGGATGGTTACCTTTGATGGTAAGGGGAGATCTAGAGCAAGATAGGAGATTAAGTTGCCCCATAGAGCCCGAGTGACGCAGATCCAGAGGACCGCGGGAAAAGGATGTCGGAGGTCGTGGAAAACTGACGGAGAGTGCCGGTGCGGCGGAAGTAGCAGTTCATAGTAGAGTGAGTATGAAAAGAGTGATGTTTGGTAGATTGCGGTGTTTTATTGTTGTGTGATGTCTTGCGGAGTTGGAAAGAGAGTTGTGTGATTGAGAACCGGACCGTGAGCGCGCGCGGGACCGGGAGATTTAATGTGGTGTAGAATACACCCAGAGTTGAGAACGTTGACCAGAGGTTGTGGGGGTCACGAGACGTCATTGACAGACCCACTGAAGATAGGGAACACATGAGTGAGTGTGTGAATAACCAACGCAGGTCGTAGGTTATTGTGTGCAGAACATCGAGTGATTGAATCCTATCGAGTGTGTTAGAGGCGATTGTCCGGTCGTTTCGCGGACAGACGATTGCCAGATTGAGGTCAACAAGCTCAAGAGGCTGATCGGTCATTGGTAAGACCGACGGTCAGAGAGGTAATTGTTCGGTAGGACGGGCATTATTTCAGAGTATGATTGGGACAGGTGCGAGTGAGAACGAGTGAATTAGAAAGGAGGGGAACTGCTGCGAGCGGAGGAAAAGTGACGTCAGACAAGTGCCGCGCTGCGATAGGCCGGTTGGTGTGAGCCGCGCTGGTATTGGTGGAGTGAAATCGAGAAGCAAGAGCTGACATTTTGAGTGCAAATACGAAGTTGATTCATCATGAAATGTTTTAAAGTTTTACGGGAACTTTGTAGAGGCGATAGACATGTGGTGGTTCGGGAAGGAGAGGAAGCTCCTCCCGAGGATACACCAGCACATTATATGGCAAAGAATGTAGGATTGCATACTATAATTTGGCTTGAGAATTGGCATAAAATGACAGAAGCAGAGGGAGAATTGTCGTTCCCACGCTATGGTACTTTCAGGTTAGAGGTGTTGTACCAGCTAACAAGTATAATGGCTTCTTTACGACCACTACCTAGACCAACACAGTTTGAGGCACTACATGCGTGGATAAGAGCAGCGTACGATAGGAAGAAGGACAGATGCCAGGAAAGGGTGAAGAAATCGGTCAGGGCATTTCAAGATGCAAGGTGGGATGCATTGGAGAAAAGGTGGAGGGTGGACACGATCGAAGGAGATAAGTTGTACCCATTGTTAGTACAAAATGGGAAAATAATAAGAATCGATGAGGACGACAGTGATCTAGATGACAGCTTGTTGGATAGGATGTTGGCAGAGAGGCCACCACCATTTAATCCAGACTCAGAAGAGGGAAAGGCGACCCCAGCAGTAACAATTGATGGAAGCCAGAATCAGACTAGCATGAGAGTAGTGGGAAGGATTTCCACAGGAACAGAGTGGGCAACGGCGTCTATGATAACACAGCCTCCTGTTGGGAACACAAGATTACCGGACTCCTTGACAGTACCGGTTACCATTGGCCCTATAGTACCGGTATATGACCCAGACCGAGTGAGAGAAGGGGGCTACGTACCGATGGGAAGGGAGGAAGGAACCAGTGAGAGTGGGAATGGGTTCGGAGTACGAGTGGTTTATTTCCCAAGACCAATAGACACAAGTACGCTGTTACCGGCTACTGCGGACTCTTCCTTTAGACAAGAAGAGGAGAGACCAGAAAGACCAAGGTCTTTGCGGGAATCTAAGTCAGCTTTGAGGATGTGGACACCAACAGTAACGAACCAAGAGGATAGGATGCAAGGAGATAGGGCACAAAACGTCTCGGAAGACAGACCAAGTTCCAGGAATATGATGGAAGGGAATAGGTCACAAGGACAGAATAGTGACTGTGATGAGCGGGATGGCTCGGGTTGTCGAGATGTACTGAGGAGTGCGGTACAGGCAAGGTTACTGGACGTAGTGAGAGTGAAAGCAGAGGTAGACGAGATGATTAATGGAGGTCTGCCTTTGGAAAGAATAGAAATTTATGGATCAGATGAGCTGCTGTTTGTAGCAAAAGATGTAACTCGAAAAGCTAGGATGGCACATGATAGATTGAAGGAATTGGCCAAAAGATATGAGGTAGACCTGAATAAAACTAAAGCGTTGCAGGGACCACATAGATTACATTACAGTGACCAGGAGCTGGAGGAGAAAAGAATCACAGGATTAAGGACACACACAAGAGATCTGATTGTAGGAATGAGAATATGGATTTTGTTGGACAAATGGGAAGAAAGGTGGTCCAAGAAGAAACCAGCAAAGAAAGCTGAGGGGAAACGCCGCCTCCAGGGGGCGACGGGCGTTGGAAATTTTCCTTTACGGGAAGTACAGAATGGAGGGTACGTGCATGTGCCGTGGAATAGAGGTGATTTGGCAGCATTTACAAATGATTTTCCTCGGCTGAGGGAAAAACCAGTAGAGTGGTACAAACAGGTTGAGCGGTTTGTGAAAATTTCAAAAGTATTGTGGATTGATTTGAACACTTTGTTTGATATAGTGGTACCAGGAGATTTGTGGACAGCCTGTAAAGTCGCTATTGAGTGGCCGACTTCGGAACCGGATAGAGAGGCGGTTACAAATGGTCCATCACCCCTAGTTATGAAAAAGTATGAGCAGGTGATTACATGGTTGAAACTGAAGATTTCACCTCAGGATATAGATTGGGTTAAGATAGATCGGACTGTACAGGAACCCAAGGAAACGGTGCATGAATATTATGAAAGACTTCTGCAAGCTTTTAAACAGTATCGTGGGTTAGATATCTTGGACCCCAAGGATATGGGACAGTTTGTCTCAAAGTTTGTACTGGGTCTGAGAATGGAAATCAGCCTCATGATACAGCACCATTTGATCTGCTGGCAGAACAAGCCACTAGATGAAATTTTGCGGTATGCGAGATACTGTAGTGATGAGGTGGAATCGAAACATCGAAAGCTAAAAGACAAATTGATGCTTGTCCAGATGCAGACAGCACAGAGTCAGCCTAGTGGAGGGACCTTAGGAAGAAAGCAAGGAAATTTCCAGGGAAACCAGAATGGGCAAGCCATGGGAAAGGGAAAACCAGTAGACCCCAAGACAGGAGTGGACGTGGCCACATTGAAGAAGACCACTGCGTGTCATCTTTGTCGCCAGGTCGGACATTGGAAACGCGAGTGTCCTTTGAACCCAGCTAATCAGTTGCAGGAAGAGGAAGAGGGGGCTCAGGCACCCACGCAAGAGGTAGTTAACACAGTAACGAGACCTAGGACGATGAAAGGGGGGGTATACAGTTCTCACGCCCAGGTTCCCCAAGCTCCACGGATTTCACAAGGAACACGAACGTACCAACAGATGCCCCTGTTCGAAGATTATGACGAGAGTAGCTCAGACCCTTTATCCTGACGGTGCCTGAGGGGGGAGGAAGACTGCACACTTGGAGCGGTCTTGGAGGGAGACCAGAGAGGACCTTTTGTGGAGGCAGATAGTGAGGGACATCCTGCCACACTTTTGGTTGATACTGGTGCTACCCGGTATACTGTAAAATCAGCAGTAGTCCCTAACCTACCCCTCTCGGGACAATCAATCCAGGTTGTTGGAGTAGCGAACAAAAGAATAAGCAGCCCATTGACAGAACCGATCCTAGTAAAGATAGGTTCCCTCCAAACTAGACATCAGTTTGTAGTGTGTGATACGAGTCCAGTTTGCCTTTTGGGGAGAGATCTGTTGTGCAAGTTGAACTGCACGATTTATTGTACACCACGGGGAGTGGAGGTCCAGACGAGAGATGACGATGCTGACTTTAAAATTACAAATCAGCATCTGTGTATAGATCTGTACCCAATGGTGACTGTGGAAGAACTTCCACCTGATCTGAGAGACGCAGTGTCGTCTGTGGTGTGGGATTTCGCAGGCGACAAAATAGGTCTAATCAGAGGGGTTGAACCAGTGCGGATTGAGGTGAAACAGAATGTTGATTTCCCCAGGACACCTCAATATAACCTGTCGCCAGAAACGATTGCAGGAATAAGAGCTGTGATCGAGACTTTCATTGAGAAAGGCATTTTGAAAGAGATCAGAGGTAGCCCCTGTAATTCACCCATTATGGGACTACAGAAACCTAGCGGGAAATACAGGATCGTGCAAGACCTGCGAAAGGTCAACATGATAGTTGTCCCTTGTTGTCCAGTGGTACCGAATCCTTCAGTAATACTGTTCCAGATCCCATGTGAAGCCGAGTGGTTTACGGTTATCGATTTGTGTCAAGCTTTCTTTTCGATACCGCTCCACGAGGAAAGCCAATTTCTTTTTGCGTTCAGGCTAGAAAATCGCGTGTTAACATGGTGTCGTATCCCTCAAGGGTATACGGAAAGTCCATCGATCTTTAACCAGATCCTGAAGAAGAACCTTGAGAGTCTTGTGTTGCCGCAGAACTCAGTTCTCGTGCAATACATAGAGGACTTGCTCATTGCCTCAGAAACAGAAGATGCTTACAGAATTGACACTGTAGCTTTGTTGAACCACTTAGCAGAGAACGGACATAAGGTGTCTCCGAACAAGCTGCAGTACTGTTTGAATGAGGTACAGTACTTGGGACACAGATTGGAAAAAGGCAAGAGGAAGGTGTCACCAGATCGAATAGAGGCAATAATGAGCATGGCAGTACCCACCACACAGAGAGAAGTCAGGATGTTCCTGGGAATGGTTGGCTACTGTCGACAGTGGATTCCTAGTTTCTCCTTGAGAGCAAAGCCTTTGCAGAGGCTTACGCACAAGGATGTGAGTGATCCGGTACCATGGGACGAGGAGTGCTTGATGTCATTCCTGAAACTGAGAGAGGATTTGTGCAGGGCTCCGGCACTGGGAATGCCTGATTACAACAAGGCCTTTTCATTGTTTTGTTACGAGAGGGAAGGATGTGCATTAGCAGTGTTAGCTCAGAACCATGGAGGTGTCCGTAGACCAGTTGCCTTCTTTTCAGCTACTTTAGATCCAGTAGCTTCTGCGTTGCCCGGATTTCTAAGATCCGTTGCTGCAACAGGTGTCAGCATTGAAAGATGTGAAAGCATTGTAATGGGACATCCATTGACTGTACATGTGCCACATTCGGTTGAGTTATTGATGACCAGGACCAAGACACAGCACTTAACGAACAATAGGTTAACAAGGTACGAGCAAGTCATACTTGCCGCAGAGAATGTGACTCTGAAAAGGTGCTCTGTCTTGAACCCTGCGACATTGATGCCTACACCGAACACGGATGATGAAGATTGTGCGGACCATGATTGTCTCGATGTGACCGAGCTTTGCACCAAACCGAGACCTGACATTGTCGATGAACCATTGGCTGACCCAGATGAAATTTTCTTTGTCGATGGTTCATGCTTAAGAGACAGTGTGGGGCAATTGAGAGCAGCGTTTGCTGTATGTACCATTTCAGGAGTGGTCGAGGCTGCTTGCCTAGAAGGAGTACGCTCCGCGCAGGTAGCTGAGATCATTGCCTTGACCCGTGCCTGTTTGGCCGCTGATCGAATTCGAATCACGATTTACACAGACAGCCAATATGGGTTTGGCGTGGTGCACGACTTCGGGCAGTTATGGTCTCAGAGGGGATTTTTGACATCATCTGGCTCACCCATTCGTAATGGAGAATATGTAAGACAATTGTTAGATGCATTACAGCATCCGAAAGAAATTGCTGTGGTAAAGTGTTCAGCCCATGGGAAGGGGGAGGACTTTGTATCATTGGGTAACAATTATGCGGACGAAGTCGCCCGTTTCTGTGCAGAACAAGGATGCATATTCACAGATAGAGAGGTAGAGGAGAACCAAGAAGGAACCGAGCTCAGCATAATGTTGGCCATGGCAGACACTTGGGAAGAGCTTAAGCGATTGCAGGATGAAGTTTCAAACCAGGAGAGAGAGGGATGGATCAAAGCTGGTTGTGAGAAAGGAGATGTGGATGTGTGGGTATCCAATGATGGGAGAGCCGTGTTGCCTGAAGAATTGCTGAGTCCGATGGCAAGACTGATACATGGACAGGCACACCTTGGTAGAGACGCAATGATGAGAGTGTTTAGACAGACGTGGTATAACCCACGGTTCCGAGCAATGGCTGAGACGGTATGTCAGAGGTGTGTTACGTGTCAGCAGATGAATGCTGGAAAGAAAACTGTAGTTACGTTGAGTCACATTGGAAGGTCAGGAGGGCCCTTCAATAGAATACAGCTGGACTTTGTGGAGATGCCTAAGTGCAATGGATTGAGGTACATTTTAGTGCTAGTATGTGTATTCTCACGGTGGGTGGAGGCTTACCCCACACGCAGGTGTGACACTCTCACAGTGGCTAAATTACTGTTGAGGGAGCTCATCCCTAGATTCGGGATCCCGACCTCTTTGGAATCAGATAGAGGAGGGCACTTCCATAGTGAAATCATGAAGTTGCTTTGTGCTGCATTGAACATTGACCAGAGACTCCACTGTAGTTACAGACCAGAGGCTTCTGGGATGGTGGAACAAGTTAATGGAACTTTGAAGGCCCGGATGGCAAAAATGTGTTCTTCGACATCCCTGAAATGGCCCGACGCCTTGCCACTCGTGCTGATGAGCATGCGAAGTGTTCCAGACAGAAAGACCGGGTTGTCCCCCCATGAGATATTAATGGGAAGGGCAATGAGATTGCCAGCAGTACCAGCTACATCCTTGATAAGCATCACTGATGATTTGATTCTCGATTATTGTAAAGGACTCTCTGATGTGGTCCGTTCTGTATCCCAGCAGGTGCAAGCAGCAGTGGTCCCAGCCTCGAGTGATCTGTGCCACGACTTGTGTCCCGGAGACTGGGTGCTCGTCCGGAAGCACGTGAGGAAGAGTTGCTTGGATGCCCGCTGGCGTGGCCCGTATCAGGTGATACTTATCACGAACACAGCAGTGAAGTGTGGAGGATTGCCGAACTGGGTGCATGCCTCCCATACCCGCAGAGTTCCAGCACCCTTGGAAGAAACAGCTCCTCTCGTAAATGAAAATCCAGCTGATGTGGCAGGGCCACATGGGAGGACAAGTCAAGCTGTAAGGGTCGCTGACACAGCTGGTGGTGCACTAGAGCAAGCTGAAGGGGGTTTCCACAGTTCGAACCCTGACTCAGACACCGAAGACAGAAACGGTGCAGTGGGCGGAGAAGAGTCAGATTCAGCAGAAAGAGGAAGTAGTGCACTGGGTATAGAAGGGGAAGGCAGACGAACGAACAGAAGTGCAGAAAGTTGGCCTGAAAGACAGAGGCGACTGAACCTGAGGTTAGCACCTGAAAGAGACCTTGCTCCAGTGTCTGAAATATCTGAAACGGAGGCAAGTGACGAAGACCAAGCACAAGACAGTCGGCGAAGGTCAAAGAGAACAAGAGTGCCTTGTCGCAGATACTCTACCCCTGAGTGGACTTACACTGTGTTTGATGCAGGGGGTGGTGAGCACGGGAAGGCTGAGGTCAGTGCAAGTGGTCCGTCGGAGCCCGAATGTGGTGGTGAAGGTGGTGCTGCAGTTGCCAGGGCTCGAGATAGAAGGAACACTGACCCTCACGGTTCCGAATCCCCCGCTTCTGAGTGAAGTTCGAAACTTGGTTCTGCATCGACTCGAATTCCCGCCTTTTGGAGTTGAGCCGTTTTCACATGAAGTGCTGATTTTGCGTCTTGAACTTTTGTATCACGTTCTGGTATTGCTCAATGAGGATCTTATTGTGGATCAACTATAACCTGTAAATAAAAGTCCAAAAGAAGAAGATAACCTAGGTCCGAGTGGAAGAAGAATAAACTTAGGGACTTTCCACAGAAGAGGAACAAAAACTAGGGAAGTCTTTTTCTGGACTGTGTAAATAAGATTGTGATCGGAAAGGGAAAGTCCGGAGATTTCATGGTTGCTCGAGCTGGTTAAGCAAGTCACAATTAAAGGACAGAGACTTTTTCAGAGTTCTTTGCGATAACCAAGACTTTTGAGAACTTTCGAAATCATGGAGCCGGGAGATCCCAATCGTAGATCAAAGTGGATTGTAGGCATCCTTATAAGTAGTGTAATAATCTCTATAATCATAGTAGTTATAGTCTCATACACTGGTTCGCACGAGCAAGAAGTAGAGGAGGTGACAGGGACACCTACACCTATTACGCCTAGCCAGAAGGGGGTAGACAGGGCAGCTGACAGAGCTTTGCTATTAGAAGAAAGTCGTAGATTACATGTAGATTTATCTAAAGGTGATTTTAAGTTGAATGCATATGCTAAGTTGTTGTATGAGTATGTTGATGTGATGGATGCGAAAGATTGTTATGTGTGTATGCAGTTGCCTACTTCAGTGGACGAGGGTATTAGGTATCACCATCTTCCACTGACTTATGGTATTTCGTGTAGTCTTTTGCTTAGTTTGTTCTATGAGAGAGATCAGTTTGAGTATTTCTTTTCCAATTTCGACGCAGTGCTTCCTGAAGTCCCAGCTTACAAGCATTTGAATAAATATGACTATTATAAGACGGAAGACAGACTGAGGAAGTACTTCATACCGAGTTTGGAATTGGATACAGCATTCGCACACAGACACAATCTGACTTGTTTGATGTCGGATGTAGAGAGAAAGTTTGTAGATCAGGTCGAGGATAGGTATAGAAAGCTGACTCACTCCTGAGATTTGGGGCATCACAGGACTGATTGGACAGAGGAAGAACAGTTGCATAAGACCAAGGGAAGCTATGGTCCTATAGCGTTAGATAAGGAGCAGAGGGGTAAGTTGTGTATAAGGCGTTATCAGACTTACTACGAAAAGGTAGCAGTGGGACAAAGTACTTGTGATCACGTTTTCACCATGGCAGATGTGGCAAAAGATTTTCTCCAAGGTCCTGTACAAGTGATACCAACGGTGTATTACGTATGTGGGAAGAATGCTTATGTGAGGTTGCCTGCAAATTGGTATGGAACATGTTATTTGGCAATAATATTTCCAAAGATTTACCATACAGAAGATTTAGATCTTCTAGAAGGTGGAGAGCATTCAAGAACGAGAAGGGCTGCAAGTTCAGGAATCGTTGTGGGGGATATCTTTGGAGCTATGATACCCAGTCTGGGAGTAGTCTTGAATGATGTGAAGATCCGGAGGTTAGCGACTGTGGTGGATGAATTTTCGATGAATACAGCAAAGTCGTTGGTGTTGGTGGAAGGAGAGATGTTGTCGATAAGGGGAATGGTTTTGCAGAATCGCCTTGCTTTGGATGTCCTATTGGCAAAAGAGGGCGGAGTCTGTAAAATGTTGAAGGTTCAAGAGTGCTGCACTTATATACCAGACCGTAGCAAGGATCTGGAGAAATATATAAGTAACATCACTACAATCCACACCAAAATAGCGGATTTGACCGAAGAAGGGGCCTGGGAAAAGGTCGGCAAGGGTTTTGGTCAAGTGGGAGGTTGGTTTGCGAATCTAGGAAAGGGATTCCTTGGGTACTTTCTGAGACCCCTCCTTATTTTGGTGGTTTGTGTGGTTGGATTGTGGATTTTGATCAAGGCCTACAAGTGGTATCGAGCAGGCCGAGTCAAGAGAGCTTTGAGGGAAAATGACATGAGGTTGGCAAGACTGCAGGACAGTCAGTATCAAAGGCTTAAGAGCATGGAGAAATTTAGATCAGGGAAGATGGCAACAAGTTCTGTTTAGGTCGGTTCTTTCTCCAAGGGAGTAGAATGAAATATGATGACAGGAGTCATCAAAGGGGGAACTGATAGAGCGAAATGTTCTTGTGAATTGTAGGGGTGCATCATAATCACTGATAGGCCGCACCCACATGTATTCAGACATATATTCGTTTATATTCAGTTGTATACTCATGCATGTTTAGTAAAGAATGAATAGTTCACTGAGAGAAAGTGAACTCAGCAGCATAATGGTGTTAGGATAACGATGTAATGTAATGCTTATTGAATTGTGTGAATTTAGTGCATAGAGGAATTAGTTTGTGTGCAATGTAATTGCACTAGTTTAAACGTGCACCATATTAAAGTTGCACATGTAATTCATTGTTTGCATATGAATTGTAATGAAAATGCTTTTATAGGGAAAAGTAAGATGTGTGTTTAAAAGTCATATGTAAAGGCCTGACTACATATATGCTTAGGGAAGGCCTGGTTTATTCTTATGTTAGCTTATTTTGTAGGCAGAGAAAAGTTTCTCTTGGTAAGACTCCCTGGGCACAAACGGTAGATTTAATTTGCACAGTAGAAGGTTTCTGTTGAAAGTATCTTTTGTTGCAGGTGCAAGGACACATGTCTCGTTAGTAAGACTAACTCTTTGTTTTCAAAAGCTAGAGAGATGGGAGGCATGGTACGGGGAGTGAAATGGAATTTAGGGATGATACTTTCAGCGGAGAAGGTGCCTGGGACTCAAGGTCATCGCAACCGTCCAGGATGAAGTAACCGTTTCGATGGAAAAGCACAAGAAAGAAGACCTGGCCAAGGAGGCGTGACAAAGGAGTGTACAATTGTATTAGGGATAGTGCCCTGAGGGAGGAGGCCAGAGAAGAGGTAGGGGAGACCAGAGAGAAGGACAGAGCTGAGCTTAGGTATTATGTGATTGCACTTCTTAGGAAGTCTTCACAGCTGACACCTTTTATTCACTCTTGCCTGGGAAAATCGTTATGCAGGGATGTCACTTAGCGTTAGTGTAGGGACAGCAATTGATTTTAAGCTTGTTTAGTCCAATGAAGAGCAACTTAGAAATTGGAGCAATCATAGTCTGGTTGATCCTTCTAGAACTTTCTATTCTCCTTATCTTGAGTCGAATGAGATTCCTGCGTAGATTATTATTTGTATTAGTGCCCATCTATTTCTTTAACCTCGTGTTGAGGTGCTTACACGTTCAGTTATTTTTGGCGATAATAAATTCTCAAACTTGAATTCGGAGTCAGTGGTCCTTTCAGACAAAATGAATGCTGTTATATAACCAGATGAGATTCTCTCCTTTACACTATTCAACAGGTAAAAAGATCTTGGCGACCAGAAGGTTCTTATAGATAATTAGATAAGAATCGGCGTTATCAAGATGACCCAAATTGGGGTCTCTTTATTAGCCAATACGAGATCTGCATGTTCCAGGAGACATGGGCCAGAGGGGATGTTTCCAAATTGGGTTTTGCCACTTTCAGTATTCCTGCAACATCAGGGGGTAAAGGGAGACCATCGGGAGGCCTTAGCACATGGGTGGGAGTTCACCTAGGTTGTACGGCCAAGCAGATTGACACAGTATCGAATGATATTTTATGTGTTATGCTGCAGTTTCCATCAAAGATTTCGGTAGCTCTTTTAAACGTGTATTCTAGACCAACCGTCCAGGGTAAGGAGTCTAAAACGCTGGAAGAACTAACTACGTTCTTAGCGACCATTGCAGATAAACATATGGTGATCCTAGGAGGGGATTTCAATTGTCAGTTCGAGCCACTAGAGGGAATGCTCCAGGATAGCCTATATGATGAGGATAAATTTTGGGCAATCCCGGAGACCAGGTGTTCACCAGTCAAAAAATGGTGCCCCCTGGTGATCCAGATGAACTGCCTTGTTTTGAAACATTCACTAAGAGCTTGCAATGGTAGAACTTTGTCTGACACATCGAGTAGTTATACCTTCCATAGAAAAGAGCGTGGCTCTCTATTAGATTATATTTTAATTGACTCCTAATCCTGGGACAGGCTAATTGATTTTAAGGTTATTCCACGGCTAGACAGTGACCATTATGCGTTAGTACTTGAACTAAAAGAGCTCAATCTCGGAGTGTCCCTAATATGGATAAACCTATTGATGCTAGGTTGACACTTTCAAATTGTAGGAGAAGAGTGCGATGGTCTGACATCAGCCAATCACAAGATAAACTTAGCACTTTATATGAAGCCCTGATCCCGGTGCTTCTGACAGCATCTAACTCAATAACTCACCATGGGGATAGTATAGATTCCGAGATGGTTATAATGAACCATGGCAGGTTAGGAGAAGTCACATTAGACTTCTTCTATCCCAAAAACAAATCGGCCAAGTAGGAAACCTCCCCACCCTTGGTATAACGACCATTGACGTAATGCCAAAAGATCGCTGGTTCTGTCCATCAAGGCCAACGATCGCCCGTCAATTAAAACTGCTAGGTCGGCTTACAAGGTGGCTATTACTGAAGCCAAAAAGGGTGGGAAATGGATAAGTGGGATGTTTTGAGAAGCTCCTTGGGAGCTAGGGATATGAGGACCTTCTGGAAAGTTGTCAACACAGGTAGCTCTGGTGCTAAATCACCGATAGAGCCGAATTTGGAAGCAGAGGTCTGGCGGGACCATTTTGAATCTCTCTACTCTAATGGAGATACACTGAATGACGAGATAACAGAGGGATGCCCTGGGGGATTGATTATTCTGCCAAGATAAGGGAAACCAATGAACACCTTGACGATAGCTCTAGTACAAGTATAAGTTTAAATGAGATTAAGGGAGCCCTTGCCAAAATAGCTCCAGGTAAAGCACCTGGATTAGATAAAATTCCTGGGGATCTCTTCCGCAGTGAACCATCTGTATGGGCACCATACCTCTGGGTGCTATTTAATGCCATATTTCAAGGCATGAAGATTCCCCCCAGTTGGGCCGGAGCCGAAATAATCCCCATTTACAGAAAAGGTTCACCGCTATTACCAACCAATTATAGGCCGATCAGCCTCATAGAGATTACGCAAAAAAAATTTGCGCGTGTATTGCTGCTTCAGCTACAAACTTGGATGGAGGAACGGAAGATACTTACCCCCCTACAGGCAGGGTTTAGAGAAAAACTGTCTACTTTGGACCAAATACTCAGGCTACAACTATTACACTGGAAGATCGTGTGTTTAGAGGGTGGCAGCCTCTACTTAATATTTGTAGACCTGAGGTCAGCTTTTGACTTGGTCCCAAGGGAAAAATTGTGGGTAGTTCTCCACGAGATGGGGGTTCCAGCATATCTATCCCAATTCATAAAGCGGCTGCATGAGGAAAACTTCGCCCAAATCAGGTTTGGTAAGGATGGAAAGCTAACTGCACCCATCCCGATCAAACGCGGTGTTCGACAGGGCTGTGTGCTTGCCCCTACTCTTTTTAGTCTATACATAAACGGTCTAATAGATTATTTACTTGTAGAGAAAGATCTCGATGCACCCAAGCTAGCCTCGCGTATAATCCCAGCGATGATGTTTGCCGATGACACTCTATTAGTATCTAAATCACCCATGGGGATTCAGAGGGTACTCAATAGATTTGAAGCATTCTGTAGTGAAAGAGGATTAGAAATTAATCTACAGAAAACCAAATTTATGGCGTTTAACAGCCCTAAAAGCACACGAGCAAACCCTTCACTAAATGGTAAACCCCTCGAGAGAGTTTCCTCTTTCGACTATCTCGGCATTACAATCACAGAGACTATGGATTGGGGGCGCAAATCAAAAATCATCATTAAAATTGTCGCAATCGTCAGGTGGTATCATGAAGGTTTTCTGTAAGTCCAGCCAGAAACCAGTGAGTCCTGCCATTGAGATTTATAAGGTCCAAGCCAGGGAGGGGCGCTATATGGCGCAGAACTATGGGGTCACTCTAGTTCTGAGAACCTAACGCAGACAGAGAACAACTTTCTTAGACAGTTGTTAAATCTCCCACGGAGCACTCCGCTAACTCTGCTCCGATTAGACCTGGGTGTTAGGGCAATCACCGATGAATCTAATCTTAGACCTTTATTATATTGGCACCGCATGTGGGTTACTCCAGAACTTTTATCATACAGGGAGGAATTAAAAGAAGTGATGAACCTGCGGGGGGCAGCCAAACTGCAGTGACTTGCGTATATCAAGCACACGCTAGCCAGCATTGGGTTGGGGGAACTCTGGGCTGACCCTGAGCTTGCTTGCACTTCAGTCCCCAGGAAATCGTTAAAGGCCCATTATGGGGAGTATAAAATGGCTCAGCTTTTTAGTAGCCCCCGAGTAGGCAAGTTAACCTCAGCCTTTTTAGAAATTAAAGATAGGTATAGCTTTGAGCCGGCCCTGGATGATATAAAGCCGGCTGCTGCTAGAAAGCTCTTTCTTCAGTTTAGGCATGGGGTTTTGCCTCTCCGCTGTTTTACATACAAGTGGGGGTCCGCAAGTCTTGAAGTGCCCAGCATGTGACTGCCCTGCAGAGTCAGTCCTCCATGTGTTTTTAGCTGTCCTGGCTACCATAAGGCAAGAAAAAGATGGCTGGTGCAGATTTGTAGAAACCTTGGAACTAGGCGCTGTTCTGATGCTTTCAGGATACTGAAACACGACTGTAGTATCCCGATTGTCTATTCAGTTGCAGGTTTTCTATTTTCTATGTGGTGTACCCGCAGGATATTTTTAAAAGCATCCTTAAATAGTTAAGATAATGATTCTGGAGGAAACGAAATAATTTTTTTAATTCTTTTTATCAATATCACGGAAAAAATATCTATCTATGGTCACCCTTGCCAGTTTCAAAATTAGGTCTTGTTTTTACATGATTAGTTTTATCTGAACTATGTATGTTGGTTTTCCAATTATGTCACAGGAAAATTGTTCTTTTACTTCACATGTTTTTTAAAGTATGTACATTTTTTTATATGTTTTTAATGCTTTTTAAAGTGTTAGCATTGTTTCTTGCCCTTGAGTAGCTTACCAGTCTACTTCTTTAATTGTTGTCAAATCCCCATTCAGAAGCAGCCTGCATTGTGGGGCTCCCAGTGCTAGGTTGTGTTAACTGCTGCATAAAACTAGTGGTAATAATAGTGGTCATTTTTTTATGAAAACTGTTTTTACTTAAATTATTTATTTATTCGCACTATGCACTTTTCAAAAGCGAATCCTTGTCCTTTGCTTTGATCAACCTTCTGTTATATCCACTGCCCTCGCTTTCCTTTGGTGAAGTAAGTAGAATAGACGGCATTTTTAAAACGAGTGTGGAAATTATTTACTTCATATGTGTGCCAGTATTGTCCATTATTGTTTTTATTATTTGTTTTTCATTATATGCAGTTGATTTTCTTTGTAATTTCAAATGTATCTGTATGTATCGGGTCTGTACTTTTAAGGTCATATTGACCGAAATAAAGTTTATTGAATTGAATTGAATTGGATATAGCATGTGAAAGAAAAATAAGAAACATTAAAAAGAAAGACAACAAACAAAAAAGAGGTAAGAAAAGAAATAGGAGAAAGAAAGCCACAGGATGAAAAAAGGTAAATGAAAAATGAGTCCAGTGTAAAAGTCTAAAAGAAAGAGAAGAAATCAAGGGATGAAAGAAAAAACAAAAATGAGAGATTGAAGTGCTCAGCAAAGAGAGTTAAGTTTTAAAGACAAAAAATTGAAAGGCAAAATAGTAATTGGTGCTAAGTTTGAGCTAACTTTATGTGCGTTGAAGTCACAATCCTATTATTATATTTTTTTACGAAATAACATCTGTTTTTGTTTTCCTCTCAGGCCCTTGTCCAGCACGCGCTCCTTTTTCATCAATGTGAACTAGGGCATTACAGAAAGGATCCAGTAGGGGGAGTTCTGATCCAACCCTACAAGCGAAACAAATCTTAACATCTGGGGAAGGGAATGCTATCTGATTCTTTGAATGGTAAAATGTGCAGACTTGTCTGGCATTTTATGGGAACTGCAGTGCCCTATCATTTATTTGTGCTGGATAGGAAAGAATGGGACTGCAGCTGACACAGTTCAAGGGAAAAACACTAACCTGCCACAAAAACTGAAGTACTACTCATCCACTGGTATAAACACTCAGGGCCTGATTCACAGAGGGCCTCTGAGAATTCCCACTGCGGAGATTCCATCCTGAGTGCGGAGACACCCCCACGACTGCGAGGCCTCCGCCATGAGCGCTGAGGCTCATTGTCAATCAGGCCCTTAGACATTAAGGGGCATATTTATCAAAGTTTTGCATCCACGCTTGCGCCACGCAAGGCAATGCAAGGGCGACAGAAAACCTAGATGAGGTTTACCAAGCCTTGCATGGCCCTTTGGTGCTTGGCAAATCTGGAATAACTCTGCGCCTTGCATTACTCTGCCCCAGGGAGGCGTTCCGTGGGTGGAGCGTGGGTATTCCCAAGCATCCACCCAGTAATTCTGGCGCATTCCCAGATGTACTATGAATGGAGACCAGGAAATGAATCAAATTGCTAAGCCTTCCTAGGAGAGGTGCAACGAGGAGAAATATCTTTATTTCTCCTAGTTTTTGACTCTTTCTACATGTGTTGCAGTTTGCAGCACATGTTGAGAGAGAAAACCCCCTCAAAGGATTGTTTTTGTGCAGGAAGGTGTCCCTTCCTTCACAAAACCAATCCTTCCTGCAACACAGGCACCCTTGCACCATGGTGCAAGGGGGCCTGGATTGGCACTAGGCAGCCAGTGGCTCATTTCTGCCCTCTTCCTTTCATGCAGCGCAGCTCAGCAAAGTGTCTTGCTGCATTGCAGTGCGTGAAACCCTTACTCTTCATTCAGACTCATTCCTTAGCGTAAATTGAACACTAGGAGATATCCAAAGCCTACAGTTTGGTTTTGACCGGGAACACATTTTACAGTCCATTCTGATTTATTTACCTTAGAGCAGGAATAATTGGATAATCATTCTCGTTATTGCTCATTCCAAGGTGAACAAATATAGGCTGTATGCGATTTCCCTACTCATTTTTCACAAACCTTTGTACCTGGAGAGATTCATGTGGGCAAAAACTCTGATGCATGTCCAGTTTGCACCTGAGTTACCATCTGATTCAGGGGCAAATGGGAGTTTCAGCAAAATTCAGGATTTACTCTGGACATAGGTTGAGGACTTCAGACCCTGACCCTTAATGCTGGTCAAATAGGATGGCATCCAGGGGGCAATTTTTGTGGGGTTTGTTGTTTAGAGCTTGCGCCATTTGCAGCCCATTCTGATTTATGCACGTTGAAATTAGAATTAACAAGATTATATCCTCATTGTGTACAATTTGCGTCGAGGGTTGCTATTCCCTGTCAGGTGAAAACAGCAGTTTGCAAACCTATCAGTTTTAGATCCTAAAAGGGTTATTTCCTTTAGCACAAAATTCGTATCAGAACCAGGCCCGGTTCTAGCGGGTGGGCCGGGTGGACCAGGCCCACCCAAACATGAGCCTGGCCCACCCAAACATGAGCCTTGGGCGTCGGATTGGCAAGACGGGCATTCGGCCGGTACCTGAGGCCCAGTGACCGAGGCTTGATGTGAGCCGTTTTTTCCCCCCCATCGGTGTTCGGGCTGGCTCTTCTGATCCCAATTCAAGAGGCTGCTGCAGCCTCTGCGCAGCCCAGCACAGATTATCACGGCCCATTGTCACATATAGAATGACAATGGGCCAAACCCAGCAGTCACAGAATGTGGTGGGAGCTCCCGCCCTGGCCTTAGGGTACGACAGTGAGGCCTCACCACGGGAGATGCTGCTACTGCGGGCCAGAGTTTTCACTCCCCTTGGAACAGAAAGTGATGGGGGCAATAAACAGGGTTTTGCTCCCTTCCTCCTCGCAGTGGATGGCTGGCCCGACTCCAATTCATGCTGGCAAGGCATCCTCACTGCTCTACCAACCTCCCATCTCAAACTCAGTATTTAACCAGAAACCAACCCCCGCCTCTGGCTCTTTATCTTTCATAGTGCCCTGTACCTGGCATTCTTTAATCCCCTGTCGGCCTCCCAGGAGGGCACCCTCCCCTGTTCGCACCAGCCCTAACCCCTGGGCCTCATTGTCCTGCAGGAGGCTTCAAAACAAAGGGGATTTTAAACGCAAATTGAAAAAAGCTTCGAATACAATTGTCACCGAGAGTAATCTGTGAGAAGCAACAAGTATTTTCTACACGTATTGTTTTAGTTTTGTTACAATTATTTTTAGCGAGTATTTCCTGTGGGACGGCGCGTAGCTCCGAAAAACAACCCAGATCGGTGTAAAGAACAGAAAGCGAGGTACCTACATAGAACAATATGGCTTGTGGTCAGGTTCAGATAGAGTTATATAAATTAGGATGTGATTGGGGGGCGGGCTTTTTAAAACGTAGTGCAATGGGATTTTCCTTAGCCTAGAATCACACTGTTTGTTTGGGTTAAGTAGCGCCGAGATTAGAACGCAGCTCGTCACTTGAATGTAAATATACAACTTGTCCGTGTGACGGTCATTACGAATTTCCGAGCAAGCAGGGGTTAGACGGTTTAAATAAACAATACAGAAAGGTTATATACACCCGATATGCAACAGACACGTAATTGAACAAAAGGAACATTGACGACTTTAAAAAATTGGAATTTGCGTGAATAATAACCCATGTTCACAAAAATAAACACCTAGTTAAAACCATTCTGGAATAGATTATTATACAATCATCGTTACATTTGTATGGCGGTACCATGGGTTGAGCACCAGCTGACCCCATGTCACAATGATCCTGACCAGGGCTGTTGTTAAAGACGGCAATGCATTCTGGTACTTGTAGTTTTGATTTCATCAAGGAGCCCAATAGACTCACCTACCAGATTACAAACGTTTGAAGAAGGAAAAGCCAGGCCTGGAGCATCTTGTCCTTGTGGTAGTCACTAAGAAGTCTGAGGCCAAAGTCCAGATTTCGCCATTCGTATGTTTTGTGACCAAGCATAATTATTTGACCTCTCCAATTCACTTGGGTGAACTGTAAACATATCTACTAACTATACTGAAAGCTGGTAGCATGCTTGAGTCGTACCACGCGCGCAGTGAACCGATTGTCTTTTTTTGCGAAGTCACTTATTGAATGAGCAATTAACTCGGCATACGTGTTGCATGCCTCAGCTGCCTGGTTTCCTCCTCTCTAGTCACACTGAGCATGAATTACAAACTGAGTAACAGTAACAAGCATTTGCAATGCAATAGGTCTCGCATTTACGCAAGTTTGAGCTATTGGCATTGTAAATAACAATGCCTTTTTTTATGTTTTGGTTTTTAAAACTAAATAAAAGGCATTGCCATTTACTATGCCAATAGCTTAAACTCGCGTAAATGCGAGACCTATTGCATTGCAAATGCTTGTTATCATTATCATGACCATGGATGCAAGGCAACAATAAAAATGTCCAGATAACTGGTGATTAATGATCCTGCTGGAGAGCAATCCTTTGTTGGTAGTTTTGAAATGCAGATAAACTATATTTTATGTGGATAGCTCAGTAGGTTACTGCCTTTGTCACAGAGATTCTTGCGTTACTTGCAGTTCAGAAGTTACAGTCCTAACATAGGACAGTGACCTATGAACTGTCATCAAAGAGCTGCATACAAACGTGAATGGTATAGTTAGAGCTTCACTTTTTTGTGTTGCAATATAGTTAGAACTTCCCCAGTCTATCATTATTCTAATGCTGCTAAAAAGAGTTTGGGCAGATATACATTTTTATTAGTAAAGCCAACCCCCCAACGACTGGGGCACGCTTTAAATCCTGAGTTTGTGCTTCCCCAGCCCAAACGCTCTTAAAATATACTGCCCACCAGAATGGATGACGTGAGTCCTACACCTTATAATCCTCATTGGCCTATGTGACATTCCCTATAGACTGATTTACCTACTTGTATGATTCATTATCTCTGTATAATGTGTGCGTGATGTAAAGTACTGTGACACCCTACACTGATATGAGTAGCGCTATACAACAAATGAAATGCATATGAGAGAGGGGCTACAGAGAGATGAAGGGCACTGTTGGAGGGTGGTAGTAATGGTATCTACGGAGAAAGAGGTCATTGGTGGGGCGTCAAATAAGACTTTCGCACTAGTGCTAAAGCCGGCCCTGTCATGGCCTTTCTGTTTTTTGTTTATTTAATTAGCAGTCAGGTCATGAGTGCACAAAGACTGTTTGGTCGGCCCTCTGGGGCCGCCCAAACTAGTCATGCTCACTCTGCCCTTCTCCATGCAGGCTGCATTGGCTGCAATGCAGCCTGCATGGAGAACATGGCCTCCACATAAGCCCCTGGCTGGGCGGCGTCCCGACCAATCACAACACTGCTTGCAGCATTGTGATTGGCTTTGGGGAGGGAGCCTGGCTGCCTGCATCCTGTTTTTGCCGGAGGCAGGAGAGCAGGAGCCGAGAAGACGTGGGACCCGGCCGGTGGAAAGGTAAGCTACATTTTTTTTAAAATTAATATTATTAAATTAAAACCCCCCGCGTGATCCCGCCCCGCGTGAACCCCCTGCCCCCTCTTCCTTCCCCCGCGAGTCATGCCGGCCACGACTGCCGCAGTGGCCCACCCGAATGCACCATTGGCCCACCCAAATAAAAATTCCTGGAGCCGGGCCTGATCAGAACTGGCATGGTCTTTTATCCTTCAGAAGTTGATGCTTGGGGTAGGCTACCATGAATCCCCTTTTTCGGAGGCACTTTGATTCTACTAGGCTGAAACAACAAGCACTGGTTGGAAATCCCCTTGAGGGAAGTCTGTTGATTTCTCCATGTAAATTCCTACTATTATCCAGTGCGTCCGTGCCAACAGAATAGTGGGTCTTCAGTATGGTAGAAAAGAAAGCCTCTCCAAGCCACATCAACGGGCCCTCGACCAATGACCTACGTTTTTTCCAGATAGTGTCAGTTATTTTAAAACTACTGAACAGATGAGGCGAGAAGAGGACAGAGGACAGAGAGAGAAAAGGGGAAAATACAACACAGGTGTAATTTCGCTGGTCTTGTGCATTGAAATTATCGCGCTATTAATATTATTTATTACAAAATATCCTCTGTTTCTATTTTGCTTTCGGGTCCTTGTCCAGCTGGCATTCCTTTCACCTTGAACCAGGGCATTACAGAAAGTGGCCAGTTGGGGGAGTTCTCACCTAGCCTTACAAGGGAAACAAGTCCTAACACCTGTCAGGTTTATCACAGCTAGTCACAGCAAAGTATACTGGCTTATTTTGCTCCATGAAAATAGGAATTATGTGTAATTTGTTCACCGCGGTATCTCACCTTCCTCACCGTATTAATACTTATTTTTAGATCTGGCCTAGAGACATCTTTATCTATGTCACCAGATTTATATTTTCTGAAAAGTTTATAAATAAAAACATATAAGTGTATGCATACAAAGAGCGGCTTTCAGTCATTGGCCTTCATCCATTGATCTGTTCAGATGTCATTCACATTTTGCTTCTGCCAATCACTGGGGTCGCAGGGCGTAGGGTGAGGGGGTATGGGAGTGTAAAAAAAAAGAAAAATATACTTACCTCCTTGCTGCTCTGTCCCACGTCGTTTCTCCTCCGTCGGCGAACAGGAAGCAGCCAGGGTCCCCTGAGGCAATCACAATGCTGCAATGCAGCGTTGTGATTGGCTCCCCTAAGCCAATCACAATGCTGCAAAGCAGCGTTGTGATTGGTCTGAGCGCTTAAGTTCGGCGCTCAGATGGGAACTGGGGGACTAGGCATGTTCTCCACCCAGGCTGTAATGCAACCTGGGTGGAGAACATGCTAAGTGGGCATGACTGGCCGTTCCAGGACGGCCGGCCAATGCGTCATGCACACTACAGTGTGCCCACCACTCGTGCCCTGCTCTGTGAGCAGTGTAGCCCCTCCCCCATGCTGTTGCAGCAGGAACAAATAAAATGATAATAACATCACGTTTTTATTTAGGGGGCGACGCTCCTCTACCTTAGCGGAGGAGTCGCCACTGACTGTCAGACCACTTCAGACAATATCTCTGCTCACTGTATGTGAGGGCATTTTGCATGTGCATATCCACCTGTAAAGAAGTGCATTTCAGGGCCAGGGCTCCTGAGCTAATGTCTCCTTTCAATTGTGTTCGCCAATGCATTTTTGGGCAAGGTCTTTCAGCTCTTGATTTTCCGCTATCGGTGAGTTTTTCGATTGTATTTTTGACTTTTCCCAATGTGTTTCTTTTATTTTTTTAATGAGAGGTCCGGCAGCATCCGTCAACTGCTCTCTTTAGTTCTCTTATATCCTCTCCTTTGTCCCCTAGCAGAAGCTGGATTCCTCTTTACTTAAAAGAACCTGATATGACCATGTAACAGCGCCATGGTTCTTTGCTTGCTCCGGAAATGCTTGCCGTCTTATCATGAGTTCGAATCTCAGCAGAGGAGCTGTTTCACGTTGCTCCGAGCTAATTTGACAATGTAAATTCTTCAATTTTTTTTAATGATTTTGTTCCTTTGGAACATTATATATTTTGCTTTTGGAAGCGCTTTGTAAAAAAAAAAAAAAAAAAATGCAGAGCATATAGCTATATAGAAAACTCATCTCCCTCTCCACCTCTTCTTGTTCCGTAGTTTTAACCAGTAAACTATTTGCTCAATCACTGTCAGTAAGCACTTCTTATTGCACAATGTTTATCCTCTGGCTTATGAAAGACCACCACTCAATGTGGGAATCTCAGTAGAGCATGTTTTTTCTCCCCATGGAAGCTGTGCTTTGCATCTTGAAGCACAGTCAAAAACCGTTGACATACCACAGGAATGGATACAACGTTCGGACCCCTCCCGCCTCTTGTTCCACAGATGGTAAATCATTTTCGGATTTTTAGTCACTTAGCAAGTGCAATATCTCTAAGGCCTACTCATTAGACTCCGTAATGTCAAGTAGATGCTGTCGAAGGTCCAGGCCAGCCAGTCTCAGGGCCAGAAATTATTATATTACCGACATTATGGGAAAAAAGCATTTCATTTTACAGTTTGGGACAATATGTGCTCTGTGAACCATTCGTTTTTATTGCAAACATGATTTCAGAAGCTGAGGACAGGCTGTGTTTGACACTTCGGCCCACCTTGCTCATGTCTCCCGTTCCTCTGTATGTTAAGTCTGTGATGCCTCTCTCTTGTCTCTCCCTTTCCCATGCTCCTCTCTCTTATTTGGTATGTCTATCCGAGCCCTCAAGGGCTTTCTCTCCCATCTCTTTCTCTCCATCGCTCAGTCTGTCTCTTTTTTCTTTTGCCCTTAGGTGTTCCTCTTCTCTCTTACATGCCACTAGATCCCTCATACTCACTTATTTGCCCCGAGCTTTTCTTGTTCCCTTCTATTACCCTTCTACCTTGACACCAAGGGACAACACGTTGCACCATTGCAAAGTCACAAAAGGAGACACGAACCAAGGCTAAGTGTTGATAAACTATTTACTTTGCAGCGTGCTGGAAAGTGGACCAAAAAGTAACGCAAACAACGATGTGCTCTGCTTTGCAGTACTTTGCATCAAGTGAGCTTCTCATGGATGGCACATGAATGATCTCACGTTGCCCCCTACAATTTTTGACACAAAGACCCAACTACTAACAATGGTACACAGGAGTTTACTGCAGAAAATAACGCCTCTTAAAGGCATGTGTTAAAAGGAGAAATATTTTTATTTTATCATTTCTAAAATTGTATGCGTGTTGCACTGAACTTCACACTTCTAATGCTGGCAAAGTTTTGAAGTATAAGCATGGCATTTTGTTCTGGCGGCTTATCCTTCCAGTATAAAACCTATGCTAGGCATCATTCACACTCCCTTGCACTACAGTGCAAATGTGTGTGTGTGTGACGCTAGGCAGCCTGAAAGAGTGCCAGCACGGGGGAAGAAAGCAGCAGTAGGCCATACCTATGTAGGTATAGTACTACCCTGCTCTTTCCTCCTAGTGCAACACAGCACTGCAACTTTGGCTGCTACCAAGCGTTGCACAATAAATTAGTAAATCTACCCCCAGATCTCTAACACTCCCTCGAACTCCGAATTCTCTGACACCGTCCTATCATGCCTGAAGTCTCATCTCTCTCCTCCTCTCTCTTTCTGTCTGTGCTTCCAGGTTTTGTGCCTCTTTCTTTTCTGCTGCTATAAGGCTTGTTGCTGTGTCTCCAGGTGTGACTGTTTTCTCCTGCAGCCCCAGTTTTCATTCCATCATGTTGCCCTTAGGTCTTCTCGATTATTATCCCCCCCCCCACTTCCCTGCTTCTAAGTGTCATCACTCTCTCCTCCTCTCAGATATCAGTTCTTTGCCTTTCTCTTCTCATCCCTCTCTGCTGCACTAGGTTTCTTTCATCTTTCCCTCTGTTATTATCTGTCTCACTTCGGCCTGTCTGTCGTTCAAATTTCTCAATATTCATCAATACACCACCAAAGACTTTTCCTTATTCCCACCAATTGACAGTTGGGAAGGGGAACTGCAGATTGGATTGTCAGTGATTAAGTAAAATTCCACGACCTTCTACAGTTACAGACCAGACCTGATGGCTTTTGTCAATGCTTTTTTACATTTTCTGGGTAAGTTTTGAGAATGCACTGTTTAATTTTGATAAGTTTGTCTCACTTTAGATATCATTTGACTTAATTATTGGCAATGCCTTCACTAGAATAAATGGTTCTCAATCATAATTTTAAAAAAACAAGCATTTATCATTGGATTACAGACCAACCGATGCAAAACATACAATTTGAGAATATCAGACTCATATCTCAAAGGAAAGAACTGGACAGACAGTACACTTGACCACTTCTGCATTGATGACACCGCATCATCTGCATATCTTTAATACATCATACCTTCACTTTGAAGAGAAAATAATATTCAATTGAAGTAACTGTGGGTTCTTCCACTTCCAAAACATACAAACATTGTGAACAGTGGTGACAAACATCACTAAGACCACAAACTGTGACATCAAGTGCTCTCTCAATTCACCCTAAGCCTCTGATTGTAATAGGCCTGCATATTGCACATCTTTGGAACACCATTTGCACACTCGATAAATAAAATGCAGGAGGTTCGGTATTTAGAGGCTGCCTAATTTGTGAACCATTCTGCCTTGTGCATCTCGGATTGGGGGAAAGGTGCTTAGAGCAATGCGCAAGACGTATGTTAGACCTGGCATCCTTGGCCTGGGTCTCCCTTCCATTTTTTCACTATGCCTCCACTGTTGTTGACCTGTTTTTGCTGGTATACATGCTTTGGGCACTTTGCCACTGCTAATCAGTGCCAAAGTGCAAGTGCTCCCTATGATGTATGGATTAGTGACTCCATGTTTGGCCTATTTGATTCACTGTCAGACCCTAGTATAGTGCACTGTTTGTGCCCAGGGCCTGTGAAGCAAATGCTGCTGGTGGGCTTGCAGCACTGGTTGTGCCATCCACAGGAGCAGCTTGTAAAGTGTGTCTCAGGCCTGCCATTGCAGAGCCTGTGTGCAGTCTGGTACTGCCATGTCGACTTGGTAAGTGCACCCACTTACCAGTCCCCAAGCCTTCCCTTTTCTACGTATTAGTCACCCCTAAGGTAGGCCTGCGGGCAGGGTGCACTGTATGTAAGAGGTAGGACATGCCCTGATGTGTGTGGCATGTCTTGATAGTGAATTACAGCCAATCTCGTTTTTCACTATTGCAAGGCTACCTGTTCCCATAGGCCAGAATGGGCAGTTTGATTATAACATCTTATAATCCTAACTGACCCAAGGAACATGGTAGAAAAACGAATTTAGTATGCCTGAATTCAGAATGATAAAATACATCTTTTAGTGAAGTTGGTTTTAACATTCTGTGTTTGAAAATACCACTTTTAGAAAGTAGGTATTTTCTTGCCTAACCATCCAGCATGCCTCTGCTAGCTTGTGTATTGTATGTCTGGGTTTGTGAGTGACAGGGGCTGTGGGACTCCAGGAGACAGGGTGAGTCAGCACAGGGCTGAATAGACCTATCTGCATGTAGAGTGGTGGGAGGAATAGCACCTGGGCCAGAATAGGGCTGTGCCTGCCTTCCACAATGCTGGCTCCACCTCCTGTGGTGTGTCTGATGTCCCTGGCCCACATTGACAAAGGAAGAAGGTGTGCACTGGCAGAATGCACCCAGAACTGGTTTGGAATAGGTACAGGACCCTCTGCCTTCAGAGGACAAAGGATTTGCTAGTATAAATATTGGGACCCAGACCCCAAGATTTTAGATCACTTCTGGGAAACAAGAAGAACCTTTGATTGATTGATTGATTGATTGATTGCTGAGGAGAGGAACCAGAGAAACTGAAGGAGGAGACTATCCCTATGCTGTGTGCTGTTTGAGCGATTGGCCTGCAGTGGTTGCCTGATTGCCAAAGAAAGGAGAAAGGAACTTTGTGCTTACTTTCATCATCTTGCAGAAAATCTCCAAGGGCTTGAAGATTGAGCTTGCCTCTTGTTGAAGTCTCAGGGATACAAGACTTCACCAACCAGCTCCCCTGAATTCCGTTGCTGGGAATTTGAAGTACCTACTGTTGTGTTGGGCCTTCTGAGAGACTGCGTGTCGCTGGGAGCTGGAAGCGCGACTCACAAAGAAGAAGCGTGTCGCCGCCGCAGCAGCTGTCGTCGCATTGCCGAGAAAGCGTGCCGCCGCTGCCGCTGTCGCCATCGCATCAGCGAAGCGCCTCGCATCTCCGGAGAAGAGTGTCGCTGTCGCAGCAGATGCCGTCGCATCATCAGAGAAGCGTTTCGCAGGGCCTGTCGCGGCTCAGAAGATTCACCAAGTCGCCGCACGGCCGTCGGGCGTGCACGCATCGCCCTCTTCATTGTCTCTTCATTGCACCGGGTCGTCATCGCATCGAGGCGCTGCTGGTCGCATCGCCATAGAAGCGCCGTAAGAAACCGGCGCATCACCTCCCCACGCAGTGAAGAACCGACGCATCACCTCCTCTCCGGTAAGGAACCGACGCATCACCGTCCCCTACGCAGCAGTAGGGAACTGACGCATCACCTCCCCCGGAGCAAGGAACCGACGCATCTCCGTTCTTGCGTGTAAGGAACCGACGCATCACCTTCCCTGCAACTCTTTTGTTTGTATTGCGTTACGCATCCAAAGGTACATTGAACGTAGAGTGTCGCATTTATCACCTTTATTGAACTGAACTATTTTCTACCATTGACAGTCATATTTTTCATAGAGTATTGTGGATTTTTGTCGTTTTGGGTCTTGTGTTAAGTCTATATAAAAATACTTATTTTTATACTACAACCTGTGTGGTGTCCATCTGTAGTGTTGTCACTGGGTTACTGTATGTGTTCACAAATGCTTTACACACTGCCTCTGAGATAAGCCTGCCTGCTCGTGCCAAGCTACCAAGGGGGTGAGCAGGGGTTATTTTAGTAGTGTATCCCCCTTACCCTGACTAGAAGCAAGGGTCCCTATTTGGACAAAGGTACCTACCTCTGCCAACTAGAGACCCCCAGTTCTAACATTGGTGGTCAGCGGTGAGGATTCTGGACTTGCAGTTGTGACTCATATACAGTAATTGGTGTACACTACTAGTGAGTGCAGACCAAACGCAACCACATACATTTTTGGTAGATTTTTTTTTCATGGGATTTCTATTTTTGCCAAGATCTGCCAAGTTTAGTCACCATGAGCAAAACAGCATCCATCGCATCTGCGGATTTAGATTTTAAAGAAGAAAAGCTGGAGAGTTACACTGTAAAACAGCTGAAATACTTCTGCAGGAAATTGAAAGTTGCTATGACCGGTCTCTCCAAGAAGGATGAGTTCCAAAAGGCGCTGAGGGCCTGGGTGGAAGCAAGGTGCACCCCAGAGCATGAGGAGGGAGCTGAGGATGCAGGAGGGCAGCTAGATGGGCTATTGGGTCCAGGGGGAGGAAAGCACCTTCCCCAGCAGGTAGCAGTTTTTCTTCCAAGGGCCTGTCCCCAGGAGAGCTGGAGGACAGGGAGAAAAGTAGGATGCATGAAATGGAGCTGACCAAGCTTAAGATGGGTGGGCAGTTAGAATTGGAAATCTAACAAATTGGCCCTAGAGGAAAAGAGGATACAAATGGAGCATGAGAGAAGTTTGAGGGAGTTGGAGTTGAAAGCTAGGAGCTTAGAGATTACGCCCTCTGGTGGCAGCACACCGTCCATGCCTGTTGAAGCAAGGGTGTATATACCTAAAGATGTGGTGAAAGAGTTTTATAAAACTGATGACATTGGGCAATGGTTTAAAGCCTATGAGGTAGCTATGACCTCACACCAGGTCCCTGAGAAGGATTGGGGAGCGGGGTTGTGGGGGCGGTTCCTTAGTGAGGGGCGGGATACCTTATTAGACTTGCCCTCTGAAGTCCACAATTCTTATGGTCATATGAAAGAAGCATTGATGTCCAGGTATGGGTTGACTCTTTGATTTGATTGCATGGGAGCACTTGTCAGGAAATTGTTTTCCAGAGCTACGCCAGCAACTTATTGATAGAAGGCGGACTAACCCTAGGAAGCTTGCTGAGGAGGCGGACCGCTGGTGAGCACCCGGGTCCACAAGGGTCACGTGGGAGACTCCGCCAAAGGTGGGCAGGGTCCCCAGAAGAGGAGTGGGGGGGACAAGGGTAAACAGAGGGAGTTCCAGAAAGGGCCCCAAAGAATTCCCCAGGGGAACCAATGGAGGGGTTCCCAGCCTCCCCCTGAAAAGAAGCCAGGGGCCCCGACAGATAAGCCTGTTCACAGGGGGCCCAAGACTTGCTTTAAGTGTGGTCAAGTGGGCCACTGCTCCTGGGAGACTAGATGTCCCTTGTATGGAAAATCAGCACCCACTGGTGCACCACCCCGGCAGGTAGCTAGTGTAGCCCTTGGGGAGGAGATGGGTGCCCAAGATGGGTGGGGTCCCATAGCAATGTCCTTGGTCTCTTTAGGAGACAGTGAGATGGTCCCCAGGGCCCAACTGCCTGATAACACTAAGAAATACAGGCAGTGGGTGACCATCAATGGCCAAAGGGTGGAGGCTCTGAGAGACACCGGAGCCAGTGTGACAGCTGTCAGTTGTCGGCTGGTGTCCGAAGAGCAGGTGATCCCCAATGCATTCTGCCCAGTAGTTGCCGCGGACAACTCAGAGAGCCACTGCAGAGTGGCTCAGGTTCCCTTTGAGTGGGGGGTCTCAGGTACCTTTCAAGTAGCTGTGAGGCCAGCCATGCCTGTAGACTGTCTGTTGGGCAACGATTTAGAAAGTTCACCTTGGGCAGAGGTGGAGAGAAGGTCTCATTTAGAGATGTTGGGTCTGCCTGAGTGGGCGTGCGCGACCACTCGGTCTATGGCAGCCAGTAGAGGTGTTCAAGAGGACCTGGAGCCTGAGAGGGTGGCCCAGGTGCCTGCCTTGAAGAGGAGAGGCAGGGGCGCGGAAACCAGCCCCGTAGTTCCCATGGTCCAGGAGGAAGCAGAACCTGAGGGGATGCTCTGGAACCTACAGGGGAGCAAGTGGCCGAACTGGGGGACCTGCCTGAGCTGACCCATTGGCAGCAAGAAGGAGGTCCCTCCAGGGAGGAGTTCTGTGAGGAGCAGAACAAGTGCCCTTCTCTTGTGGGTTTGCGGCAACAGGCCACAAACCAGGCAGCAGGTGATCAGTCTGGATCACATTGGATCTACTGGGAGAATGGTCTCCTGTATAGCGAGCCTAAGGTTGCTGAACATGGGTCAGCCCATGTGCTGGTGGTAGCCCAGCACTTCAGAGCCTTACTACTGGGTTTGGCTCATGATGTGCCTTTAGCCGGACATCTGGGGCAGGGCAAGACCTTTGAAAGGTTTGTCACCCCCTTTTATTGGCCCCAGATGCGCAAGAGTTCAGACACTCATTGTAGGACATGTCAGACTTGCCAGGCAAGTGGAAAAAGTGGGAGGAAGCACAAGGCTCCCCTCCAGCCATTCCCTGTGGTCAGCACCCCCTTTGATCGGGTGGGTATAGACATTGTGGGGCCACTGGACCCCAAGACAGCCATGGGCAACAGGTTCATCCTGGTCTTGGTGGACCATGCCACCCGGTACCCGGAAGCCATCCCTCTTCGGACAGTGACGGCCCCCGTGGTGGGATGTGCACTGATGGGGATTTTCTCCCATGTGGGGTTCCCCAAGGAGGTGGTGAGTGACCGTGGTACAAACTTCATATCTAAGTATATGAAGTCCCTGTGGCAGAAGTGCGGTGTTACCTATAAGTTCACCACTCCTTACGATCCCCAAGGTAATGGGCTGGTTGAGAGATTCAACCGGACCCTGAAGGGCATGATTATGGGTCTGGAAGAACCCATGAGGCGTAAGTGGGATATCCTCTTGCCATGCCTTTTGTTTGCTTACCGTGAGGTGCCACAGAAGTCCTTAGGGTTCAGTCCCTTTGAACTGCTCTATGGTCACCCGGTAAGAGGACCTCTGAGTCTGGTGAAAGAAGGCTGGTAGAAAGCTCCCAGTAAACCTCCCCAGGATGTATTTAGCTACATGCTGGCCTTTAGAAACCAGACTAGGCAATACAGACAACTCGCTGAGGCGAATCTGGAAGCCAGACAGGAGGAGATGAAACAGTTGTATGATCAGAATGCCACTCTGATCGAGTTTCAGCCTGGGCAGAAAGTGTGGGTCATGGCCCCTGTGGAGCCTTGCGCGCTCCAGGATAAGTGGACCGGACCATTTGAGGTGGTGGAGCGCAAGAGTAAGGTCACCTACCTGATGGACTTGCGATCTCCCAGGAACCTTTTGTGGGTCCTACATGTCAACTGCCTAAAGCCCCATTTTGAGAGGTCCGAAGTGGGCATGCTCCTAGCAACAGATGATGGAATGGAAGAGGAGACAGAACCTCTTCCTGACCTCCTGTCTGCAACAGAGCAAGATGGGTCAGTGGAGGGTGTGAACCTCTCTAACTCCCTGACACCTGAGCAGCGGGAAGACTGTCGCCAACTGTTGGGACAGTTTCCTGAACTGTTTTCCCTGACTCCTAGTGTCACTGATTGGTGCGTCCATGATGTGGACACTGGGGACAGTCCTCCTGTCAAGCACAGGGCTTACAGAGTGACTGACAGGGTGAGAGGAGGTCTCCAAGATGTTTGCATTGGGGGTGATTGAGTCCTCTCACAGCCCTTGGGCCAGCCCAGTGGTCTTGGTCCCATAGGCTGCCGCGCCTGGTGCCACGCCCGAACTCCGGTTCTGTGTGGACTACCGAGGACTCAATTCAGTCACCAGGACTGATGCCTACCCCATCCCCAGAGCTGATGAGCTCATTGATCGGTTAGGGGCTGCCTGGTACCTCAGCACGTTTGACTTAACATCTGGGTACTGGCAGATCGCCTTGACTGATGGTGCCAAAGAGAGGTCAGCATTCTCCACACCAGATGGGCACTACCAATTCCGGGTTATGCCCTTTGGGATGAAGAATGCCCCAGCCACCTTTCAGAGGTTGGTCAACCAGGTGTTGGTTGGACTGGAAGATTTCAGTGCCGCCTACCTGAATGACATTGCAGTGTTCAGCGCCAGTTAGGAAGAACTTCTGCGCCACCTCTGGGAAGTGTTGATGGCGCTGCGGAGGGCAGGCCTCATGATCAAGGCGAGTAAGTGCCAGATCGGGCAGGGTTCTGTGGTGTACTTGGGACACCAGGTTGGGAGCGGCCAGGTGGCGCCCCTACAGCCCAAGATTGATACCATTCAGGCTTGGGAGCCCCCCAAGACCCAGACAGAGGTGAGAGCCTTTTTAGGACTCACCGGGTATTACAGGAGATTTGTCAAGGGGTATGGCAGCATCGTTGCACCCTTGACAGAGCTGACTTCCAGGAAGCAGCCCAAGAGAGTGATTTGGACTGACACCTGTCAGAGAGCTTTTGACGCCTTGAAGACTGCCATGTGCACGGCCCCGTGCTTCAGGCACCCAACTTCTCAAAATAATTCGTTGTTCAAACAGACACTTCAGAGCATGGTGTAGGGGCTGTTCTGGCACAGTTAAATGAGGAGGGCCTAGACCAACCTATAGCCTTCATTAGTAGGAGGTTACTTCCACAGGAACAGAGGTGGAGTGCTATTGAGCGTGATGCATTTGCTGTGGTCTGGGCGCTGAAGAAGTTGAGACCATACATGTTTGGGACTCACTTCCGGGTTCAGACAGACCACAGGCCCCTCAGATGGTTGATGCAGATGAGGGGTGAGAATCCAAAGCTGTTGAGGTGGTCCATTTCCCTACAGGGGATGGACTTTACGGTGGAACACCACCCTGGTACAGAACACGCCAATGCTGATGGTCTGACCAGATTCTTCCGCCTTAGTGATGAGAACTCCCTAGAGGTAGGATAGTTCTCCTCACATTTCAGCTGGAGGGGACACATGTTAGACCTGGCATCCTTGGCGTGGGTCTCCCTTCCATTTTTTCACTATGCCTCCACTGTTGTTGACCTGTTTTTGCTGGTATAGATGCTTTGGGCACTTTGCCACTGCTAATCAGTGCCAAAGTGCAAGTGCTCCCTATGATAAATTGATGTATGGATTAGTGACTCCATGTTTGGCCTATTTGATTCACTGTCAAACCCTAGTACAGTGCACTGTTTGTGCCCAGGGCCTGTGAAGCAAATGCTGCTGGTGGGCTTGCAGCACTGGTTGTGCCACCCACAGGAGCAGCTTGTAAAGTGTGTCTCAGGCCTGCCATTGCAGAGCCTGTGTGCAGTCTGGTACTGCCATGTCGACTTGGTAAGTGCACCCACTTACCAGTCCCCAAACCTTCCCTTTTCTACATATTAGTCACCCCTAAGTTAGGCCTGCGGGCAGGGTGCATTGTATGTAAGAGGTAGGACATGCCCTGATGTGTGTGGCATGTCCTGATAGTGAAATACAGCCAATTTCGTTTTCCACTATTTCAAGGCTACCTGTTCCCATAGGCAAGAATGGGCAGTTTGATTATAACATCTTATAATCCTAACTGACCCAGGGAACATGGTAGAAAAACGAATTTAGTATGCCTGAATGTGTTTGAAAATACCACTTTTAGAAAGTAGGTATTTTCTTGCCCAACCATCCAGCCTGCCTCTGCTAGCTTGTGTATTGTATGTCTGGGTTTGTGAGTGACAGGGGCTGGGGGACTCCAGGAGACAGGGTGAGTGAGCACAGGGCTGAATAGACCTATCTGCATGTAGAGTGGTGGGAGGAGTAGCACCTGGGCCTGAATAGGGCTGTGCCTGCCTTCCACAATGCTGGCTCCACCTCCTGTGGTGCGTCTGATGTCCCTGGCCCACATTGACAAAGGAAGAAGGTGTGCACTGGCAGAATGCACCCAGAACTGGTTTGGACTAGGTACAGGACCCTCTGCCTTCAGAGGACAAAGGATTTGCTAGTATAAATATTGGGACCCAGACCCCAAGATTTTAGATCACTTCTGGGAAATAAGAAGAACCTTTGCTGAGGAGAGGAACCAGAGAAACTGAAGGAGGAGACTATCCCTATGCTGTGTGCTGTTTGAGGGATTGGCCTGCAGTGGTTGCCTGATTGCCAAAGAAAGGAGAAAGGAACTTTGTGCTTACTTTCATCATCTTGCAGAAAATCTCCAAGGGCTTGAAGATTGAGCTTGCCTCCTGCTGAAGTCTCAGGGATACAAGACTTCACCAACCAGCTCCCCTGAATTCCCTTGCTGGGAATTTGAAGTGCCTACTGTTGTGTTGGGCCTTCTGAGAGACTGCGTGTCGCTGGGAGGTGGAAGCGCGACTCACGAAGAAGAAGCGTGTCGCCGCCGCAGCAGCTGTCATCGCATCGCCGAGAATGCGTGCTGCCGCTGTCGCCATCGCATTACCGAAGCGCCTCGCATCACCGGAGAAGAGTGTCGCAGAAGACGCCGTCGCACAATCGGAGAAGTGTGTTGCAGGGCCTGTTGCGGCTCAGAAGATTCACCAAGTCGCCGCACGGCCGTCGGGCGTGCACGCATCGCCCTCTTCGTTGTCGCTTCAAGAGGAAGACACCATTTTGCTTCATTGCACCGGGTCGTCATCGCATTGAGGCGCTGCTGGTCGCATCTCCACAGAAGCGCAGTAAGAAACCGACGCATCACCTCCCCACGCAGTGAAGAACCGACGCATCACCTCCTCTCTGGTAAGGAACCGATGCATCACCGTCCCCTACGCAGCAGTAGGGAACCGACGCATCACCTCCCCCGGAGCAAGGAACCGACGCATCTCCGTTCTTGCGTGTAAGGAACCGACGCATCACCTTCCCTGCAACTCTTTTGTTTGTATCACGTTATGCATCCAAATGTAGAGTGTCGCATTTATCACCTTTATTGAACTGAACTATTTTCTACCATTGACAGTCATATTTTTCATAGAGTATTGTGGATTTTTGTCATTTTGGGTCTTGTGTTATGTCTATATAAAAATACTTATTTTTATACTACAACTTGTGTGGTGTCCATCTGTAGTGTTGTCACTGGGTTACTGTATGTGTTCACAAATGCTTTACACATTGCCTCTGAGATAAGCCTGCCTGCTCGTGCCAAGCTACCAAGGGAGTGAGCAGGGGTTATTTTAGTAGTGTATCCCCCTTACCCTGACTAGAAGCAAGGGTCCCTATTTGGACAAAGGTACCTACCTCTGACAACTAGAAACCCCCAGTTCTAACAACGTACAACATAGTGTTTTTTTCAATGAAGAAAGACGCGAGGAAAAGGAAGGAGAGCGGCCGGGCAGGGGAGGCGGCAGACACGCAGGTAAGTGCCTTCTTTTATCATTTTTAAAGAATTTTGGAGGGGGGAGGGGGCAGAGCGGAGCGAAGCATTGCTCCACGGAGTTTTTTTCAAACTCCGTGGAGCTACGCCTAGAGGCACTACGCCAGCTCCGCCCACCCTTAGTATTTATGCCCTTGCAAAGCACATGTATATTGTACAAGTACATTCATATTGGGCATAACTGTACACTTTGAGGAGGCAAGATGTAATGGCTGAATTAATCTCAACTTGACATGTAATTCATAAGAGGAGTAGACCAATCTCCTTTCAAATAGTGGCTGCACCTAAACTCACAACTTCAAGTCCCAACAACAGGAATACTAGTCATGGCCAGCCCCATAATCAAAGCCATAGACAATGCCATTGGGCTATGTATAAGTAGCTATAAAGGACACTCCATCAGAGATGGGCTGCTGCCTGGAAAACGTGGATCCTTTGCCACATGAGACTATGTTTTTAAGCAGTTTGTATCCTGCGTCTAGTATTTTAAGTCAGCCATTTCTCGGAGGGAGGCTTGGTCTACGCTAAGAAAGCATTTGTCCCAGCCTATCAACATTTTTGCACTGTGTGGCAAACACAAACATGGAGCAAATGTTTGGCAGAATGCCAATGGCAAAGATTCTCTTTGAATAAGTAATAGAGAAAACCCAGTAAAAGACCAACAAGAATTGTCCAGACCATTCAGTTTAAATGAAAACAATTTAAAACCTACTTATTCTTCCCAATGAGCATAATATGCTCATCATGTACAGTTGAATGTAAATATCTTAAGTAACAAAATTAAGTGATGTGTTTTATAACACTCATCTTTGGACATAGCTTAATTAGCTTAACATGATAATCAAGTGAATCAGTACTGGCACAACCATTCTCAACAGAGGCAGAAGCAGTGGACCAGATCCGGAAGTGCCACAGTAGAGCGCTGCAGAGTGTCAAGTCACTGCTAACTGTTGCTGCCGCCGCTGAGAGCCGGAGTAGAGCGACAAGAGCCAGAGGAGAGAGGGGGGACACGGAGGATAACGGATATCTGACAAGTGGGCACTGTGGGTCCATGCCAGCTGGGGTGTTGTAGCTCACCGCTCATTGCTTACCACATTGGCTCTGGCCTCTCCAGCTTCTCTGACTGTCATGCAGTGGGCGCAGCGTGTGCCGTGAGCACGGTGACTTTAGCAAGCCGCCGCAGAGTGCGTGCCCCAAGGTCTCCACGGAAGCGGCCCAGCTAGGACTGGGTGCAGCTTGTGGAGTCTTGGTCTGCCTCGCTCAGCCCCACAGCAGCAGCTCCTCTAACCCCTTTCTTTGGTAGTGAACTCCCAAAGCTTGGGGGGGTTAGTGGGGGCAGGCGGAGTACACCTCAACTCACGCCTTCCCTACTGCAGCAGCAGCCGATAACCAGCTGAGGAACCTGGTAGTCTGGAAACTACCACACTAGACCCTGGGTTTCCTCAGCACAGCACATTTAACACAGTAAGTGCACAAGGAAGTGCGGTGGCTATAGCTGGCCTCTGTGGAGAGCTTCCGGACCCCACAGGAGAGGCTCAGCTTATTGGAGTTAGTGCAATAAGCCTTGCCACCAGGAACTCTTAGCTTAAAGGACAGCCTGGAAGCCCACAGGAACAAGTTCTAACAACCCCAAATTCACAAATAA
Organism: Calotriton arnoldi; assembly: GCA_963921515.1. NCBI lineage: Eukaryota > Metazoa > Chordata > Amphibia > Caudata > Salamandridae > Calotriton > Calotriton arnoldi. The sequence continues at coordinate 89,694 of CAWUFW010014942.1, forward strand.
AAAAAAATCAAGAACAGGTGGCATCAGCTATCTCTGAGAGGGCCTCAATTGGCAAGCCAGCACTGGCCCCTCCTATTACTGACTGTACTAAATTCCCATAACTCACATAAGGAGCCTTTGCTACAGTATGATGGTGCCTAAAAAGAGACCCTGAGGAGAAAGACATCTCACCGCCAATAACCAAAAGGGTCACATGGAGCACTGTTCAGTTGCAGTCACCCAATTTACACTCCTTCTAAATCCCCTCAAACAGGCCTCATCAAGCAGTGTTTTCAAATATATGCAAGATCAAGATCTACTCTGGCTTTCTCTACCACTAGGGAAACAGAAGGATCAGTAGCAATCACCTCTATGGCCGGGCCAAGCCTGAGCATGACTAATATTCTCCATCCCAGTAAGCTCAATTTGAAGCGCAGATCGTATTCTTGTCCTGGGGAGATGGGTGCGCCTGAGTTTGGCACAATTAAGGTTCATCAAGATCCTAAAGATTTCAACATCTCCCTCATAAGTCAAGAGAGGTAGCCCGCAGCCTGACTGCACACAACTCAGTGTGCGCCAGGGAGGCATTAAAAAAAAAGATGGTGGTATTCAAGTCATTTCCACGCAAATTCATCACAGTGCATCTGGATCAGAAGATTTAACGCAGCAAATCCTCTCAGCCACTCCAGGGCCCACCCCACCTGTAACCGGCCTGATGGTCGATTCCACTGACATGGATGATCTCATAGCCACCTTTCTCCAAAACTTGGAGTCAAAAATAGAAAGAACACTAGAACTAACTCCAAAGCTGTTTAGAATGCTGGAAGGGGCAAGGAAATCATGCCCTGAGACATAAATCTCCAACGGCAAGGAAGACCTGCATTTGAGAGCCATAAACGCGGCACAAAACACTATAGCAAGAGCCTTAATATGGCAGTCCACAAAAATGGAGGTGCAATTAAATGTTCAACAATCGATCGTGCAGTGGCTGGTGATCCTCAGCTCCAGAATGGAGGTAATGGAAGAGACAATTCTTAGTATTCTGGCCATAAAGTCTTGCTCTTGTTCATGTGCAGCAATTATTGATAGGTGGGCCACTCTATCGGAGAGTCTCAGGGAAATCGTAGCGACACTTGAGGGGTGGGAGGGTACACTGGCAACCACCAGGCCAATAGCTCTGGACGATTTTATGCAGGCCCCAAAAGGTGCAGATGGGCCTCCCCCAAGCCCAAAAACAAATTCAAGCAACAGCCACAAGTCCATCTAGGGTCTTTTGAGCCCAGTGTCACAGCTAGAATCCCCAACCAGCCAACTGGGGGCCAGCCTCAGTGGCGTGGTTGAGCTAAAAAGGAACAGCCACAATACAGTGGCACCAGTCATCCCAGTGCCGCCAGATGCCCTTCTATCTAGGAGAGCCAAGAAAAAGTTGAGGAAGCAGCAAAAAGAAGCCAAAGCTAAAATAAGCACGATATTGCCACCTACATGGAACAGATGCACCCCAGGAAACAACAATAAAAAGCCACAATTTCAAATTTTCACTTTCAAGCAAGGAGCTAAACCTGGGGCAACAAAAGAGGGAGTGATTCCAGGGCATAAGATCCCACTTCATCCCAATAACACACAGGATTCCCTGGCTCTCGGCATGTCAAAACCCAACCCCAGCTTAAAGAAGCTCTGTTGCCAAACCTTACAAAGATGGACACCAGTACTCAGGCCTTTGCAGCTAAAGCCTCAAGTGCCATGGTGTCAATATGCCCGGTAGGGTCTCCCATATTTTCCCAGCTGAAGCCCATGATGCCAGAGAGGCAGGCCCCTATTTCAGGAATGATAGCTTGTTGTCAAACTGGAAAAGTCAGTTGGGGCCCATCTAGCCCTTGCTCCTCAATCTCCAACCAAGGAAGTGGCCTAGGAACAGCAGAACCACCAGCTCCTAATGAAACCCCCTGCATCTGCCAGGTTGTACTTACTCCCAGATATCATATCAAGGGCCCTCATGATATGCTGAATAGGAGTAACATCCTTCGCCTAATTAAACACGTAACATATCTTGCTCATATCCATTCAGATGACTTGGAGTGGGTAATGTTCCTGAACCTTCCCAGGGTCACTCATGGTGACTCAACTCTGGTGGGAGTCTACCAACAGTGACTTCAACTAGCAATACTTTGGGAAATGCCACAGCTGGCTGATTGGGATATAGGTGTCCAATCCCCTCAGCTGCAGAAATATCCATATGTCCTCAAGCACACTAATGGGGCGAAGGGGGTCTCTTCAGTTCTGCGGGGCACAAACAGAAACATCAAAGGTGGCAGAATCAGTCAAACTCGATCAAGCTCCCCCATTGACATCAGGATCACTTGATGTTATAACCAACGGGCAGCACATCTTTGTCTTCCTCCAGTGGCCTCCACAGAGGTTCAAACAGCACAGTGGCAGTATTCCTAACAGGCACAGGCACAGGCACACGACTAGGGACAGGGAAAGGGGAGAAGCCCCTGGCCAACAACAACTGTCAATTATCTCCTGGAACATTGAAGGGATCATGAAAATCTTCTAGGATAAGTCTATTCAGGACTATCTCTCCAACGGCGACATAGTGTGTCTCCAGGAGACCTGGCGCATGAAAACTACACAACTTGCAGGCTACTATGAATTTCATGCTGCAGCTTGAAAACGGAACATATTCAGACGACCGTGTGGAGGTCTCTCAGTCTTTTTAAAACATGCCCGAAAAATTGGCGCCACTGAAATAACCATAAATTCACCTGCTATCCAAGCTCTACTGATAAAAAAGGCCTGACGCTTACTTCCCAATCCCTTAATCTGCTGCTAATTAACTGCTATTTCAATCCTGCACAGCCTCAGAAGATATTTTGGATTCTCTAACAAGAACGATTGATGACTTACTGATTAAATACGACTCTCATCAAGCAATTATAATGGGGGACTTCAATACAAGGGACCCGGACAAGACACCTAACCTCCTCAGACAAGCAGGTGGAGCTGCTCCTCTTCATGCCCTCTTCTACAATCATAAGCTTAGCTCAACCCATTCACTAAAGGGAGCCAGCTACCTTCCAGGCACGCGAATCCCACTTTTAGGAACATATCTACAATAGACTATATCCTAGTTAGTGAAATGATTGCTACCATGCATGAAGACTTTAAAGTTGATGACAGGGGCAAAAGCGACCACAGGCCCCGCGTGCTATCTTCCAAATTCAGTAATAGAAGATTGAGAAGCTCTCGGTGCAGACCTTCAACAGGCACCGGGGAATGGCCAATGCAAACAATTGAGTAACAGCCCTGCAATGACATTATATACTCCCTGTCATCCCAAGGATCTGATCAACTGCAAAAACGCTCTTCAAAGGGCTTTGGATGCCAGGAAAAGAGGCGGCAAATCAACTGATGACCACCCCATCACCGCTCTTACGACAGATTACAAAAAGAAAGCATGGGAGCTTAAAAGGGTGCACATCGAATCAGAGTGGTTTAAAGTCTTTACTCTACTGAAAGAGGAGAATCACTTCCGTCTGTGGTGGCATATAAATCGGCTTGACAACCCAGGAATGAAAAAAGAGAATCATGTTGCCGATCAAGTCTGGATGCGGTACGCTGAACACCTATACTCAATTGATTAATTTGCAGTGGTGGCTGCTCCAACTCGCTGCTCGAAACTAGTCACCGGCATCCTTCAAGGTATTTTAATTACCGAAGGAGCAGTAATAGCGACCATCAAAATATGAGGAAAGACGGGGCCTCAAGGACGAACGGGATTCCGAGCCCTGTTTTTAAATTGGCACAAGACTTTTGGGTGACAACTCTAACGTCTACCTTTAATCGTGCCTTCGCCACGGCAATGACGCTAAGTTTTTGGAGAGGCTCAATACTCTTTCCCATCCATAAAAAAAGGTGACCGCTCCAACAAAGCAAACTACAGGCTTGCTGCCCTGCTTGACCTAGAAGCCAAAGCCTATGCCCAAGTTCTCTTGAAGCAGTTGGAGATTTGGGCAAAGGCAAAAGGAATCCTTCCATTTTTTCAGTCAGGGTTCAGGCCAGACTGCTCAACTATGGACAATATCATAGCAATGGCATACTTATCTACACAAGCTGTTAGGAGGAAAGCAACCTTCCTTATTTTGCTGCTTCATCGGCTACAGCACCACCTTCGAAAGGGTGGACCGTGGCACCCATGCTCCTCAAGGCCATTATATCATTATACCAGGGGACATGTGTTTGGGTTAAAACAAGCCCCACCACAGTAACCCCCAGAGTTACCACAAACAACAGGCTTAAACAGGGCTGCGTTTTGGCCCCCTTCCTCTTTAATCTCTGCACTACAGATCGGGGGGCTGCCCTGCAAGGCACTAGTTTAGTTACTCCAAGGCTGGGCTGGGTGCGACTTCCTATCCTGCAATATGCAGACGACACAGCAATCATCGACCACACCAGAGCTGGCCTACAAAGAGCACTTTAGTAATCAGAGGAAAAGCAAGATAGTAGTGTTTGGTAAATATCCCCACAAAAAGCAATCTTTGCTGGCAATTGGGAGATTTGTCAGTAGGAACAGCGCCAGCTTACAACTACCTTGGGGTTTGGCTTTCTGAGAGGGCCAAACCAGCCGCTCATTTAAGGCACCTCAGTGTAAAGTCCAACTGCGTCATCCACACATTGAAGCGCCAAAGCAACCGGCTACTAAGTTCAACTGCAGAACCCATGCTGACAGTCTTGAAAACAAAATTGATCATGGCCCTCAACTAGGTCCACCTGGCCTTTCCAGGTGTCCTGGACAAGTTTTTAACAGTCACTCACACTAAGGCATACCAAGCAGTGTTGTTATCCCCGCGGCAAGCCAGAAACAAGAGGTTGAGTTTGGAACTAGGCCTCAGGAGACCGGACCTGACAAGCCAGGGGGACCTAATAAAGTTTTTCATCAGGGTCCTGCTGGCCCCAGAAGACTCACTCAAACACCAATTTAGAAGGATCTTTGAGGAGGAGGGTTACCCCCGGGAAACTGGGCTCAGACGGACAGACAATCAGCAACCGGAAGATCAGGGCAGAAAGTTTGCACTCCCTCGACATTCCGCTGTCTGCCTTGAAAAAAGCGGTAAACTGGGAGGTATTAGAAAACTCATTTGAAAAGGATCCTGCACATTTTCATGCAAATCCCATCACAGTGTCATTGGATGGATCATACATCTTGGGGAAAGCACAACCCTACTTTCATCATGCCCTGACAGCCCAGGCCCGCAGAAAAAATCTTTACATGAGGCTCATTGCTTTACCAATCTTGGACTGCAACCCCGCTTGGGCATGCAAGGAGGAGGTGGTTTCATGTACGCTATGTATGTATCACAAAGAATCCTGGCTGCATTTACTGTGCTGTTGCCCTAAACTGGCTGACGATCGATGCCGCTTGCTTTACCCTATATTTAGGGCAAGGGGAGTCAGGACTTGCAGGGAGGCCTCAGACTTGTGCTTCACGGAAAATATGGCATGAAGCTTGGCAAGACTGGGAAAGTTCACAAATTCCATCAGGTTTGCACTCACTGAGTTGCCACAGGTTAATACCAGGCCCTGACTGGCCAGTACACCACACTTTATCCTTTTCCTCCCTCAAACATGAAAGTCATTGGTAAACCTTAAGGAGTTTACCCCAACAACTGTGAGTGATAAATACAATAATAGGAAGCTAACAGGACAGCACTTTGCACTTTACACCTTCTATGTTATAGCAAAACATGCTCCCTCTCCCACTAGAAGGAGCTGATAGTATGGGCTTCAATTGACAATTTGTTTTAAATGGTCTTGGACCTCAAGTTTTTACTTATTTATTGGTTTTAGAATGTGATATGCTCCTACTCATGTCATACAACTGATTGTATATGAGAACACGGCCATATTAACAAAGAGTCGGCATCCACATTTGTTAACTTTCGCAAGTGTAATTCACATTGTCTTATGGGCACGCTTGAGGCAGGGCAGGTGCCCTAGGGTGAGGCAAAAAAATAGCCTATTGCAAATTTACCCTTGCAGTATTAAAATTCAGAAAAATGCTTATTCCTCAATAGAGATGATGACAGTGGGTACGAGCGAGACCTGGAAAGTGCCCTAGGGTGCCATAGAAAGCAAAGTAGAATAACGGGTTCTGTGCAATACTTATTGAAAGTTCACTTTTGTGGATCTGCTTGCATTTTTAAATATTTTTTTAACCACAGGGATAATGGTGGGGGGCTCATGGTTGTATATATTTTACTGTAATGATTTTAATTAATCAAAGAGTTAATAAATAAATTCAAGCGAAAACTCTTTTTTTTGTTTCAGACAATTTTGTCAAATTTCAGTTACTTTAGGTGGTTGCATGAATAGAATTATGCCAGGCAACATTCTTGTTTTCTTTGTATGACATCTCAATGTTCTGGCTGATGCATTTCAGTCATGGTATTTTGCTTAAAAAGCCCAGAAACACACTACATTATATGTGGGTCTATTATGTTGCTCAGCGCCCTAGGGTGTCTTATACACAAGTGGATAGTACCTACTCAGACACAGGGGAGTCCTAATTAAGGGACGGGATCCCATCACTCACCAAGGTGACATGCTTCATCATCTGGGATCTCCTCCTGGCTGTAACTCCTAGAACAGCCGAGGGCTACAACCCCCTCACTGTGAGGGAGGAGCTCAGGGATGTTTTCAACAATTGCTAGGATATACTAAAATCCACTGGATGATGAGCTGAAGTAAGTTACTAAGTGATGGGCGCAGTGCTCAAGTGAAAGTGTAGTGAATGTGAAGTAAAACTAACTACCAGGAGAAAAAAGTTTTAATATGTATCTCTAGGTGTCAGGATTAAAAACAGTGCTGAGGCAGTTTTGAAAAAATAACTGCAAGTATCTAGTTAGAGGGTTGGTCTACATGTTTCAGCTATCGTGACCTATAGAGTGTCTAGCCTTCCTCAGGACCTAAAAAGTTTAAGCTACTGCGTAATAAGTGAAAAGAAGTGTAAAAAGAAATAGGTGTAGCTGAATAACGGAAACAGATACAACCAATTACACCAATCGTCTCTGTTCGAGGAGCATGGTGTGGTGTTCAAACCTGTGTAGAGAAAGGGGACAAGGAAAAGATGGATCAATCTACCGCTTGTGTAATCCATGTAACAGAGAACGAGTAAACAATACTCATTATCTCAACTATTTCTAAATATAGCATTAGAGATCATTTGTAGGAACCTGTTATAACTTACCCGTATCGTACGAGTAAGGGATCTCACCTCACCTGGCCACAGCTCAGGACGTGAGGCACCGCTCTAGAAGAAAAAACGGTTAACAAAGATCAGACTCATTATCATATTCAAGTCTGACAGTACCTTTAAATTATTAAAAACTAAACTCGTCTACACTAGATTAAGTGTGTCTGAAAATTGCGTCAAAGGGTCAATTATACGAATGGTTAGCATATCAGACTAGATGCTACAAAATTGGCCTGAGAAAGTGAGTCAAGCCGAAAGGGGACAGACTACCATCAGACTAGAGTATCTAGCTGTATATCATAATGTGTACTATTAAGTTCACATAGGGCCATACAAAGCGACATTCAGCGTAAATCAAATAATTATAGCATACATCAAAAAAATCAAATAATTATAGCATACATCAAAAAAACATTTTAAAAAACCCGTCTCTCTGAGGCTTTCAGTGGAACTCTATGAATATACGTAATGCGCGAAGGCTACTGTACTGACTGAAATCATAGAGAAGAAGCCATAGAAATAATGACTGTCTTTCGTGAATTCTAACAGCTATCAATCGAGAGTGGATTTATATAGCACAAAGGGAGCTGGCACTCAACTGATGTCAGTTGGATAACTTTGCTCACAAAGGCTAACGTTATAAAAGCATTTTGCAGTCAAGTCAATGGACATACATGTATCGCTCTAACAAGTAAACACACTCGGAAGAGATCTTACAAAGGCAGCGAGTGGGAAATAGAAGCTGACTCGAAAAACGCTAGGTGCAAAAAATTTAACACATGTCTCACCTCTCCGTCGGTACCCCTGGCTTCACCAAGCCGTAGTCGGAGGTAACGTCGAACGCGGAGGCGGTTGTATTTATACAAACTTGATTTTTCCCCGCGGTCCTTGTGACCTAATTGGCATGGCGCTCATAGATGACGCAAAGAGACTAATCGTCAGACCGCAATGTTGCTGGGAAAAGTTGTCTATTTAAAACATATTTGGACTCGTATTTGGAGAAAAACCATTGGAAGTTACGCAATATCATGGGAGTTGTAGTCTTAATGTTCCCACGTTCTGCGAGTTCGCGGTTGTCATCAGTTAAAGTCCAAACGAGAGCCCAAGTGCTCTATAAATGTTTCACTGATTAGATAAAAAGTATTTACGTGATAACCTGGACAAAAAGTCATAAGATATCATGGGAATTGTAGTTTAAATATTCCTCATGTTCCGCGAGTTCGCGGTTGTCGTCAGTTAATTTTTAAACAACAGCCCAAGTGTTTTATAAATGTTTTACAAATTAGATGTAAGGTCTGAAATAACAAAAATGTTAGCCTAAACAGTGTCGCAAGATATCATGGGAGTTGTAGTTTAAATGTTCCCCATCTTCCGCGAGTTCACGGTTGTCGTCGATTAAATTCTAAGCAACAGCCCAAGTGTTTTATAAATATTTCACTAATTAGAAGCAAGGTTTGAGATAACAAAAATGTTCGCCTGAACAGAGCGTAGCATAAACAGCTAGGCGTCACACGTAGAGCGATGACTGAACCCATGCACGAATGTGCAAGAGGCATATTCATTAACTCAGTAGACCATAGAGTATATTCCTTATATTCTCATAAAGGTTTTTGAGGTGAAAGCAACAAGAGCAGTGAATGAGCCAATGCGGAAATGCATGTTTATTAAGTGAAAGGCCATCAAGTGTGTTCTCAGTATTGGCCAAGGGCATAAGGATGAAAACTATCCAAGTCTACATAAATAGGTCTTAAATAAGATACGTCTAGATATTGGTAGCGTTCATGTTAACATGAAACATAGGGATTTACTAGGCACAATAAAGCCTATTGAAAATACAGAGTGCCAGCGAAATCATTATTCATTGGGATGGCCTATAGTAGGGTCCATGGTATCTCATCGTTGAGGCCCCTCTTATCACTCTGTAGTTTGAAAACCCAACGTTGTTCTCTGGTGAATAAGAATTTAGACACATCTGTTACATGCAAGGGAATATGTGGTTGCTCCAGCACTGTCCAGCGAAGTTCGTCAGCTGTGTGCTTAAAAGCTAAGAAATGATTTGTAAGCTTAGTTCCTTGCTTGTTACACCTTATGGTGCTTTTATGCTCTGAAATGCGAAGTTTGACCTTGCAGGTGATCATACCCACATACTGGAGTTGGCATGGACATGTGACTAGATAGATGAGTTTGTCACTATTACAGTTTGTGTGACTGACTTGTGACCAAGGTCTTGCCATCCCAATTTCAATCGCAGTAGTGTGTTTTATTTGTAGACAGACTGAGCAAGACCACAGGGAAAGTGCCCTTGCACAGGCGGCAGATTCCACAGGGTCTCTTGCGTTGAAAGAGTCGTGATTTGTTTCCTCGGTCGTGTATGCACCAAACTGTGTCTAAGGTTAGAGCTCCTCTTAAATGCAAACAGAGGTGGAGGAATAATCTCATTGTCAATATTTAGAATCCGCCAATGTTTGCGTATTGTTTTCTGAATCCCATTAGACAGAGCACTGAATGTGCTAACGCAGGTCAGTCTCGATGTCGTTGGGTTGGCTGTTCGAAATTCCAGAAGTGCCTCCCTGTTGTTGTTGGAGACACATTTCATAGACTGGCGTATAATTTTTTGGGGATATCTCCATTCTTTAAGCTGTTGAGACAGTAATTCTGCGTGTTCAGTGAATTTCTCTTTAGTCGAACAATTCCGTCTGACACGGAGAAATTGGCCATATGGCAGGTTATTCCGGAGTGATTTGGGATGGTGACTACTATAGAGTAGTAAAGAATTCCATGCCATAGGTTTCCTATACAGTTCACTTTGTAGACCAGTGTCAGTCACGAGAATGCGTAGATCTAGAAATGGCAGGCTGTACTTGCTAAATTCCACTGTAAAGCGGAGGAAGACGTTTCTAGAGTTGAGCCAGGTTTGAAAATCAAGGATGGTTTCTACTTCACCTCTCCACACCAGAAGAACATCATCTATATAGCTTTTCCATATGATGGGTTTTTCATGAAAGGGATTAATAGTGTTCAATACATGTTCTTGCTCAAACAGGTGGACATAGAGATTGGCCAGACTGGGTGCGAAGACACTACCCATCGAGGTCCCTGATGTTTGAAAGTAGATAGTCTCTTTGAATTTGAAAAAATTCTCTTTCATGGCAAATCTGGCACACTCCATGATAAATTGGACAGGTGTGATGGAATCTAGATCTCGTAGGTCAAGTAAGAGTCTAATAGCATCAAGAGTCTCATCTTGCGGAATGCACATATATAAAGACTCTACATCAAAAGAAACTAGATAATCCGTGCTGGCATTAAACTCAATCTCAGGTAACAACCTGAGAACATCCGTGGTGTCTTTGAGGTAATTGGGCATCTCACTCACCATAGGTCGTAGGAAATGATCGACAAATGTGGAGAGAGGCTCAAGAAGGGAACTGATGCCCGAAATGATGGGGCGGCCCGGTGGTGGTCTTTGTGATTTATGTATCTTTGGCAGTACATAAAAATACGGCATCACAGTTTGTGTCGTAATCAAATAGGTCGCCTCGTTACTCGTAACCCATCCTTCGAGTTTTGCTTCATCCACAAGGCTGGATATCTCATTGCTGATTCTCAGAGTAGGATCAGATCTCAGTGGCTGGTAAAAGTGGGTGTCACTGAGTTGGCGCAAACATTCTGCGCGGTATGTCGAGGTGCTCATTACAACAATGGCACCACCTTTATCTGCCGGCTTGATGGTAATCGACGGATCAGTTGCCAACGTTTGTAAGGCTTTTTTCTCATTACTCGATAGATTGGGAAAGAACCGGTTTTTGGTGGTACTCAAAGCATTGACGTCATTTGTAACTGCTTTTTCAAATGTTAAAACTTGAACTGGAACAAGATGACTCGGGGGGATTAAAAGTCGAACGATTTTTCAGCCCAGTGTTGAGGGGCTCAGTTGCCACATTGGTGGTATCTTTATTTTTGAAGAAAAATTGGAGTCTGTTTTTTCTGAAAAAATGTGCAAGCTCACATTGAGTTTGGAAGGGATCCCCTCCAATGGAAGGTACAAATCCTAGCCCTCTATTCAAGGCTGCATGCTCATCTGATGTCAAGGCCCGATCACTGAGATTGACCACAAGACTTAATCCTTGCTCGTCCCTGGTTAAAAATCCTTCACCAGGACTCAGCTGGACCCGGTTATTCTTAGACTGATAAATAATAGTAACAATATGGATGCTATTTGCTTTTTTTCGTAAACTTGAACAGCACCTGTCATTGTGGTGCAGACATGCACATCTGTACCACAGAGGGTTTCCCCCACGCTGTTTTTTAATCGTGCTTAGCTTCTGAAAAAATCCAAACAGCACCTGGCTCCTCACTGATGTGCAGATACACACACATCTACACCTCAGCAAGGAGCCAAGATTCTGTTTGGATTTTTTTTTTCTTAGCCTTAGCAAAAGTCCAAACAATGTCTGGCTACTACCTGGGGCACAGAAACTCATGTCTGGTCATTCATCACCTAGGGAAACCTCCCAATATGATAAATTTCCAAATACTAGATATCTGGAGGAGTCCTAGTTGGGTTAACTATTGAGAATGCGACCACCTTTTCTTACAAAGAAGCCTCTGCACAGGTCAAACATTGGTTTAAAAAATATTTCCTCACATTCATGTGATAGAATTTTTCAGAATGTGTGTGGAATAGCAAACCTCTCATCATTCAATGTCCCCACGTGTCTACCAATGAAAACTGTACCTCACAAATGTGGGTGGACCTATCGTAACTGACAGAAATAGGCCAAAAATGTGACTGTGTGAAGTGAATAGAATGTTAATGTGGTCTTTCCATGTCTTCAATTTTGGATCCCATCCCATGCAGTTAGCACACCCACACATATGGATACCAATTTGCTCATAAGAGTTGTGGGAAAATTGGATGATGGTAATGGTAGTCCACCACAAGTAAGAAAATCACTAACCTATTCGGTAAAGTCAAATGTTTCAATAAATGAAACCTGAGCTCAACCACTGGTAGCTATGGCACAGAGCAGACATGCTTATCTTAGAGAAAATGTGTAAAGAATTTAGAAGTTTCAAAACAGTTTAAAAAGTCAAAGAAACAACACATAAAAATCTCACCCCAAGTTATAAAATAGAGAATATGTTAATAAGTAGAATGACACAAAAGCAAACAAAATCCAATAAGGGGAACCAGAGATATGAATTTTTAACGGTTTAAGTTGAAAAAGCACCAAGAAAAATAAAGTCCCCAACGTAAGTCAATACCCATGGTTGACGAGGACCAAGATGCAATTTCAGTCCGCCTCAATGGAGCCAGGTCAAATACACCAAGTGGATTGGTCCCGGTGAAAGTCTGGAAGTCAATTCGTCAAAAATGTTTCTAAGTCCCTAAGAAAAACATTGAACTTTATTTTAAATCCCAGAACACAATGTGACTTTGTCACTTTTTGAGAAGAAAAATCCTCCCCTGAAACTGTAGCAATTGGCATGGAAATGAAGACCAGATACCAGAAACAGGTTGATCCCAGTGGCGCTGTGGAGCTTTGGAGATTTCTTGCAGAAAATGCTCTAAGTCGCAATGAAATGAAATGAAATTCGTACTTGTAAATGAAATGAAATTCGTACTTGTAAAGCGCACTTATACCCCCAAAGAGGTGTCCTGGCGCTGTACGCATACCGCTGTGGAACCCTTCCTGGCTTTTCCCTGTGAAATGTCCACTCCTGGGCACCCCCAGGGTGAAGCCAGGCATCCCAGCGCTGTTGGGGCCATTGTGGAGATTAAGCAAGCTATTGCCCAGAGTTGCAGAGTGGGACCCATGATTAGAATAGGCACCGAGGCGGAGAATTATCAGGTCCGAGGAAATTGAGCCCAAGACCCGCCGAGGCGGGAATTGAACCCTGGTCCCGGGCCAGATCTCTGCATCAGGGTCTGCCGCTCTAACCATTGAGCCACACTTCTCCACTGAAGAAAGCACAATGGGACTTGGACTTCACCATTAAATTGGGCTTTAAATATTATTTTTCTAGCTGATCCAAAACCCAAAATACAGAATGAACATTTTAATCTGTACTCCCACAGTAAAAATTGTTTCTCGGAGCTTGTCTCTGCAGGGACATGGAAACATTAAATTTCTGCCGCCTACCATGTGGGCGACAAGACCTACATAGGAGTGACATGTTAATATTTAAAAGGAAGGTTTTCTCCTGTCAAAGAGTTATTTTGACAGGTTGAACCTGTTTGTTTAAACTGCAGCAATCAGGCTACATTGGTGGACCTGAAGCCGTGTTTTTCCTATTGGATCGCACAATAAGTGCAGCAGTCCACGTGTGACATTTAACTTTCCATACCATAAGTGTATTTTCTGCATCATATACTATGATTTTATAAGAAAGTAAAAAAGCCAATTAGGGATTAGCCAATTTATATATGTTTAGAGATAAAATCACAGACGCTGGGCACTGGACCAGCAATAAAATTCAGCAAAAAATGGGGGTGATCATGTAAAAAAGGGCACTTTCTCACACTCTCTAATAACTCCACACTCAGATGACCAATAGGTAACACACGTTTGGGTCAAGCCCTGGAAGGTATATGTTCCTGTGTGAGGAATATTGAAGGAAACTACTTTTCGGGGTTTGTGGAAAATCTGACAATTGTCATGCTCAGTGAGTTGTCCCAGTCAGCTACACCCGGCGAAGTCATTCTGGCACCCAGAGAATAAAACCTTTTTTTGTGTAGATATAAAAAATATATGGCTGCAGTATGTGTCCATGCAGTCCACAAGTAATACCTAGGACACAAATACAGGTACCTTACCCAGTATTTCTCTTGCAGTAGTTTTCCGAATTTCCAAAAATGTGTTACACCCAGGTTATCACCTATGGGCACCTTCAAACTATAGGACACCAATACATATCTGGTGCTCCGTTGCTCAGAAAACCCAGTGGAAAACTTATGGTGGTCAAATCTTGGCAGAGATATGTCTCTGCCTGAGAGAGATTGGAGGGAAGTGCCATATTTTGGAAAACAGTTGCCAACAATCTGACACATGTAATATTCTGAGTATTTAACTGGTGAGCCAGTCAGGGCACTTTAGCTGTGACTTGCAGCAATCAATTCCTACCGTCAAATAGAATTAGAAAATATGTCATTTTAAAACTCAAAGTATAGTCCTGAGAGTGATATATGCTGTCAAAAGAACAGTGCACTGTAGACTGTAGTTCTGCAACAACGTCATGATCTTTGCTAATATTACACCATTAATTGTGCAGACTACAGTCTCTATATAAACCCACATATATTTAGTATTAACAGACTCCAGTCATTCAGGACAACATTTCCTTGCTTATTGTTCTGGAATTTAGGTCTGTCCGTTTTAGAAACGCAATAAAATATTGAACAAGTTTCTTCATTTTTTTTAAATGTCACCGTATTTTTAATAATAAGCCCCATAGTTTGTATGGGTGCACAAAGAGACCAAAGAGGCACTTGTGTTTGTACAACCATATGAATTATTTTTAAAAAGCTCTGGCACGGTGGTATGCAAAGTTCCTAGTAATAAAAGGGTTAATATAATGTACCATCCCTCATTATGTGTGTATGTGTCCACTCTTTAGTCTAATATAAATGTGCTGAGGGTAATGGACATGTATCACTGCGGTTTACGTGCTTTCGGTGCAATATTTATTGGGGTTTACGTGACTGTCATGTCTGTGATTCTTTGTCATTACTATGTTATGTTTTGCATTCACACCTTGCTTTTGTGTGTGTTAAAAGATGTATTAATAAAGGAATAAGTGTCCGTTCATGTACATCTATTATGATTTGGTTTAATAATAATAAGTAATGCCAAAGTTTCTAAGTACACATTTACGAGGTCATTTCCTCTATGTTTAAAAGTGATCTAATTTATAATCAACAATTAAGGATTTCAATAGAAACCATGGTTGGTACAGCTTTCTCCACCGTCTTTTCTGGGTGATTAAAATGGGTATAAGTATGAGCCTATCGAGTACAACATTTTCAAGGGAGTGTGGTTTTTGGGATCGTTACATTTATAATATAAACTTTTGTATTTTTATTACTTGAAAATCCATAGGCAGAAAATATGCTTCATCATCACTTGTGGTGTAATCAACATATTTTAGGACGTTGAAGCTTTGCACAATGCACATTTGATCACAAGTTCAAATAAGTAAAATCCATTTTGCACTATTTCCAGCTTTCGGACAGGCAGGCGTTTGGAGCAAATTCAAATTGCAGCCTGGCAATGATGTGAAAGAAGAACCCAATAATCTCATTCGCAGATCAATAGTAGGGATGTGAAATCCAGAATCCTTAAATAATATTATGAGAAAAGTAAGTAAAATATGGTGAAATTATGAGCAAATTATGCAAAATGCATTTCTGGTGTATCTTGAATGAAAATTGAATGCAATAGCATACCATGCGTACAAACAAGTTCAGTGTCTAGGTTGAAGGGAAAGGGCCTGATTCACAAAGGTAAGCTTACATTTTTGTGTCAGTGTATGCTTGTTTTGGAATTCACAAAACTGCATTTTAATAGAAAGTTTATGAGTGCGGAGATTCCACAGTCGGGGCGGAGAACTCCATACATAAAAAAATAGGCTTGTTTTATCTTTTTATGTTTGGAGTTCTCCACCCTGACTGCAGAGTCACCACACTCGTAAACTTACTGATCAAATGCAGTGTTGCAAATTCCAAAACAAACGTAAATTTACACAAAATTGTAAGTTTACCTTTGTGAATCAGGCCCAAAATATCTATTTATACCCATTTTATACTTGAATATTTCTTCTGCAAGGCATTTTGTATTTGAACTAGACCTCCGCAGAAAAATGTGTGTGAAATTAGGAACTGACAGAATTTGCACAAAGCAGAATTGTGTAAATTCCACAAATTAGACAAGCATATTAGAAAATTATCTATGGGCCTGGTTTAATGCAGGAAATTCATAAAACGCCATTTATGAACCCATCTCTCTCAAATAACCTTTCAAACTTCTTAAAAATATAATTGTGTCAGTTTTCTCTGTGTAACATATATATTTTTACAAAATGCTATCTAAGTGCTAGCATCTTTTGATGTTAGACTTCATTCTGGTGCTAACATATATTCCATGATGACTTCCTGGAAGGGAGAGAGCTCAGGAAAGGATTGTCAATACTTTTGACATGATCAACCCCTAATTAAAAAATATGTCAAAGGTGTGACATCTGAATAGTGCTTAGGTCCAAGTGTGTTCCACTACGAGGCAAGGTGGATGCTGGAGCGTCAAGGTGACCTCACATGCATCCATTCTGCTGGACATGGTGTCTTTTCTGTGGGGGTGCTATTCGATCAATCAATCAGGTGTTTGTTAAGCGCGACTACTCACCCGTAGGTGCTGGGGGGCGGGGTTCGCAGGTTCCAGTCCATCAAGGAGGGGTCTGTCAAAGAGCCAGGTTTTGAGGTTTCTTGCGAAGATGAGGAGCGATGTTGTCTGTCTGAGGTGGAGCGGAAGGTCGTTCCAGGCTCTGGCTGCGAGGAAGGAGAAGGAGCGGCCTCCCGATCTGGTCTTTGTGGTGCGGGGGACCACGGCGTAGGAGAGCTGGGCTGATTGTAGGGTCCTTTGGGGTGCGTGGAATTTGAGTCGGCTGTTCAGGTATGCTGGTCCGGTGTCATGGAGGGCCTTGTGAGCGTGGGTGAGCATCTTGAAGGTGACTCTAGCTTCGATGGGGAGCCAGTGGAGTGTGCGCAGGTGCTGGGAGATGTGGCAGTGTCTTGGCAGGTTGAGGACCAGTCTTGCGGCGGCGTTCTGGATCTTCTGTAGCTTGTGGGTGAGGTTTTTGTGTATTCCGGCATAGAGTGCGTTGCTGTAGTCTAGTCTGCTGGTGACCAGGGCGTGAGTGACGGTCTTTCTGTGTTCGAGGGGGATCCATTTGAAGGTCTTACGTAGGAGGCGGAGGGTGTGGAAGCAGGAGGACCAGGCAGGGGATAGCACCTTTGAACCAGGGATTGAATTGGTCACATAAACATGCACTGAGTTTTGATTGCTGCAATGTTATATCTTACGTTGACGGGTGTTATATATACCATGTTAATATTATGTTTTTAGTGTAAGTATGGTGTAAAATGATTTGTATAAACTGTAACAATATAATAAGGTATTGAATGTACTGCTGTAGTAGATACACATAGGTGTCTTTACAGGCTTGCGTTTCATAAAGTGGGGTTATGGTGGTGTTGTCGAATTGTAGTTTTGGGTACTGGGATGTGCTTCAATGGCACACTTTTTCGCAGTAGCTGGTGACGGGGTCTCAGCAAGCACTGGACTTCCTTTTCGCATTGATGTGAGTATCTGCCATGTCTTTCCTTTAGAGCAGAATTTAAAACAGTATCTTTACACGGGTTTACATCCATAGATTGTATGCTGTCATGAAAAACCTACCTGCGATATTCCTTAAATCCTGTATGACCTTAAATTACTATTTCCCTTCTTTATTTTGAATGCACCTCTGATTATCTTATATGCCTCTTCTATATATAAACAACTCTTAAATCTCAAGCCAGTCTTCAAGGTTTTCTTTCAGTCAGCTACTTCTCACATACCCCCCTCTAATGATCACATCTAAGTCACTAATGTACAACAAAGAAACTAATGCTTAGAATGGTTTATGTTGGATTTGGCCCTTTCTGCAGGATCATTCCCAAACCTTTTGTCCTCAACCTCCTGTTTTCTGAACACATTTTTGTTGGTATTTAGGGCTCTGCTCACTTTACTAATGCTAACCAATGCTAAAATGCTTGTGCTCTCCCTACATAGTAACATTGGCTTACATCCACAGGAATGAAACAGGCTTCTTCAGTGTAAACAAATCTCTCCCCATCTCGATGAAGTGCAGCACATCTCGACATTAACCCCGATAAAGCGTGACACAGCACGTCCTCGATGCTGATGCACCTCATCGCAAGTCCTCGCAAGCCCCAGCAGCTCCTTAGATGCCAACGCAGAACACATTAGATCTCTTAGTCGACGGCTTGTCGACCCTTCGCTGTACGAAGCATTACCTCAGCACCGGTTCATTGAGCTGCCACTGAGCAACATGTCTCGAATCCCAGTACTTGCATCATAGCTTCTTGTCAATGGTCCTTTGACGCCAGCCTAACACAAGGACTTCGCTTCTTGATGCTGTAGCCCACAAGGTACTTTTTCAGCAGACAAAACTCAGTCCTGTAACTGGTCCATGCTCCATTGCGGTCGGCCTGAACTTGTGACTTGGACCCGGTCTACGGCGACCAGATAACCATGGTTGGCGCCTCTTGTTTCTTAGCACTTGATTTTCACAAAACCTTTAAAATTGCATATTTCGGGTTCTACTAATTAGATTTTTGTCATTTTGGTCTAAAATTATTCATTAAATGTTACTCTATTTTACTAAATTGGTGTCAGGCCTATCTTTTTATGTGCTGATTTCTCCGCCCTGACTGTAGAGTCTCTGCAGTCATAATCTTACCACTAAAATGCAGCTTTTTGAATATGGAAAAAGTGTAAACTAACATGAAACGTGTAAGTTTACCTTTGTGAATCATGCCCTATGCACCAATATTCTACAGTGCAGGAAATGCATTTATGCTTTCCCTCCATTTATATATGTGCCCAGGTAAGAAGCTCATCTAGAAACATTTCCTATTTTGGATTCTGCTGGATTCACTGATGTTATATGAAGTAATCCAAAACACACCGGTCCTCCCACATTATCACTGTCTGTTTTCATAGTCTGCAAGAGAACAAACACACATTGAAAATCTGCCAGTATTCATACCTTTCTTGCCTTAATATGAATCGAAAGCAGATGTACTTCAGAATGTATGGGTGATAAAAGAAACTATCAGTTTCTTTTATTTCCAAGGAAGAAATTTTACCACGGGCTCTACAAGATGAAAGAAAGATAGCTCAATTTGTGTTTACATCCGCGGCAGGGATGTCTGTGTATCTGGCAGATGTGTTTTATTAGCAATCACTTTTTCATCATTATATCGTGCTGTAAAGATGTACCGTTGAACTGAGAAACAAGAACGCCTGTTAACAATAAAGGAAGAGGAGAATATTAAGTTTATTTTTTGCACCACGTAATTGGTTGACACAGCTATAATGGTAAATGATTGGTCACTTTCCACCTAACACATCAGAACATGAGGGAACACTGGGGTTCTGGATTCTTTTGCCTTTCTATTTTCACTTGAAAGTCCAAGAGGATAAATAAGGATTTGCAGCATAAAATTTGGAAGCATGTGTGACAAATATAATTTCCTCTTTCTGATAGAAAATAGTTTAAGATGGATGTAAATTGAAAGTGTGTGTCTTCGAGTCTTAAAGAGAGTACAACGTCATTACGGGGCAGACACGACTCCAGCACTGCGTCACCCTTACACCGACAGATGCGTCACGCATCTGTCTATCCTTGCGCCACGGTGCGCCGCATTGTAAATGCGGCGCATCCATGGTGGCGCAAGTGGTTTTTTGCGTCACGCAAAATAACTGGCGCATCCCTGCTAATATGCAGGGATGCGCCAGTTATTGTAAATCTGCCCCTTAGAGTGCCAGAGAAATCCGAATTTTTCCCAACAGAAATGACAAGATCTGAGGTAACTACAGATTGGGAGAATTTTACCCAGATTTTGGTTATTGAAAGTAGCTTAGATCTCCAGGTGAAATATCAGACAAAGATGAGCAGGAATCACAAATAAAAACCTGGTTTCTGGATGTTATTCCCCCAAAATTCTGTAACTGGGATTATTTCTGCCCCCACTTCCAATTTCCTCCCCCGGAGTTAACAATGCTTCAAGTATTGGAAAATCTTGTGTGGAGGAATACCAATCACTGTGCTTCCACCTTATAATGGAGCCTTTTGATGTTCAACTGCTTTTTCCTCGATAATAGGAATCATTCAAGGACATGACACGTTGAATGCAGCTCAACAGGTGAGCATGCAAAACAGAATTTCAGTGAAGGTTTGACTGTCAGAATCCCTAAACTGCAAAGCTGAGGAAAATTACAACTGTGAGAACTTTTGGATCCAACTAGAATGTGATGTAAAATGGCATTTATCCTACCTTTTTTTATCAGGAATATGATTCAAATTTAAGAAAACTTATCATTAGCACAACGTTTAGTTGTGTTGAAAAATCCTTAAAGAAAATATTGAGTAAATTACAAATGTGCCCCTTTCACTTATGATGGTTGTAAATATTACTTTACTCCTTCCCATCTCAAAGGATCTACACAGAAAGAATAATAATTTAACATTGATATTAAATTTGTAGCGCCAAACTGCCGGGCTTCTTTAAAAGCCCCTTGCTCCGACGGTACCTCACTTTTTATCAAATAAAAAGTGACGCGCTGGCGGCACACGGGGCTTGTAAATAAGTACCTGGTTTTCTTCTCCGCATCTTAATATGGCTGTTACTCCCGTTCTCGAAAAAAAGACTGACGTGAAGCTATGGCAAAGCTATGGTTTTTAAAATGGTTTTTTTAACTGAGTCGAGAAAAACGCCCTGAACGTGAACCTGGAGACAAAGTACAAGTGGTTTTTCCACTTTCCACTGATAATGGTGATACAAAACAGCTTTTCTCCAATTTGTTTCCTTGGGCTACAAATGTAATTAAGAAGCTTGATTTATTAACCCGCGATGAGAAAATGTGGATGTGCAAACATGGATAAATCTTTCTTTAAAACATTACCTCTAATTGACTTTGAGGTCATTTCTAATGTCCACATTTACTATGGATTAGCGCAAGGGCTTGCGCAATTATAATCAACACTACGGGGCATATGTACAAGGACTGGCAAAAATTATCGCTAACGTTAGTTAGCGGCAATTTTTTCATCGCCGTGTACCGCCGAAAACTATTGCCATGTTAGCGACGTATGTACAAGCCGTCGCTACATGGCAATAGTTTTTCTTCGCAGCGGAAAATGTTGACGTAAAGAACAGCATTACGGTGATAAAAATCTTGCCGCTATTGTGAAAAAAGTGGCGAAAGGCCAATCAGCGGCCAGACACTGCACGCTAATTAGCGTGATGCCACTTTTCCTCACGTTCGACAGGAAAAGCGACCATAAAACGCCCGGGATGTATCACAAACATAATAAAAAAAACAAAAATAAACCGAAGAACCATGGAGGAAGCTGGACCCAGTACTGCAGGAGCCAACAACCCCCCAAACAGCCAGGAGGACCAGCCAGAGACCCAGGAGAAGGACAAGGGGAAGAGGAAAAAGAAAACCAGGTTCAGCCAGCAGGAAAAACAGGTCCTGATTGCAGAGGTGACAGAGAAACAACAACAGCTCTTTGTCAGCTCCACTGTGTCATTGGGAACACAAAATGCAATATGGCAGTCCATTGCAGCCAAGGTGAATGCTGTTGGAGAGGTGAGGAGGATAGTGAACGACTGCAAGAAGCGCTGGCATGATGCTAAGCGCAAGACCAAGGAGAAACTGGCGGCCAATCGCAAGGCAGCACTGCAGACCGGAGGTTGGAGTCCAGCTCCACAGGAGGAGCTGGATGTGTTGGAGTAACAGGTGTCCGCAGTCATCAGTGAGGAATTGGTGGTTGGAGTCCAGGGACAGGATACTGCTCAACATGACCAGCAACATGAGCAACAGGGTGAGTAACAACAAGGGAGTGGGGTGACGGGGGTGGATGGGTACAATTTCACTAATGCACAATTCAATATCTCACAGTGCACACCCACAATGACTGCAGATTTTGTCCCAGATACTTCTGTCCCTGGGGGTATAAACAAATATCTCCCTAGTCAACAAATACATTGCAAGACATATATTGGTGGGGTCACAGACTTGGAAATCAGCACAGCAAACTGAATCAAAATTTAGCCAAATATTAATGTCAGACTACAACCTAAGGGCAACATGAAAGAGCAAGGGGCACATTGCCTGTAGATGCGGCATGGTGCCAAAATGGCTTCTTGCCTCAACACCACACATATACAAATTGTCTGCACAGTGCTACATCTCTTTGACGACAATATGAGGATGCACTGTGAACGCGACTGTTCATGTGCATAAGTGAGCATGCCACCACCAATGTCAGCACACATGCACCATTACTCATGTGTGTCTGAGTTGTGAGCAAGAATGTGTATGTGCTGTAAGGTCCCCCTTTGTGCACATGTACAAACTTCTATTCAACTCAGATACCCTTGCACAATGGTGCATGTGTGCTGACATTGGTGGTGGCATGCTCACTTATGCACATGAACAGTCGCGTTCACAGTGCATCCTCATATTGTCGTCAAAGAGATGCAGCACTATGCAGACAATTTGTATATGTGTGGTGTTGGGGCAAGGGGGCCATTTTGGCACCATGCTGCATCTACAGGCAATGTGCCAGTTCTCTTGTTCATGAGATGCAGCCCTGTGTACACCAAGTGAGAAAGCATGTATTGAGTCTGCATACCATAAACACATGCATAGTCACAACATAGTGACCCTGCAGCCTTCTGTCTAAAAGCTGCACATCCCCCAATGCACACATTCAGCACAGTTGAGTCAAAATGTGATGTCAAACCCTAAGCAAAGGGGGAACATGCCTTTAACAGCACAGTCCATGGACTATGCATATCAGGAATGTGTCACCATAATGTTTTACTACATGTCTTGTCTGTGTACCATACTCGCATAACTTAAAAGTCCCTGTGAAGAAGTATGACAAGTCAAGTATGCCACCAAGCAAGAATAGCAATTTTGCAAACAACATAGACAAATTGGTAAATGTCACCATCACCCCTTATGTCAAAATGCACTCCTCTCCTCTCAAGTGTACACATGTGCCATACCCAAAACAGTATACAACATTAGTCCTGGTGTGAGTTGCCCATCACACCTTGATGTGCATGTAAACAAGTAATTTCTAGAAATTCTCCAGTGTCAGTGAACAAATGTGCAGTAATGTCAGTTATCATCCGCACTCAAACCACGGCATCCAATACAATGAAAGTGAACTGCATGTATCATCGCTTTGAACATCTGCGTGGCATATTCCCAAACACACATCACCCTGGCAATCCCACCTGATGTGATGTTGGGGGGGGGTGATAGGGCCTGAGCACCACTAATAAGCATTTGGAAATCCACAGCCCTCAAATGTAGGCCCACTTACACACTACACGTGGCGTCAATGTTGACGGTAATGGATGTCGATACTGGCTGTTCAGCCTGCACCAACAATAGAAAATCAAGCTGCCCCATACTCACCACGGTTAAGCCAACAGGAGGGCAGTAAGCAATGCATGCAAGGAAAAACATGAGCGACAACATGCACACAAGAAAAATCACAATAGACAAAGCAATATGGAGGTAAATGTGTACTGCATTGTGCAGCACACATAGAAACAGCAATTAATCCATCATTGCCAATGTGCCCGAAGGAGTCCCTCCTCACACATAAACATACTCGCACCAAACCCATGCACCTGTGCACTCCCCAGCAAAACTGCCTGTCTGTGAGCCACACTGACAAGGCAAGTGACAGTTCATGATGAAAAGCATGCATGCACCATAAACATGTTAACATGGTGCAGGCCACGCTCACTGAAGTGGCTGAGTGTGGAGTTCATCCACAAAGGAGCAGGTCACACTCTGTCACTTCCTCGTGTCCATACAACCCCTGATGTAATAAAGAAATCAGACGGCCAACAATGCACAAGTGTCCCAACTGTGACCAAGAACCAAATCCCGCCAAGCTTGCAACATCTCACCATTGGAAATGCACATAAGTGAAAGGGTCACAGGGTGAAAGGGATAAGGGGCAGTAAAGCCAAAGCTGTACCATACATGCAGATCAACATGCATCCATTAGGATGTCAGCACTCCCTATGACTTAACTAAATGAACAAGTATCTACACTGTGTGTATCATGGCAAATCAAGCATACCTGCCTGCCCATATCATGTGGCACATCACATCAACTCAGATCACAACAGTGGGATAGCCCCAATCATGTCACAACAACAATCATGTTGCATTGCCAACAGCAAGGTGTGGCACCATGCAATACACCACACCAAAAAAGAGTAATCTTGAAAAAGTATCACGGTGTACTGATTAGTGGTGACTCTCCCACAATGCAGTGCACAGACACATGAATCTGAGCTAATCAACATTGACAACAATGTCGTAGAAACTGCATCACTGTCACTACTGAACAGAGGACACAACAGGTGCTGCATGTGTGTAGAAATTGGTCACTCACATTTGGCATCCCTGTAAAGTGTGAGACGATAATGTACAACTACAACGTCACATCCGTGATGATGTACAATGAATAAATATCCGACATGTAATAGGCATTTCCTCCTAAACATTCTGAATGGACATTGTCATGCTGTCTGCTAGTACAAATATCCAATACATTATTAGACTTGAAACACACATACAACTGCATCTCCCTTTACATTGCAGAGGGAGAAACATCACTTCCTGTACAACAGCCTGTCCCACTCTTCAATGATGAAGATGAAGAACTTCCAAATATCAACCAGGACACTCTCCAACAGCTGCTAGACTCCATCAGCACCCCATCTCCGGAAGCAGAGCCATCCAGCAGCATTGTGGAAACTCCACCACCTGCACAGAATACCCAGCAGCAAGCACCGACCACCACATCTGTCTCCCAGGACCGTGAGGACCAACTTCTGGCCTTCCAACGTCGTGCGGTAGAGGTCCAGCAGGAGATGGCTGGTCTGGTGCGGGTGGGGTTTGACAGTCTGGCGGCCAAATTAGATGGGCTACGTGGGTATCTCAGTCCCATTCGGGACCACCTACTGAACATCACAGACACCCACAGTCCGCTCCATGCTCTCCAGCATTCCATGATTGACATCGCTGGAGTCTTAACTCAGAGACAAGAACAACTGTCCAGTCAGAGTGGCTCCAGCGATGTCAGCAAGAAGTTGCGCAACATGCGAATAATCATGGAGAACATGGAGCGGATGCAAGCCTCACAAATGGCTGCCAATGCTGCACACCACAGAAACGTTGCGGGAATCTTCCATGCCCTGCAGCTGCTCATCACAGCAGTGCTGCCTCAAGGTTTGGCACAGATGAATGCTGCTGCTGCTTCAACATCCACATCTCTGCCCCCTGATGTGTCAGTGCCTCACAGTGCCGCAGCCAATCAACCACCATGCACACGGGAGGCACATGACACATCAGAGGATGAAGATGTGGATGAATCAGCATTATTGCAAAGTAGAAAGCGGTAGCGCTCATCTATGCCAAATTGACTGTTTCTCCTTGGATCTGTGCTCAGCATCATGCCCCGGAACATCAGCTTACACTGTCCCCCGATTCACTCTGCAACACTCACCTTGGACCTCGATATGGACTGCCATTTTATGTGTTGTTCCAAATGACACTGCAATCAGCCTGCTGACTGAACTCTGCCTCTTCCTTTGGAAATGTTACCCCCAAAGGTCTCTGTCTGGCCCTCCAATGGGCATCTATGGAATGTGGGGGTTGTTTGGCCAAGTACTGGGCCAGTCTTCAACAAAGTCAATGCACATGTAAATAAACATTTAAGTCACACAGATGTTTGTTGCCTATGACCATTGAAGTATAGAAGTTATACTAAATGTTGGCCCCCTGAATCCATCAAAATGTACAGCGAGGGAAATATGCTTAATGTTCATGTTCAACTGTGTCCCAGATAGGCAGTGAGATGACTGGGTATGTGTGAACTAGCAGTGCCCACATTGGTCAGATACAAAATTCCTGCAAGATTCAAACATTGCCCTACGTACATTATGGGAATAGGCATGTGCGAAAATATCTCCAAGTCAGTTGCATGCCACAAGTAGTGTCTCCAATTAGCATTGGTAACAAGTCTCACTTGGCAGATCTACTCACACTCTACGGGGTGTACAAAGCTTGTTGTGATGGGGCTCATAGCATGTCACATTCCAAGATAGAGCACACCATATTCACATAGAGGAAGATTCGTTAAGGCACATATATACTAACCACCAATGGAACCACAATGTTGTGTTCCGTGAAGTTGTGTTGGCAATAGGGACTTAGTCTAAACTGTAAGTCCTCAGACATTCCCTTCCCATGGCTTCACAATTCCTTTGAAATAAGAAACCCTCTCATGCTGGCCTCACTATGAAAGGAGAGGGCAATGTGGCTAGGGATGTGTAGTGCACTGCTATTAGCATATACTCAGAGGCTGTACCACCATTTCAAGGGTGGCATCACTATGAGCCAATGACAAGAGTAACTGCTGGGTAAAGTGTGTATGACACTGACAATACAGGGAGCAATGCTAAATTTCCCCTCCTGTTTGCATCAAAAATGTGTTCTGCCATATGCTGTGGCCATGTGATACTCAAAATGAAAACATCATGCATGGGCAGGAGGGTGACCCTCCATGCACAGGCACATCCAATTTCAATAATGCTGACACACCTGCACTAAGCAGCAAGTGTGCCTATGTGTTTGCATGGTAGATGGACTCTGGGCAAGGCTCATGTTAAATGCAGGGTGTGGACGTGATTCTGTGGTACACAGTGCAGAAATCCATCATCATGATGGACAAGAGTTGCAATGTCAATGTCTGCACCAGGCCATGTTCCAACATTGTGTTGCAAACGGGCAAAAAAGTAGTGCTGTCCAACTCTGTGAGTCACGCATAAGATGTCAACTTCACAGAAGAGTGTCCCTAGCCTAGGCCATAACTTCTACTTCCCAACCTGTGATCCATGCAAGTCCATTGTGCTCAAAGCAAAAGGATCATGGCACTATCCGTCCAGCTAAGTAACATGCCATGACCACCCATACAAAATCAAATGATTGTTCTGAGGTTGAATAAGTCATATACACGGTAAAATACAACACTCCACCTAATCACTGCAGACATTAGTGCAACCAGAATTCAAAAACTGTAAACATTTATTATCAAGTTATAAAATGAAATTCCCTATACTAACACTAAATACTCCTACAACTAACCTAATCATAACTAACTGGAACAAAGTGAATGCTAAACTAAACTATCTAATGTAACTAATACTAAACAAGCAACAACATATCTAAGACATCAACCCCCCTCCCACCCTAAAAGCACATCAGAAGACAGGACAAATACATCGTAGCTAAACATGAACTAACTACACAGATATCATACACAAATATATATTTTTTGTATTTTTATTTTTTTGTGAACAAAGACATCAACCCCCATCCAAAGGAAAAAGAAACTTATCCCCAAAAACTACAAGAGAGTAAATAACTAAAACTATGCTAAAATCTAACACTACCTATACCTACACTACAACTACACTACCTAACACTTAAAAACTAACCTATCACTAACTCTTTAGAATAAATAACATTGGGGGAACGTTGAAAAGGGGTATGGGTCTCCATTGTACTGATCAATATGGGAGACCCAGGGCAGCCTTAATGTCCTGCAGGTGGGTGGCATGCTCCGCCATTTCTCTTTCAATTTGTGCCAGTCTGATGTTAATGTCCATGACTGTGCGACAGACCGGCCTGGTAAATGGCACTACCTGATCAGAACTTGAAGTTTGCACTGTAGCTTGTCCGTGAGGCTGTGAGGAGCCACCTGGTTGTGTGCCTGATCCTGAGTCTGCTGCTTGTCTGTGCGTTTTTCCTGGGGGATGTGCAGATCCATGTCCATGTCTGGACACACGCCTGTCGCCAGAAGTGCCAGGTATGGGCTGTGCGTCACTCTGCCTGCGTCGGAGGGCCACTTCGGCCAACGACTTCCACCTCCCACATGCACGGTCAGCTACATACCTCCTTGACATCTTGCTGTATCCCTTGGCCACCTTGCAGATATGGAGATACCGCTCCTTCCTGACCCTGAACGCATGGGCTTCCTCTGGTGACATATTGTCTGTCAAATAAGAGCAATGTCAAAATGTGAGTCCTGATGACTATGTCAACGTTGTCCATTAAACTCAGTAACACAAGGTCAATGAAACCTGGGAGCCTACACTCTAACGGAAGATTGAGAAGTCAGAAAGTGACATGGACAATGCAATGTACAATCAAGGATCAGTTACAACATGCTGGCGATACTGACATTACAGTGCATGGCATGTTACATGTAGTGTCACAACCCAAAGAGACAGTCAGGGGCATATGTACAAGCCCCTATCGCCACCATCACGTCACTATCAGTGACGTTATCATGGAGTTAGGGGCTGCTCCTTATGTACAAGGCAGCCTTAAGCCACTAAACGTGGATCAACACTGCCTTGTACATAAGGCATCCTTTCACGCAATGGTCAGTGTGAAAGGGGCCTGCAGTGGGTGTTGTGTGGGACATTCCACCGCAACACCCATTGTATCTGACAATGCCCCCTATGTATCATGGTGGTGTACATAGGAGGCAACTACAAAAATAAGACCTTGAAATTCATGGATCTCAAGTTGGCGAGAAGAGGATGAACAATGCATTTATCCTAGTTGTTCATATTTCCATGTGTGCTGCCTTGTGCAGCACACATGGAAAAAGCAAAATGCCCTGGTTTGTATATGTACAGGAAGGTGTCCCTTAATGCACATGGACAATCCTGGAAAAGCCCTACTCTTACTTTCAATAGTGCTGCAACAAGCATCACACATGGCAAAGCAACATTAGGTGGCTGAACACTGACTTGTACATGAGGCACAGCCCCTCTTGCCACCACAAGTTCACAATAGGTGACGTAGTGGAGGAGATTGGGACAAACGTTGTTTAAACCAAAATTTTTACTATGCTCAAAATTTCTAAGTGCAGTGCTGTACACTGCAATCTGTTACCATGCATTCCCCAAAGTAACGCCCCCCTGGAGTCAGAATAGTGAGTGCGTTTCAATGGGGAATGGGGCGTAACGAATAGCGTAGTAAAGCCCTGCGTTGCAAAAGGTATTGCTGTGTGAAAAAAGTGAATGAAAAGTGTGCGTGGTCAATGCATGGGAGTAACGTCACATATTGGGCTAGAGGGGCTTCTACATTTGACCATGATTCCAAAAAGGGGAATGACCCCAAGGAGACAGCTTGACAACCCTGTTGGAGTGCCAAAACATGCCAAATACAGACAAAAGGGCCATCCTTGCTAGGTGTTGGGGGAACGTACCATTGGTTGACTTGGATTTCAGCTACGCCCTGGAAATGTTTATAAAATGGTATGCACCATACATACAATAGTACTGTGCAGACCTGTGTCTGATCCCGCACAGCATGAAAACCACTAACCCCTTGTGCATGATTCAGGCCCACTTCTACAGTCATCTCAGTCAAAGATGTACACGCATTCCATGTCTGGCCAAACTCATCACCTACACCAATGACATGTTTCCTCTACTGTCTGTACGTTCAGGACTCCCCATGCATGTTATGTAGTGACAGAACACATAGATATTCCTAGCATGGGTATCACTGACTGGGGATGTGCAAAGTTAGATCCGGAAGACATATGCATTGGTCCATCTCCACTTGCTAATTTGTACTCCCTTCACACTCACATGAAACACCATCTCACAGGATTCAAGGTACATGTGATACACACCCATACTGCATACTACTAAGTACATGATTTGAGCCAGACATTCATCACATCTCACATTTACAATATTTGATGGGTGAACTCACCAGTGGCGTGTGGGTCCCTGAAGGCGTCGACATCCCCCTGTGTGATGAGTGGCCTTCCAGCTGTGAGACATAAAACGAAGCGTGTGTTGGTAACAGACAAAAATTCACACATGTCCAATACATCATCCAATTCATCAACATCAATGTCAATGCTCTGTAACTGTACTGTTGCATTACAGGTTGCATACATGATTGTGTCTAGTTTCCATGCCATTCCCACAAGACATGAAAATGCGGAATAAGGACAAACAGGACAATCATGCTTGCACATTCACACAGTTTGCACAGACAACTTTTGTGACACATTCCCAAGGCCCTGTTTCTCCCAACAACATTATGGGTCACAACTCCATGCAGCACACATGAAACTCACAATGATTCATTTTATGTCTAAGATTCTTTATGTACAGTAAGGTCACCCTTCCTGTATGTGAAGAATCTTTGCCCTGCACGCAGACACCCTTGCACTATGCCGCAAGTATGCCAGCTATGGCACCACACTGCAAAAATCTGTGCAAGCACAGGTGGAAAAACAAGCCTGCACCATATGCTTATGAATATGGTGCAGCATTGCTATTCAGAACATGAAAAGTTAGGACAGAAGGCATGAGGTGGAACGCCTCACTCCACAACTTACTTGTACATATACCCCATAGTGTTGCTGACAGCATTTACAGATTTCTTACAAAATTGTACATTGAAATATTTAGAGGTTTGACTTACCACCTTGTTGGCCAATGAGGACTCCCAGATGGTCCAACATGTCACCCTCACGGCCAACGCAATCCTGCCATCGATGTTTACATTGGCGGACAGTTCTGTCCACACCACAGACCCGCAGCATCTGGCCCCTAACATGCTCCCACCTCACCTTCCTCACACGTACCGCATAGCCCTGCAGGATCCGACCCCCACTTGCAATGATCAAGGGCAAGTAGTGCTTCACTAGCCAGAGGAAGGCCCCCAATGACCCCTCCAACATCCTGCCCTCCCTACCCACACCCACCATCTCCCAGCACACACCTAAACCCACTCCTAAAAAAAGTAAAACCCAAATATTTACCCCAACAACTATTAAGAATTTAAAATACCCCTTGGACAAACACCCCACAAGATTTTATACAAGAGACAAAAAACACGTAAGGACAAGTACACTAGACTTCACAGGGACACTAGAGACAGTCAACAGGACACAACCACACTCTCAGATCCAAATACAGCAGCACACAACACCAAACACCTCCAACACTCTCCACAGTCACAAGAAGTGTGCTCAAAAGAGAAAGTGAAAGTACACAGTAGTTCTCCAGGCAACAGGATGCATGCTGACATCACTTCCTGCGTGTTTGCGGCCCGTTTTTTGAGTTTGCGGTAATATTCTGCACGCAAAATGGGTTTTGCGGTAATAATCCGTGTTGGCACATGTATTTAGCTATATTTTTATATCGTGGGTAATCAGGGATCGATACTCATCAATATTACAAACAATGGCCCATACACATTCACCCAAATCGCTGATGTGCTGGGGGTCAAGTTTTAAAGACGTGGAAATCGTTTCTTTCACAGATTCATATTCAATTATTCCAGAAACATAACTAGACCTATATATCAACTCTCTTTCCTCTTGGTCGACGGACCAATTATTTGAGTAGTTGATGGTAATAATAGAACTAACTGACTATCTAACCAGCTAAATAATCACAGACTCTCGGTAAGTTTTAAAAGGTTTATCTCAAATAAATGATTAATGCTCATCGTATACAGGTCGCAATGCAAACAAAGAATCTCACACAAGGGAGAGAAAATCAATCAGCAATGCAAACAGTATCAAACTCATCAACAATTAACAATATGCATATGAGGGAGTGGATAGATGAAGAGATATAAGTTTCAGCGAAAATAATATGAAACAATATACTTATATCGGAGTGGATAGATGAAGAGACATAAGTTTCAGAGACAAAATTACGTTTGCAAATGATTATGCAAATTTCGAGTCGGAAGGTAATACAAACCCAAAGATCAATGAAATACCACCCTCCTGGCCAAGGGAGTGGGGGTCTCCTGAGATAGAGTCAGGAAACAAAGATTTCAGGAACAGGACAGGACAAGGACAGGAACAGCTAGGCCTCTCTGCAAACCGAGGAACAGCGACGCATCTCCCTTCTCAATCTCCTACCGCTGCAATTCCGCGCTCGCTCACTAACCACACCCCCAAAGGCACCCCAGTTATACCCTAAAACTTAAAACCTACATGTCCAACCCACATTAATTGAAACATTGCACAGAATTCGACTGCTCATTGGATGCTTGGGGAGCTGGTGCATCACACCACCATGATTTCATTCAAAATTCTTCATACTCATTGTTCTACTTCCTTTCCCAGGGAATATGTATTGACCAGTCCATACAAATTTATTATTGTTACATTTGATTTAATTCTCAGCCACGTCTGTGGAAGAAGTCGTGGATACCACGGCCAGTCTCATCTTTTGGCAGGCAAACAATGTTCTCTGTGCTGCATAGCCTTGAACTAATGTTCATCATCCGCAGCGCTCAGCACTTCTGTGTGTCTTGTCAGGTCATTCTTGCTCATTCTCCAGCCCCTCATCTATCCGGACAACTTAAGCAAATACAGGCCCATTCGGCTCACTATGACAAAATAAACATAACATTAATTAATTACATGGTAAAGCATTTTTCACTGTGTACCACCCACTCTTGCACTATTCCCTGTTAATATTCTTCCTAGCATAAGCTTCATGCAAAGCGGCATTATTTATTATCCTTTTAAAGCAAAATGCAAAAGGCAAATGCGAGATGCGGCCTAAACGTGTATAAATCTCGTTTCTTTTGAAACGCAATGCAAAATGCGGCCTAGTTCTTTCATGCATTAGTTCACATTAGTGCACGCATGCGCAAAGCGGTTTCCCACGTGTTCATGTGATTTGCTCTGTTAATTTTACACTGCACACTGTTAATAAGTATTATGGGGGTGTCAATTTGATCAGGTTTCTTTTTGCGAAATCCTGCTCCATCAATGGTATGTAAAAAAAGTCGGATTTGCGTTTATGCTACAAAAATCTGGACGCAAAGTGCAAGTTGTTACTCCGCTGCACAGTATGTGCTAAACTTAACCTCTCTGAACACAAAGCACACCCTAAATATCATATATGACCCCAAAATACACCCTAAAAATCATCTATGACCCCAAAACACACGCTAAAAATTATATATAACCCTAAAACACACCCAAAATTCATATATGACCCCACAACACACCCTAAAATTCAACTATGACCCCAAAACACACCCTAAAAATCATATATGACCCCAAAACACACCCTAAAAATCAACTATGACCCCAAAACACATCATTAAAATGAAGTATGTACACAAAACACATATCTTCCAACAAACTTTCTAATCACCATTAATGAAAGCACAATGTTTGACTTTCACTTGTCAGATAGATGAACATGCACACAAGGTTTTGGTGTTGTGATGTTTTATTGCATAAACTATGCTTATGAGCATTTTGCACAGAAAGGAAAAACTAGGAAATGTCATATTTTGACATGTTTATGTGAAGAAATTATTAATAATTCTGTCCCTTCGTGCTGTTCCTGCAGCACAAGCTGTGTTGTGTGCAGCAACAGCCTCGTCTTCTTGGTCATCTTCAGGATTGTCCGGGTCATCCGGCACTTCAATCCATGGCGCATTAGTGCGGACACATATGTTGTGCAACACACAACATGCCACGATGATCTTGCACACAAGTTCAGGGGTATACAGCAGTCTGCCGCCAGAGATGTCGAGGCAACTGAACCTTGACTTGAGCACGCCAAATGTTCTCTCGACAATGGACCTGGTGCGTCCAAGGGCAACATTGTACTGTCTCTGTGCCTGGGTGTCTGTGGCTCTGAGGGGTGTCATCAGCCAGGGAGAGAGTGCATATCCTTGATCACCGGTGAGATATTATGGAGAGATGTGTCCATTAGTGTTTCTGCCGGCTGGCTTTTCTGCATTTCTATTTTGTGGTGTGTGATTTTGGCTACGTAGGGATTTTGGGTTTGTCATGTGTAGCTACAGGCTACTGACCAGCATCAATGCAAATTTACATAACCTCCCAGGTGTTAGTTCCTCCCACAAACCAGTATTGATGGCTGCGCCTTAGCGCCGCTGGCACAACGAATGTCCGCCAAAGGCAAGCCCGTCTGTGCACGTCTATTCACCAAACATGACCAGCGCCAGGGCGTCTGGATCTCCCATCGTCATCCACTACAACTCATCCACCATCCTCGCACTCAACCCCGGAAGGAAGAACAACTGCCAACAGCCCACACTGAACACGACCCACACCCAGTTCTCCTACTGCCACTGCCGCAAGACCTTCACCACCGCCACGGACGCCAACACCCCCAACGCCCTGAGATGCATCCTCCTCACCGTGCACTCACTGCACAGACACACCCTGGGAATCAGGAACATCGCCTTCTTTACAGACACCTGGACCACCACCTCCTCCGCGCCTGACATTGCCATCACTATTCCAGATGTATACAAGTTCCATAGTGATGACTGCCACAACCACCAGCGAGGAGTCCTCACCATGCCATGCCATGAAACCCTCCGCCTCTCCACCTCCAGCAACACCTTACCTTCTGCCAAACCCCTGCACTTTCAGGTCCAGAGCTGCCCCAACTCCACACTCTGCAGCACACTCGCCTACAGACACCCCTGAACACAGGTCCACTTCGCCATCACTGACCTCATCGCACCCCATGCCATCGCCTACATGGACTGCATACTCATCAGGGACCTAAACTTCCACCTATACACCACCAACGTACACAACTCCGCTACCCTCTGGGTAAAGCTGGGCAAAATCATACTGAAACAAGTCTTCACCACACCGACCCACAAGGCAGGACACACCCTCGTCCCCATGGCCCGACCACCACTGCGTGCACTTCCTCGGCAACAAACCCGAACCGGCCACACCAGCACCCCAAGCCCTGCGTGGGAACTGGAGCAGAGTCACTGAGGAGCAGCTGAAATCCACCATCAACTGCAACACCCCACCGCTGCAGCCAACGGCAACTGCGCTGCCAGGGAATTCCACAGATGGTTCTCCAACTGCGCAGACAAAGTTGCACCTCTACACAACTCCGACAGACAGTGCCACCGAAAAGCTGCCTCATTCACCACCGACCTCCAAGATTCCTGACGCACCTGCAGATGCCTGGAGAAGAACTGGAGATACAGCAAGACACTGGAAAAAATCATCAACTACAAGAATGCCATGACGACATACCACCAACGCTTCGATACCACTAATAGTGAGTTCATCCACAACAGATTGCTCACCAACTCCACCAACTCAGTTTTACTCTTCAACGTCATCCATGAATTCAACAGGCCCCACAGATGATCCACGGACAGCGCCATCCTCAACCGTCTCAATCCAGATTCCGCAACAACCACAGCACCGATACCACCCTACTTGCCGCCTAAGATCCGTATCCTCCTCAAACAGGACCACACCGCAGCCATGATTCTACTCAACCTGTCATCAGCATTCCACACCATCTCCATCCGCACACTAGCGGGCAGACTACGTGACGCAGGCATACATGGAACAGCCCTCGACTGGATCCGATCGTTAATCACCGGCAGTAGCCAAAGGATCAGACAGCCACGCTTCCTCTCAAACACAACAAATGTCAACTGGGATCATCGCTCAGCCCAACCCTCTTCTACTTCCACATGACCACCCTCATCACCATCGTCCACCAGCACAGCCTCAGCATAGTATCCTACGCCAACGAGACCCAGCTCATACTCTCCCTCACCAAGGACCCCACCACCAGCAGACTAAACTTCCAGAAAGGAATGTAGGAAGTTGCAACCTGGATGTGCAACAGCTGCATGTCACTGTACATGGAGAAGACAGTACTCCTCATCCTCAGGACCACTCAGCAGCCCCCTGACACCCACGGACCACACCCGAGAACTCTGCATCATACTCAACTCCTCCCTCTCCATGA
This sequence comes from Calotriton arnoldi, assembly GCA_963921515.1. Classification (NCBI taxonomy): domain Eukaryota; kingdom Metazoa; phylum Chordata; class Amphibia; order Caudata; family Salamandridae; genus Calotriton; species Calotriton arnoldi. The sequence continues at coordinate 125,663 of CAWUFW010014942.1, forward strand.
ACAGACAGGTCACCGCCGTCGACTCCAGCTACTTCAACACCCTCCAGATCATCCGTAAGAGCTTTGGATCACCAACGAGTCAAGAGTGACAGTTACCAACGCACTCATTACCAGCAGACTGGACTACGGAAACGCCCTCTGCGCCAGCATGGACAAGTCTCTGCTCTGCAAGCTCCAGACTATGCAGAACACCACCGCCAGACTTGGCCTTCTGTTCACATTTTCCTCATGGGTCCTGAACCTCCATCACACCTGCTTGGTTCCGACCTCTCCCAGCATTTGCAGATGTGTTATGGAGGGGCAGGAGCTTTGTTGGGAGGTTGGCTACATGGCTAACCATAGTGGGCACAGTCCCTTAGGTTCTTGTGTATGGTAAGTGGACATGTTACAAGGCATGTTGAATGACATTTGCTACATGTGCATTCTCACATTTGTGAGCTACATGGTTTGAGACTGGAGGTGTGTGGTGTGTTCAGCTAGTACTTGCCAACAAGCAGTCCATTCCCATATGTGCCATCCTCAACCCGCTGGTTGATGATGCACTGGCGGAAGATGTATGAGTCATGCACACTGCCTGGAAACTTGGCAACGCCATTGGTGAACAAGCCCCGGTGGTCCACGATTGCCTGAACGTTGATGGAGTGTGTGTGCTTCCTGTTCTGGTAGATGTGTGCAGTCTCCACAGGAGGCACAAGTAGGACATGGGTGCAGACAATTGCCCCCAATACATGTGGAAAACCAGCAATGGCATAGAAGCCTTGCTTGGTGTCAAGCTGTTCTTGCACAGTGTTAGGGAAGCATAGGTGCTGTGGCGTCAGGCTGATTATGGCATCCAATACAGTTGGGAGGAACCTTGACATGGATGACTGGGAGACTCCCCCAACTCTGGCAGTGGTAGGTTGGAAGGTACCAGACGCCAACATGTGCAGCACTGCTAGTAGCTTGGTCTGTGGAGGGATGTTGATGCTACGCTGTGTTGGTGCCTGCAGCCTGGGTGCTATCGTGGTCAGTATGCGGAGGATGGAGGACCTTTTCAGCCTGTAGTGGGCTATCACGTCCTCTGGTGTGAGGTCTATCAGGGTGATGCGTTGATGATACACCTGCTCTATACTTTGGCGCTGCCTCAGTGGTGGTCCTGGGGGCGGGGGCGGTGGCGGTGGTTGTTGGGGTCTTCTTGTGCTCCAAGCTGCATGAGTAGTACCTCCATGGCATCAGTGGGTTAGCATATTTGGCTCTGGGCTAGTCTCCCTTATGTCCAGTATTTTTATCTCCATTTTTAAGACCACCTTTTTTCTGGTCTTGAAATCCAGCCGCTGTTTTTGTAACGTATCGCCGTACCGGGAGATCATTGAACATATCGCGAAGTGGGGTTAGCAGCTATTTTTGCACAGGAACGCCTCCCTTGCATCTCATTTTCGTTATTCATCGCTAACAGAAGTGGCGATCGAGAAAACAGACGATTTCACCAGAAATATATTGCTAACTGTGGTTAGTGGCAACTTGTACATATGACGATATGAATATCGCCGCAAAACCGTCGGAAAAGTGCCGCTAAGGCGGCTTTAACTCCTTGTACATATGCCCCTATGGGGCTATTTACACGCCCCTTGCACCACCGATATACCACTTTTTCCCATATTAAAAGTGATGCACAGCGGTGCAAGGGGCTTGTAAATAAGCCCCTATGAGTGCCAAAGTGGTATGGAATGCAGCACCATCAACATTCATGTGCAAAAGTATTTTTGCACCAAAGTTTCTCACGCTAGATGCCTTTGCACTTGCAGCACAAAAACCCAGATAACTCATGCAAAGAGTGTGTAACAGGCCGAGTGTTTCACAAAAACTTTGGCATTCTATACAAAGCGAAATCAACCAAAATCACGTAGTGTGACCTGGCTTCATAAGGAACCCTAGCACCAACTTAGAAGAGGCAGAAATAATTGGCAAAAGTAAAGTCTCATCTTTTACTTAATAAAATATGAGTGGTATCTGGAAAATGACAAATATTAAGCAATATATACTTGGATAAATGTCTCTGTAGAGAGCTCTCTACTGGAGGATGTGCCTCAATTACAAACCTCATGCAAGCCACCACTTACTTACCTTTGCACCATAGTACAATGCTAAATCACGTTTTCCATCACGCAAACAAGGCATTTTAAGCATGCATTTGTGTGATTACATAAATCGGCACATGATGCATAGTAAATATAGCGGTACAGTATTTCTTCAAACAATGAAATCTACTTTCAAATATTGGCCTGTGTGTGGAGCACCAAAATGGTGCTACAAAACTGATTTTAACCCACCTATCTCAAAAAGAACATCACTCTCTTTCAGAAAACTGTCACATGTGCATCCACCTCAAAATGATAAGTGTGGGCATAACATTATTTCAGATGTCTCATAGATACAAACATATGCATTAATCAGTGCTGCTACAACTATAAAAATATGGTGGGGCATGATGGCACCAAACTCACCATATTTACTGTTCCCCCAGGTCCTGTACTTCTCTCCCCATATCAGCGTGCTCGAGCAGGAAAGGGAAGGACTTTCTTCCTGCTCAGTGAAACACCAACAACCAATCCTAGAGCTGCTCTCACCATGGCAGCAGCTCCAGGATTGGTGGGAGCAGGCTAGGCCAGTGTCATTTTGAGGCTTGGGGCCTGTGCCAGCAATTTCCCAGCTGTTTCACAGCCACAGAATTGCTGGGTGCGCACTGTGCATGTCAGGCTGGCCGTAGCAAACCAGCCGGCCAACCTGACATGCACACTGCAGGGGCAACTGTAATCCCACATCCACAGTATTCAGCCCTGCACTCACACTGCGCTTATAAGTAAAATGGCATTGACTTGCCATTTTACTCATTTGTTTGTGCCTGCTGCGCTTACAGCAGGCGAGGTAATGCTCCTCTGCTCTTGAGGAGGAGCTTCCCCTGGCATTAAAATCAGTATGTTTCACCTATAATTATGTTACAAAGTTGCTTTTTTCCTTTCAATTTTACAGGGTTTAATACTCTCTCAATTTGCAAACTTTCTGAGCCACACTCATCACCGAATGACAAAAATCCCTACATTTTTTAAGTGAGGCAAAATAGGAGCCCATCACTTTTAGGTCTAGTTTCACCTGAGAAGCTGGACTCTTTTATTAAACTGGCCCTGTTGGACTGCTGATTGCTGTGCTGCAGGAGGGACTGCCACTTTTGCTTTCTGAGCCACACTTATCACAGAATATGGATATGCAAATACATTTGTCATCCGAAAGATAACAATCCCTACATTTTTTAAATGAGGCAAAATAGGCGTGCATCACTTCTAGTTTCACCTGAGAAGCTGAAGTCTTTTATGAAACTGGCCCATCCACATTCACTATAGTATTTTGGCACAAAGTGATTTTTCATATAACGACAAAAAAGCCTTACGCTTTGTTCCTCTTCCCAGATGCAGACTAAAACTTGATTGGGTTGTTCTACGGATCCCATAGATGGCACTAACTTGGGATGTTTCCATGGCTTAACACAAATGTGATGGAGTACTGACAAACCCTTTGTCTGTCCATTCAATTATTAGCCGCAGGAGGTACTGCCACTTTGCTAATTGCTCTGCTGTGTTGGACTGCTGATTGTTGTGCTGAAGGAGGGACTGCCACTTTGCTACCTGCAATGCTGTGTTGGCCTGCTGTCTTTTTGTCTGACAGTGAGAAGGACTGAATCTTTTATCTGGAACCTACAAAGTCCTAAAGTAACTCCAAGGGCTTGCTGGCTTGCCTCCTCTCAGGGGCATAAAAGACTTTGTTTACTGCTGGGCTCTGTCATTCGTGAGCCTAGCAGCGCAGATCCACCCTGGTCAGCACTTCTCTCCTGACCTGCAACCAAGGATAGTTGAAAAACTTACACTGATGGCACTATGAAGTAGGGGTCGTCAGAATAGGGGCATCATACCTCCTGCTGTATTTAGAGTGGATTGTCTGATGTCCTTTCCTTTTGCCTGCAACTTCCAGGTAATACGTGGAAGTCATGGACAGGAAAAAAAACGACCCTCCAACGCTCTGGGAAAAAATATTCTGGATGTAGGGTCTGCTATTTTTTGTTTCTCTGAAACAAACTCTTGGTTTGGGAGTTTTTTCTGAAAATCAAATACATGTGATACGTAGCTCTCAGAAGCATGGCAAACTTTTTGTGCCTTCATAAGAACAGCCTGTTGTCAGTTGCTCTGAAGGCACAGAGATCACTGCTGGGTCAGTGGTGATCTCTTCATTTGCCAGGTGGCAGTCTGGCCGGGATGGCAGAGGAGATGACCTTTGCCACCCTGACAAATGGCAGGCCATCGATTAGAATCTAAATTGGCTCCCTAATTTTAGCTTTGCCAACTTCCAACACACTCAGGTGCCATTTAAAATCAAAGATACATTATTCCTTCATTAAATTTTTGTATTGGAATGGGCTGTGATCAGATTGTGAATTAGAGGGGGGATTCATGGTGCGCTAAATGTTTTTTCAAACTTACCTCCTTTTGTTAATGGTCATACTTGCACGCTCTTTTTATCTGTAATCCTGCGCAGAGACTTTATTATCCCGTTTTTAAGAAACAACTGTTTGTTTTTAGTTCATTAAGAAATTGCCGTTTTTATTGCCCTTTCGAAAAACTTGATGTTCTGTATGAATTTGCAATTGTTGAATTTGTAAAAGGTTTAAAAATGCTTACTGGTTGAGTAGCAGCGTATTTTATCTGTCTGCACTCGCACTTTAGTTCTGGGTGGGAATCAGGAGCACAGAGGTTTGCCTCACTTCCGGGAGCACCGGAAACACTCAAGGGAAGGGAAGCCGGTCAGCGGTCTAGATGCTGAATACCGGGGGCTTTAAAAGCACGGCCGCTGCGCGAGCTCAGTGATAACTCCTTTCGTTAACGGTCATACTTGCACGCTCTTTTTTATCTTTAACCCTGCACAGAGACTTTATTATCCCATTTTTAAGAAACAACTGTTTGTTTTTAGTTCATTAAGAAATTGCTGTTTTTATTGCCCTTTCGAAAAATGTACTGTATGAATTTGCAATTGTTGAATTTGTAGAATGTTTAAAAATGCTTACTGGTTGATTAGCAGCGTTTTTTACCTGTCTGCACTCGCACTTTAGTTCTGGGTGGGAATCAGGAGCACAGAGGTTTGCCTCACTTCCGGGAGCGCCGGAAACACTCAAGGGAAGGGAAGCCGGTCAGCAGTCTAGATGCTGAATACCGGGGGCTCTAAAAGCGCAGCCGCGCAGCGGGCGCACCCCCGGCACGCCAAAGGCAAGCCCGTCTGCACTCATCCGTGCACTGGCCGCGCACAGCGCCAGCCACGCTTCCTGTTTAGGATCACAATTTACAGTGATTACCCGCCATAGATACACAAGGGAACAGCTCCTGACGATAGGTGAGCGAAGGGGTGTTGCTCCCTATTACACCAATTTGACACAGGTGAGAACACTCCCGGAGAAAGCTAAAGAGGATAGCCTCAAATGTGGACTAATCAATGTTAGATCCCTGGTGAAACATCACCTGGAGATATATATCTTGGTAGAATCCCTTAACCTGGATGCATTGTTTCTAACGGAAACATGGACACGCCCCGACTCAGATGTTGAACTGGGGCTGGCATGTCCACCAGGATATAAGGTGTTACACAAACCACGGCCGAATGGGAGAGGGGGTGGAGTTGGACTAATTTTTAAGGATAGTTGGAACTTCACGCAGACCACCATTGATGAAGCCGAGGGCATAGAGCTCTTGGGGTTCTCCTTGAAGGATCCCAAGGGGCATCTGCTCACCGGCATCGTATGTCATAGACCCCCTGGTCGAGTCAGCCCTCAACATCAGACATTTATTGTCATTTTGTACAATATGTCTCTTACTCACTCCAGAATTGTGATTCTGGGGGATTTTAATCTTTGGGCTAACTGGAACTCAGGTCCGGCGCTTAAAGACCTTCTTCAATCTTGTGAGAATTTGAATCTGCAGCAGTTGGTGAAGGAACCTACACATCAGGGTGGCCATATTTTAGACTTAATGTTTTCAGAGGAAAACGTGGCTGAAGTGGAAGAAATTTCACCTCTCTGCTGGACTGACCACTTTCTCATCACTTTCTCAGTGTCCAACCCCAGAAAGAGCAAAGACTCTGCTGTTACGGGTAACTATCGTCAAGGCAGGGAATGGAACAAACTGCTTAACACATCCAAACAATCCCCAGTATTCACTGATAAAAACGTCTTTGATGGAAATAAATCAGTGGAGGAAAACTACTCGAAATTCGGTAATCAGATCACCAATGTTCTTGATCTGATCATTCCGGTGAAAAAAATAAAGAACAAGCATAAGTCGTCCGTGCCCTGGTTCAATGAGAAGTTAAAAAATGTAAGGAAGGGCAGTAAACAAGCTGAAAGAAAATGGAGGAAGTGTTATGAGGAAGAGGATAAAATAGCCCTGAAGGTAACACTTGGCAAATATAAAAGGGAAATCGCTAAAGCGAAAGAGGAGTACTATGCTAACACCATCTTAGAGGCGTCCAACAAAGCTAGAAGCACATTTAAAATAGAAAATGACCTGTCTAAGCCCGACTGCTTAAAAAATAAGAACATCGCGACTCAAGACTTATGTAATGGTCTAGCGACTTTTTTCGAGGAGAAAATCACTAAAATAATGAATGGTCTTGCAGTAGATCAAGATAACAAGAGTGGAAGTGAATCTAGAGCGATAAAGCAGCTGCCAGGGATTCTGAAGGAGGAAGGGGCAAGTGAGGTCAAGTTAGCAACTTTAGATCACTTTGAAACTTCTACAGAGGAAGAATTTCACAGACTCACATTGAGCATTGCTTCTGGGTCCCCCATGGACCCCCTCCCTCATAGGGTATGGGAGGAGCTCAGTGAGGAGCTCTTCCCACAGCTCCGTCAGATCTGCTGTCAATCCCTGAGCAGTGGGGTAGTCCCTACCTGCTGGAAACAGGCAATTGTGAAACCCCTGTTGAAAAAAGCTACACTTGACCCCCAGTACCCAAACAGTTATAGACCCATTTCCCTTCTACTGTACCCTGTGAAAATTCTAGAACGCCTGGTTAGTAAAACCCTCTTGCAATTTCTAGAAACTAATCAAAGGCTGGAAGACGTACAATTCGGCTTTTGCCCGGGTCATGGTACAGAGACTACCTGAGTAACAGTCCTGGATGAGCTTAGAATGCGTGCAGACAGAGGTCAGTCGGCTATACTGATCCTACTGGACATGTCTGCCGCGTTCGATACGGTCAATCATAAGATCCTTCTGAGGTGGCTCGTGGAAATTGGGGTAGAGTGCATGGCACTGAAATGGTTTCAGTACTATCTTTGGAATAGACAGCAAGCAGTGGCCCTTCCCCCTTTTCTATCGAAATATGGTACTATTCAGCATGGTGTCCCCCAAGGATCGGCAATTAGCCCGATCCTTTTTAATATCTATACGAGTCCGTTGATTCCAATCATCAAATCTTATAAAATCAATTTGGTGAACTATGCAGATGACACGCAACTCATTCTGTCTCTAGAGGGAAATCAGTCAATACCACTCGATAGTTTTCATGAATCTATGCAAAAAACTGCTAGATGGCTTACGGACAATTCCCTGCAGTTCAACAGGGCAAAAACAGAAATCCTGTTCTGCACGGCTAAGAAAGTTCCTCGTCCGCTCCCGACTAACTTTTGGCCTACCCCTTCAGATAAGCCCCCTGCACCCTCCGAGGCAGTGCGCAACTTGGGGGTAGTTTTTGACGATAAGCTGAGTCTAGAAACCCACGTAAACAAAACGGTGGGAACATGCTTTTCCCTTATCAGAGCACTGTGGAAAATACTCCCTATTCTACCAATGACAGCCAGGGCACTCGTGGTGAGAAGTGTCATTCTGAGTCGACTGGACTATTGTAATGCTCTGATATTGGGTGCCCCTAATTCTCTGATCATGAAGCTTCAAAGAATTCAGACGATAGCTGCAAAGCTTGCCCTAAAGATATCACGCAGATCTTCGGCCTCTTTGTCCCTTAAAGAGCTTCATTGGCTTCCAATACCACAGAGAATACAGTTTAAATCACTCTGCATCGTCTTTAAGGCTATGCGTGGACTAGGGCCGGCAACACTGCAGGAAAAATTTGTCTGGTATGCCCCAACAAGAAGCCTCCGACCCTCTGCAGCCCATCTGGTCAGCACACCCAGAATTAGAACCACCAGGTTTGGAGGAAGAGCATTTAGCTGTGCAGCCGCTCGCTTATGTAACAAACTCCTGCCAAATCTTAGGCAAATAGAAGATTTTTGACACTTTAGGAAGAAGCTTAAAACTTGGTTCTTCCCAAGGGTGTAATGCGGAACAGTCATTCTCATGGTACTACGTGCAAATGCTAATGTAACCTCAGCGCCAGGATACCCGTGGGGTGACAGTGCGCTTTATAAGACTGTATTACATTACATTACATTACATATTACCTCATCTGGGAACTCAAACTTGAGTGCTTGTCACAGGTACACCGAGGAATGAGTTCAGGACTTCCTCTAAAATCTGAAGACTTGTTGCAGAGTCTATGAACTTTATACAGTTAGAATGTCATTCTCATATTTTCATTGGCTGAAACTTAATATATCCTTCCACAACATCATAAAATGCCAATCCCATAACATCCAAAGCCATTTTATGAAGAGTACGAGACTTTGAATGAAGGTGTGTGGAAGTGGAGATGCAGATTAAAGATCATGTGGAAGTTTCTTCACTCAGCCAGGAGTGAAGAAGCTAAATGAGAGAAGGACCACCTGCAAGCGGACTGGCCAGAAGCCAAGCAGGGAGCAGATAGAAGTTTACAGCTTTGGCACTTTGAACATGAGACAATATCTCAGATTGAACATTGGCACGCAGTATTTGAGGTTTCAGTGTTAAAAAAAGAGCTCCTGATACAGGAACACCAAAGAATGTTCCTGAACAGGAGCCGCCCAAAGCAAATATGGAAACTAATCTTCATTAAAAATCTTCGAGGTTTATTACATGAAATGCAAAACCAATGTATAGTACATAGAGCAGAACCTGAAAATGAGAATGAAAAGATAAAAGACTTAAAAAAAAAAATCAGCATTGAAAGGCCACCCTCAGTGGATTTGACACAGAGCCTGGCCATAGGTCAGGCCTTTCAGCCACCGTATGTGATACACAGCCAAAGGGCAATAGCAGTGTCTGAGGATTGCCAGCATGCAACAGGTTGAGGGCCTCATTTATGAAAAGTGTTGCATTGCTGGTTGAAAACAGTGATGCAACACCTTTCAGTGTGCCCTCATTGCAACACCATGGATGCGCTGTATTTACAGTACGGTGCTCCATGTCGCAAGAACTGACCAGATACGTCAGGAATCCTGACATATTTGGTGGCGCCGTTATGACATATTCCTGGAGTGTGTCACAAAACAGACGCAACTCCAGCAATGTGTCATTACACATGGGCGAGTCCCATGTAAAAGGGCCTGTGCCAGTCCTTAGGCGTAAGGATTTGACGCAGTGAACTCGTGGAAGTGGCGCAGATTTCACTCCGCCACTTCTACAAGCCTTTTTTACGGGGTAACGCCCACCCTGCATACATTATACCTGACGCAGGAATAATGTAGCCCAGGGGTTTACAAAGTGACGCATCTGCCTAGATGCGTCACTTTGCAAATATGGCGCAGTGTGGAGCATTGCTTATGCCGCCGCACCTTCACAAAAAAGTGGCGCAACTGCGGCGTAAGGCCTCATAAATAAGGCCCTAAATGAAGTAGATCACAAAAAAAAGAAATTCACTGAAATATTAAATTTGTTTTCAAACCGGTTATAAGACCTTAATGCCTGTTTAAAAAACCTCGGAAATGGGCCAAAAAAACAATCTTAAAATACAGTTCTGGTTACAAATTGAAAATGAATAAGCACTGGAATCCACAGGTAACTCGCAGATCAAATGTAATGCTTATGACCCCACACAATTTATACCAAGAATTAAAAACTGCTAAAAGGAATACGTCAATTAAAAACAACACATAGTCAAACCAATAAATAAAATATTCATAGCTGTCTCCTGAAATAGCTATGCTAATGTGATAAGTAATGATGAGTAATGTCAAGTCACAACTGAAGATATTTATATATTTGTGTTGCAGTCATGTAAGAATTTAACTAATCCAAACTTCTGTTTCTCAAACACTGTTTAGACAGTGTTCCACAAAGGCATTTTCATACAAGTGAGTCTTTCATATCTAGCCTTTTGTAAATTGTGTGAACGACAATATAGTACATTAATCTACATGAATTATGTATACGTTTTCTAAAAGCCAAACACTGGATGTCCCAGAAATGTGAATGTAGCGATTGCTTTTGGTGGGACACACGTTGAATGTACTTTATAAAATATAGATCCTCTTACCACGAGCCGTAGTGGTCTGAACTCTAGAAATATTTGCTTTTTATCTAAACAAAAATGTATTGGGCTGAAGGTCAAGTCAGCTTAATTATTATTTTAAACGGAGCCTTAAGTGCATTTATTTATCTATGTTTTCTGACAAATCATTGAAGATCATTGTTTTTCTAAAAGTGGGGTTCTGGTGTTTCCTCTGTCTACTTTCATTTGTGTTTTAGGTTTTTTATCACCTTCCAGCCCCGAACATTATTTTTATGTTAGTATTAATGTTAAAGAACTGTCCAGACCTTATTTTAGATTTTTTTAGCGTTAAAACTAACAATTCCCTTTCACATAAATAATTGTGCGGTTTCTTCAGGAGCGGAGAAACTTACACTCCTTCTTAAAATGACGCTGGCCACATGGCCTAATCGCGGTGGGATATAAATTGTGCTTCATGCTGCCAAGAATGTGTTGCAAGAAGCTTTATGTTTTTTGTTGCAGGATTGCACTTTATTTTTTTTTATTATTGCGGTCGCCATTTCCTGCGCATAGACCGTGTCTGTTGGGCTGACAGGCTCATTTCTTAAAATCTGCAGGGCTCAATCTCGTGCTAATGAGCGCGTTTGTCAGACCGCCCTGCTAGGCCTGAAACTCCCGAAAGTCACATGAACTATACACGACAGCTATAGGGATCAGGGAAGGGGCAAATGGCTCTCTGCATAGAAAGTATCAGCTGCGCATACGAAGAAACACATAGGGCCTCATTTATGAGAAGTGGCACATCGCTGCATGAAAGCAGCGATGCAACACTTCTCAGTGCGCCCTCCTTGAGACACCAATGACGCGTCATATTTACATTATGACACATCATGTTGCAAGGAATGACAGATACGTCAGTATTACTGACGTATCTGTCGGCGCAGAAGTGGCGCATTAGTGGAGTTGTGTCGGAAGCGTGACGCAACTCCAGCAATGTTCCTTTCAGATGAGGCAAGCCCCATGTGAAAGGGCCTGCGTCACCCTTATGCTTGCCATGAGGCAGGCATAAGGATTTGACGCATTGGCGTCCTAGAAGTGGTGCAGTGAAATCTTATAGATTTCACTGCGCCACTCCAACGTCCCTTGCTTGCGGGGGAACGCCCACCCTGCATACATTAAACCTGACGCAGGTATAATGTAGCGCAGGGATTTACGAAGTGACGCATCTGCCTAGATGTGTCACTTCGTAAATATGAGGCAACATGGCGCAGCATTTATGCAGCCGCTGCGCCACTAAAAGTCACGCAACAGCGGCGCAAAAGTGACGCAGGCCTTCATAAATAAGGCCCATAGCTTATAATACCCAGTGGCGAAGCCAGGATGTCCTGGGCCCTAGTGCAAGGAAGGAAATGGGCACCCTGGCCGCCGTTTGAATTGTGAAATATGATAATAATCAGGGTTGAGTGGGCCATTCATGCCACCAGGCCCCAGTGCCACTGCACCTTCTGCACCAATGGAAGCTACGCGCCTGATAATAGCTAGCACACTTTTTGTTTCAAGGTCAACCCTTTCATCGAGCTGACAACAAGCACCTTCCTGTCCAACAAACAGGATTCATAGGAATTATCCCTCTATTATGCACGGTTTTCTGCAGCAAGTGTATTAACCAACAAAGGTATCTAACCAGTTTTGAGGAAATTAGTGAGGAAGGACAAGCATTTGAAAAGCCAATGGGTCTCGCCATTGATGCTAGCCGACTTCTTGGTTTTGTCAAAAGAGCATTGGTAAAAAGAAAAAAAGGCTTATTGCTGAGGCTGAATAAAAGGACAAAATATGATAATGTATATGTGATTAATATATCAATAATGTATGGTGATGTGGAGTTACATACCTTGCAAATTTGTATAGTGTCAAGGTATGCAGATGTTGAGTTATGCATAAGAGTTATGAATTGTAAACCTAGTAATTCCAAAATATGGTGTTTGTTGATATTCTGGATTCCAAAATTGTGTAGGCCAGGAAAAAAACCTCAGGGTCATATTTACTAGGAAGTAGAGGAGCGCAGCATTAGCCTCCTTGGCTTAATGCCGTGCTCCGGCACTTCCAAAGCGCTGGGCTGCACCTTATTTACAAGGATACGGTGCAGCACTGCGTTTCCCCTGCACTGGTGCTAATTTTAGCTGCCTAGCGCAACGCAGACACCCTTGCACCATTGTGCAAGGGTGTCTGCGTTCTAGGGGAAGATTGTTTATCTGCAGGAAGGTGTCCCTTCCTGCACATAAACAATCTGAAATGGTCTTTTGAAACTTCTATGTGTGCTGCTTAATGCAGCACACATAGAAGTTGCAAAACATCATTTTTTTAATTGATTGTTTATGTGCAGGAAGGGTCACCTTCCTGCACGTAAACAATTAAGGGCCTGTTGCTCTTTCTATGTGTGCTGCACAACGCAGCACACATAGAAACAGCAAAAATGAGGAGAAATGAAACATTTCTCCTCGCTGGGTCTGTTTAAGACCAGGTTTTTCCTGGTCTTAATTTTGGTGCTTCCCCCCGTATTTACGCTGCCCCTCTAAATATGGGACAGCTTGGAACACCTACCACAGCACTCATTGCCCACCCCTTTCACATTAAGTATAGCGTGAAAGGGGTACTAATTTACAAGGCAGCATTAAGCCACGTTAAGTGGCTTAACACTGCTTTGTAAATAAGGCGAAGCCCAATCGCCTTAGTGACGTTCCTGTGGCGCTAGGGACTTGTAAATATGCCCCTCAATACTTTGAAATAAAAAGCATGTCCCATGACATTATTACTCATTGTTTCCACCTAACCTTTGAGGGTTCTAATATTTCAAAGGGTGGTTCTATGCTTTTAGAATGTATCAGTGAGGGGAGGGGTAATAAAACACCTGCCTTCCAATTAGAGAAGTTAAAAGGACGATATTTGGAATACAGACCATCCAATCTTTGAATATTTAAGCAAAATAGTTTTTATAGCTGTGCAGGATTTTCAGTACTCTTCATTCTCATCTTATTTTTAAAGTAAAATAAGATTTCACTTAAGAGACATCATTATTGACATGTTAGGTTGGTTCGCCTCTAGTGGATTTCCTAAGCCCTAAATGAAAATTGCAACCATTTGGGAGAAAAGAAAAACTGGAAAATGTCTCTCATCCCTCCTAAGGAATAATGCTCATGTAGGTAAGGGCATTAGCGTCATACAGACCTGTCAGAGAATCTGTCACCTTCAGATGATTATGCAGAACCACACACTAAACACCAGATACACCCCAATTATATTTATCATCAATTTAGAGTACCTTATACTGAGTTATGTAAAACCTCCACATACCTTTCTGTCATTGGGCCTGAAATCAGAGACCAATCTTTTGGTATCCAGCTAACAACCACTTAATCTGCCATGCCCCACCCCAGCCACTAATCTGTTATGCAATTTTCATAGATGGTGGCCTATAGAGCAGGGAAGGGTTTGTTCATGCTCGTCTCCTGGATTTGTTATATGCCTCCGTTCAGATTGTAGGAAGCACAGGGATTCTGCTACTGTATCAGTCGACTTCCACTGATAAAGAACCATTCAAGACCTTTTGGACTTGCCAAACCAATCCCCTGCTATCTTGCAATGTAAATGCTGCAGAGAATTGAAACATCCCTTCGGCGACTTATTAAATTGTACAACGGTACAATGCATAACAACGGAGCAGATATCATTATTAAGTTTTCCTAAAGCTGAGAAATCCACATTAGTAATAAACAGGTCTGTCTTCTAGGCCTTAAACCTCTGCTGTGCAGCCCAGTACAAACAATAACCACTTATATACACCAAAACCTATGTTGCACATTATGTTATCTAGGCACATAAAAAGTCATGCTTCATATGTCAGTATACCACTGAGACACACATACGATATGGTGTATAAAAGACTAGAAAATAAACCCAAAGTAGCAAAACTGAGACCGGCTGCCAAACTAGATGAGTACAAAAGGATCAAGCCTCAAGTGCCAGTTCCGTCCAGAAGCATATTCTTTTTTCCACTAATGAACACAATATTTGGGATTTGGAGCAGTTAACACAGAGCCTGTGCTTCACAAATCTATAAAAAGGCTCAAAACACTGTAGACGTTCAGTGACCATCATAGCTGACTTGAATTTTAATTTTGAAGATCACGGGAATCCAGGGCAGCTCTCTCAAGAAGCTTATGTGTTGAAGACAGAACATTATGTCTGCATTGTAGAATGCATATGTAACAACTGCACTAATTATATTTTGTATTCATTTGTATGAAAATAATCATTTGAGTGAAGAACCTGAAAATGAACAGAATTGTTGGTACGTAAACAGTGGTGGGAGAGGATGGTTTGGGAATTTAATATAAAGAGCATACAAGACAAAGATAAAGTAAAGTCAGACAGGAAAGTCATTGCTATGCCATATTAGTCTATGGGTACTTCCCTTATATCACATACCTTTAATACTGTGCTCAGGGTGTAGAAGATGTGTCGTAGCAACTGGCTATTAGGAGTGACTTCAATCATTATAAAGGTGATAACGTGATCTCATTGAATGGCAAACTGATCCCTGAATGGGGAAGAAGAGTGTGGTACTGCAGCTAGGTAGCCCGAAGGGGGGGCTCAGATGGCAAGATGTTGAGATTGGGTGCAGTGTTTATGTTGTGATTGCTTTTGGCAGGTAGTTGGGGGACATTCTGTGGTTCAACTTGTATATTTGTGTGAAGATCTTGTACAGCACTGTTTCTGATTGAGAATCAGCTGAACTGCCAATGGAATGTGGTGGCGGTGGGAGAGAAGTGAGGACTTTGAGCATGCTCTGGGTTGTGAAATTCAGGATTTTGTGTAGGGAGAAATGAATAGTGGGGATTTTAAGTCCTAGTCTCCTGCAGTGTTCTTGTTTGATAAATGTATCTATTCTCCTTTAGGATTAGTTAGTAATATTTTATCAGGTGCAAGGGGAGATTTGCCTACAAGATATTTCCATATTGCTAATGCTTTGACATAGGTAGTGTCTTCTGCTTTACGAAGTATTCAGAAGTTGAGCAGCTGTATGAAATGGAGTGAAGCAATGGATAAATGACACATCATAGGGGCTAATTTATGAGACCTTGCAACACTTTTGCGCCACCGGTGCGTTACTTTTTGTGATGCACCGGCGGCAAAAAAAATGCGCCATGTTGCACCCTATTTACAAAGTGATGCATCTAGGCAGATGTCACTTTATAAACCCCTGCGCTACATTATACCTGCGTCAGGTATAATGTATGTAGGGTGGGCGTTCCCCCGCATCAACACCTTGTAGAAGTGGTGCATTGAAATCTATAAGATTTCAGTGCGCCACTTCTAGGACTCCATTGCGTCAAATCCTTACGCCTGCCTCAAAGCAGGCGTAAGGGTAATGCAGTGCTATATTTATAGCTCTCCCCCCTGCATTGCTGGAGTTGCATCACACTTCCGACACAACTCCAGCAATGCGTCAGTTTTGCGCCGACAGATACGTTAGTAATACTGACGTATTTGTCATTCCTTGCAACATGATGCGTCGCGCAGAGGCAAGCCCTAGCATAGGGCGCGCCGCCATTATGGCGGTCGCACCGGTCCCCGAGAGGCAAGGGGGGAGGTGAGGCAGCGCGTCTTGATGACGCGCTGCCTAGCCTCCCCTGGCCTCCACTACCCTGGCGCGCCCCGGAAGTGCTTAAAGTACTTCCGGGGCGCTGCAGGCGAAAAGGGGTTAAAAGGCGGGGGCGCGACAGGGGCAGTGTCTTGCCTCCTCTCGCCCTCCACGCAGCTGGCTCCCCGAGCTCGCATCCTGCCGGCCCAGAGTGGGGGCCATAATCTTTTTCTTTCTTTTCTCGTTGCAGGATCGAGTTTTGGGACATTAGCGGCGTGGAGGATCCCAGAGAGTGCGCGACGGGGATCGTGGTCCGGGTCGGACGGAGTGGACATCAGCGTCTTTGTCTCCATTTTTCTGCAGGATCGCGTTTGCTAAAGGCGGCCCGGTGCGGCGTGTGGTGCGGAGGAGGACACGCACTGCGGGACAGCACCGGAGCATCGGCCGGCTGGGATCGCCGGAGTCGGAGGTTGGAGGATCCCCAGTGGGCCCGGGACAAGCGTGCTGTGTGGTAGGGCGTGATACGGTGCGGGGGCCTGGGGGGTATTCCCAAGCGCAGGGGGAGCAGAGCACAGTCGGGGCTGCGTATTGCATGGTGATCGCGATTGACTGGTGTTCAAATTAGAACGGCAATACCTCACTGACTGCGCCCGATCTCGGAAGCGAAGCTGGGCCGGGCCTGGTTAGTATTTGGATGGGAGACCGCCTGGGAATTTTACGAGCTACAGGCTTTGAAAATATTTCTGGGGGGAACTCTACCACTTGACTCCGGGCTGGGCTGGTGAGGGGCACTGGTGAGGGGCGCTACGTGTGGAGCAAGGGTGACGCAGCGGCCAGGACACATCAAGGGGATTCTGAGGAAACTGGTAAACGCTCTGTAGCAGCAGGCTACAGTGATTTTCTCCGCAGCGCGATTGTGGTCTTTTTGTGTCCACGCTTATGATTTTGTCGTGCAGTGTGCCGGACGCAGGGGACCAAGGACGTCTAGACGTCGCACTCCTGGTACGGGACCTAGGACGCGCCTTCGGCAAAAGGAATCGGGGAACGGCGACACTGGCAAGCCTGCACTAAGCCGCTTCTGGGAGCCACGCGGGTTAGAGGTTATCACCTGACCCACTGGACTAGCCGGTGGGAGTGGCTCTGGTCGCGGCGGTGCTGGGCAGGCTGGTGGTTGCTGCAACGGAAAGGTAAGGGTTTGAGCAGGGTCTCAGACCTACGGGATTCGCGGCTAGGTATTGCGCGAACAATGGCCCCTAAAGCAAGGCGGGGGGAAAAGCGGTCCAGGACAGACACGCTGTTGGAGACATTGATGCAGCAGGTACAGGTCAAGGGTCAGGCGTTGACGCGTCTCCAGGAGAAGGTGGACGGTCCGCCAAGGGAGGGAGAGAGGCCTAGGCGAGTGAGAGTCCCACCGAGGGCATATCCCCCCGACACCTAAAAGGAACAGGCCCAAGTCAGGTGGGAGAGGAACGGGGCATACTCCAGTCCCGGCTAGGCCCAGCCTGGTTCCCGACCCGGCACCAAGAGAGGGGGTACCTGTGCCAGGGCCGGGACCACAGGACCAGGTTTCACCGGTTATACCGGTGCCTGACCCAACGCCCAATGCGCCGGCCAATGCGGTGCCGGTGGTGCCGCCTACCGGGCCACCGCCGGGGGATCAACCGCAAGGCCCAGTGACACCAGTAGGGGTGGGGGGGGCGGTTGGAAGGAGTATGACAAGGAATTCAGAAGGGCGAAGGCGGTAGATCCCACTCTGGGTTGGGACCAGACAGACATGTTCATACACCTCAATCACCTAGTACACGGGGCCTCGGACCACGGGAGGGGAAACACGGGGTCAGGTCTTGAACATAGTAAGTACCAGCCTTCAGTGCGGGCCCCTCGGGCAACTCGGGGTGCTGCCAGCCCAGGAAGCGGGTCAGGAAAAAAAGGGGTGTGCTTCGATTACAATAGGAGAACCTGCACTAGGGCCACGGGGTCCTGTAAGTTTAAGCATAACTGCGCTTTCTGCGGCAACTCGTCCCATCCTGAAAGCAAATGTTTCAAGAAGTCCAGGGACAAAGGAGGCAAAAAACAGGACTGAGAATATCACCATCACTAAGGCCAGATCCCCCGTGCGAGTTAGCGCCATGATACCATGGTTGAACAAATACACGTGCCCTGACACAGCTAGGGTACTCCGGGAGGGGTTTTCAGAAGGTTTTAGGATCCCGGCCCCGGGGTATGCTGGAGTCTCACACTGCAGGAACCAAGTTTCGGTCAGGGTCCATGAGACTGTGGCAGCAGCCAAGATTGCAAAGGAAGTGTGGCTAGGTAGGGTGGCAGGTCCATTTGATGAGGTCCCCATGGTAGAGTTTGTCTGCTCCCCATTGGGGGTGGTGCCCAAGAAGGAACCAGGCGAGTTTAGACTGATCCACAATTTGTCAGCGCCAAGGGGAACATCCTTGAACGACGCAATAGCGGACCCTCTTTGCAGCGTCAGATATGCGTCCTTTGACCAAGCGGTAGCCATGTTACACGGCATGGGGCGAGGAGTTTTGATGGCCAAGACCGACATAGAGTCTGCCTTCCATCTGCTGCCAGTCCACAGGGACGATTTCCATCTCCTGGGATTTCAAATTCGGGACAAGTATTATATGGACAAATGTATGCCCATGGGATGCTCGGTCTCGTGCGCTTACTTTGAAAAGTTCAGCTCGTTCCTGGAGTGGGTGTTCCGGCAGGACACCGGATATCAATGGGTATTGCACTACCTAGATGATTTCCTCTTCCTAGGCGCACCAGGGACGGGGGACTGCAGGTCAGCGCTGGGGCATTTCTGTGAGATTATGGCAGAGTTCGGGGTACCACTGGCACCGGGAAAAACGATGGGGCCAAACACACAGATTGAATTTCTGGGGATTGAACTGGATTCAGTACTGGGGTTGTCTAGGCTGCCTGCGGAAAAAATTGGGAAATTCGGGGATGCACTTCAGCAATGCTTAGTGAAAGAAAAGGTCACCTTGCACCTCCTGCAGCAGGTAGTGGGGCAATTGAATTTTGCGCTGCGCATTATACCAATGGCACGCCCCTTTTCGCGCTCCATCGCGCAGGCTATGGTAGGGCTCAAAGAAAAACACCACCACACCAGGCTATCTGGCGAGGTCAAGCAGGACATGCGCATATGGATGGCATTTCTGCGCGAGTTCAATGGAAGGGTGGTGTGGCCGGGCCCGCCCAGGTCTAGTCCAGAGATTGGTCTGATGACTGATGCAGCGGGCAGCGAAGGTTTCGGGGCGATCCTGGGCATGGAGTGGGTGGCGCAACGCTGGCCTGACTGGTGGGTGGAATCGGGGATTACCAAGAACATAAGTTTCCTCGAGTTGTTCCCTATCTTGGTGGCACTCTGGGTCTGGCCAGATCAACTGCGAGACCAGACTGTTGTGTTCTGGTCCGATAACATGGCTGTGGTGGAATGCATTAATCAGCAGACGGCAAAGTGCAAACTATTGCTACGTTTACTGAAAGAGATTGTTTTGATGTGCATGCGATTAAATTTACTGTTTAGAGCCAGACATGTGCCAGGTGTTTTGAACCACGCCGCTGATGCCCTCTCTCGTTTTAAGATGCAGGTATTCAGGGCCCACCTCCCGGGCATGGCAGAGTGGCCGGCGCATTTCCCAGAACACCTTTGGCAGTGTGGTGCCCCCAGTTATCAGACCTCGTGGCGGCTAGCCTAGCGCCTGGGACAAGGAGAGCATATGAAGGGGCGTTTTGGGCATATTGCCAGTCCTTGGGGGACAGCTGGGAACACAGGTGGCATGAACCTGGGGCAGTGGTTGAATTCCTGGGAGCAATGAGTGAGAACGGGGGTTCAGCGGCGGTCGCGAGGTGCCACGTCACGGCCATATCCTTCTTCGCCAAGTGTAAGGGAAGGGGGGACCCGACCGCCAACTTCGTGGTGCGCAAAGCACTGAAGGGCTGGGGTTGTTCACAGAGAGCCCCGCCAGATGGGAGGCGGCCCAAAAGCATGGCAGTCCTGGCGTCCTTGATGGAGGCTTTACCAGTAGTGTGCAGTTCAGGGCAGGAGGCCACTTTGTTCCAGGCAGCCTTTAGTCTCGCATTTTATGGGGCATTTAGGGTAGGAGAATTGGTGGCCAAGAATAAACGATACCACAAAGGGGGGTTACAGGTGGGGCATGTCCAGGTCCGCCGCAAATCCATACTTATCTCGCTGCCAAGATCCAAGGTGGACCAAGAAGGAAGGGGCGAGGGCATAGTGTTACACAGGGCGGGGGGTAGTACCTGCTGCCCAGTAACCAGGGTGGAGGCCTTTCTGGCACAACTGGTTGGAACACGGGATGGGCCTCTGTTAGTGCACGGGGATGGGACACCATTGACTGTTTTTCAATTTAGAACAGTCATGGGGCTGGCCATGCAAGCGACTGGGTTGGATCCGAACAAGTATGGGACCCATTCCTTCAGAATCGGGGCTGCTTCAGAGGTGGTGGCGAGGGGTTTGCGAGAAGAGCAGGTGAAGAAGATAGGGCGATGGTCGTCTGACTGTTATAAGCGCTATGTGGGGACATAAAGCGGTAGTGGGGACGTGGCGCTGATGCTCTTCTCTTTTCATCATTCGCAGTTTCTTCATCCTGTAACTCAGGGGAGAGGCTTGCGCCAGCCGATACGTGGAATAACCAGACGTCACCATGTCACGCAGGGGGACGGCGGTCAACAGCCCTAGGACGTACAGCAGAGTTTATGGCCCAAGTTCACTCTTGGGCCCAAGAGCAAGAGGAGGTGTGGATCATTGGTCACTCATATGTACGGCGATTGCAGGCTTTCTTTTCAGGGGCCCACGAGGCCAGGGCACGAAGCAGCGGAGTGAGGATAGTGTTCCACGGGAAAGGGGGACTGCGCATTAGGCACTTCAGGGATTTAGTTGACCGCGCACTGAGGCAAGGCGGGCGCCACCCTGCGGTTTGGATCCTTCACTTGGGTGGGAATGACCTTGTAGACCTGGGGCGGAGGGTGGTCATCGAAGACCTTCTTACTGAAGTGGCCTGGCTGGCAAGACGTAGTCCGAAAGCCATCATAGCATGGTCACACATGATCCCTAGGCTACAATGGAGGGGAGGGGAGTCAGTCGCGGCGTTGAATCACGCGGTAAAGCGGATCAACAACAAATTTGTCAAACTATTCCAAACACCCAAGTTGAAGGCAATAGGGCACGGTCTCATCAGGGGAGAGCAATTTTTTGTGCAGGATGGGGTCCACTTCTCGACCAAAGGGAACTATTTCTTTCTGGAAGATATCCTAGCATGGTTGGAAGGTTTACGTCGTCAGCCATGACCTTTCTAGGGGTGCTGGGGGGGAGGCCAGCTAGTCGGGCAACTAGGCTGGCCGGTGGCGGTAAGGTCATGATTGGTAAGCATAGTTCTCGGTCCCTAGCAATCAGCACCATAGAACTACTGGGGCAGGTACAGCCGGGTGGTAGGCTGTAAGGGTGCGAGGGCCGAGGGAGTCACGCTTTCCAGTAGGCTGGTCGGCCACCTCGCACGCGCATGCGCAGTGAGCGCAAGGATAACCATTTGCAGCGCCCCGTTTGTAGTTTTGTAAGGCTTAGGGCGTAGGGGGCCCGGGGAAAATATCCGTTCGACAAGCTGGACCCCCTACGCAGGCTTTATCCACCAGAATTTCTGTAGTTTTCCTGGGGCTGCCAGTCACTGACCTTGCCGTAGGCTCTCATAGGGTACACAGGGAGAAAAATATGTTTATATATATGCAGTTTTAGACTACGATAGGAATGGCTATGTCTAGAAACATGTTAAGGTTAGCCAAGTAACACCTTTGTACCTATCTATGTAACCGGACTCCTGTGTAATTGAATGTTCATATTAAAGGAAATGAGTTTAATTTGAATATGTAAATAAATACGGCCGGGGGTTACGCCCCCTAAATCCAAAACTTTCAAAGTGAGTTGTTGTCAAATGTTTGCCTTGGGGGAAGGATCCAAATGTCCTGGGGTGGGGGCCCGGGGGGGCCACCTGGTGAGTGGAAGGGGACTTAGGCAGTACCAGGCCATAATACAGTAAATATGGCACATCCATCATGTCACAAGGAGGGCGCACTGAGAAGTGACGCATTGCTGTTTTCATGCAGCGATGCGTCACTTCTCATAAATAAGGCCCTTCATTTCTTTGACCCAGGCCCAAGTAACTCTTCAAATCCAAATCATAGTTTCAGTTTTAACATTGAGCGAGAGTTGAAAATCAAGATAATTAAGTAAAATAAATCTTAGAACATTAAAATTGTTGACATTTAATTGATCGTGAAGCAAACCTAGTGTATTGGAAATGTTGTCACTGTTTGCATCTTACAGCACGGCATCCTTGGGAATGCCTATGTGTGGCAGTAGCACATAAGAATATGTCATGAAAATGTCAAAGTGATAATTGTGGATGAAATTAAAGTTGTTACTAAAATCAAACACTGGCTTTCTAAGTGAAAACGTGTCTTTTCAGAAAGTGCCATTGCGGGATGGATACTGGCCGACATGTAGTCTGCGGTTCCACCTGCCAAATTAGGATGCGACCGCCTTGCAGGCAGTTGGAAACATGCTGGGGCATATTATCAAGCCAGTTATCGCCGCGTTAGCGGCACTTTCGTGCCGCTAACGCGTTTTTTTTATCGCCTTATTACCAAGATGTCGCTAACAAGCGTAAGCGACAGCTTTACGGCAATAGCTACCGTTTTTGCTATCGCCGTGCATGGCAGCGATAGTTTCCGCTAATGATATGCAAAGTAGGCGTTCCCTCTCAAAATTTCATGAAAAAAGTCGCTAACTCACCATTGCACTATTACCAATGATGTCCCGGACCCGCAAAGCGATAAAAAAAGTGCCACTAAGGCCCCTTAGCTGCAGGAAAATGAGCCCTGAAAAAAACAGGTCTAAAAATTGAAAAATGTTGATAAATGGAGGTATTTAAGGGAGACCAGCCCAGACCCACACCTGAAGACCCACAGACGCCATGGAGGTGCTAATCATTCAGCTTGGAGTCCCACGAAGGCAACAACCACCACCGCCACTGCCACCTCCCCCAGGACCACCACCAAGGCTGCGCCAAAGACGACAGCGGGCCCTGCGTAGACGTCTCAGCCTCGCAGACCTGACGCCAGAGGATGTCATTGCCCACTACAGGCTCAAAAGGACATCCATCCAACACATCCTGAACCTGATAGCCCACAGGCTGACGCCACAAACACAGCAGAGAACCAACATCCCTCCGCAGACAAAGCTGCTGGCCGTGCTGCATATTTTGGCCTCTGGGACCTTTCAACCAACAATGGCCAGAGTTGGAGGAGTCTCACAGGCAGCCTTCTCAATCTTCCTCCTAACTGTCTTGGATGGCATACTCAGCCTGATACCACAGCACCTTCACTTCCCCAACACTGTGCAGGAACAGATTGAGACCAAGCAAGGATTCTACACCATAGCCGGATTCCCACAGGTGTTGGGCGCAATTGACTGCACACATGTCCTATTTGTGCCCCCTGCGGACAGTGCACACATATACCGCAACAGAAAGCACACCCATTCCATGAATGTGCAGGCAATAGGGGACCACCGGGGACTGTTCACCAATGTCATAGCCAAGTTCCCATGGAGTGTGCATGATTCCTACATCTTCCGACAATCTATCATAAACCAGTGCTTCCAGGATGGCACATATGGAAATGCAGTGTTAGTCGGTAACTACTATCGTGAACCAACACATGCCTCAACTTCACAGAGATGCAAATCAGAAGTGTGAGAATGTACATGTCACAATCACACATACAACATGTCAATCAACATGCCCACATACCAGACACAACAACACCAAGAACTGTGGGAACTGTGGCTAGATATGTAGACAAACCATCCTCAAATGCTTAGCCCCTGTGCCACCCATAAGCAAATGTGGTGAGAGGTGGGAACCATGTATGTGCGATGGAGGCACATGATCCATAATGAAAGTAGGAACACAAGGCCCAGTGTGTAGGTGTTGTGATGGACAGTCGGGAGTAAGCTGACCGCAGACGTGCCCATGTTGGCATATAGTGTGTTTCTGTAGCCCATCCTGATGGCAATGACTGGGTGGGTCACTGTTACACCCAACAATGGGGCGATCTATGTGAAGGTTGCATGGAGGATGCAGAGGCTGGCGAAGCAGATGCAGGCTGCTGCATACACCTGTAGGTACATGGAGATGGAGGAGTCAAATATGGGGCCTAGGTACCTAGATTTGGGGTTGGGGCATCCGAAATCGTTGGACCACCAGGTGATGCCACATGCTGATTGTTCTGTTACGAGGATGATGACTCATGTTTCCCCTGCGTATAGCACGCCCCAGCTGTTGATCATCCATGTTGCAAATCACAGCAATCCTACCTGGAAGAGCAGTTTGGTGTGTGGCCGTATTGTTGATGTTGAATATGAGCATTCTGTACGTGTTGGTGGTGCTGTTTACTGGTATCCCAAATCTTACACCAGCTCCACTCCATGTGTCAGCAGCTGCATCTGCCAACTCTGAGGTTGGTGCTGACCGAGGTGGCATTCATTGCCTGCTGTATGTTGCAGTTGCATAGTGGGACAAGGGTGCATGCGCAGTTGGAGATACATGTTAGGAAAATGTGGACTTGCGCCATTGTTGACAACTGCAGTGTTGTGGTTGTTGCTGTCGATGGTGGTGTGTAGCATCTCATCGGTGACTGATATACACCAACTTTGTGGGGGCCTGCATGTGGTCAACGGTTGTTTGGGGTACATCAACAAGGTGGTGCATGCGTAAGTGGTCAACACATGTGCGTTTAGTGGGGCCGAGGAACTGGACGAAGTCTACACATGCAAAGAAGCCGTCAAAGGTGTGCCCTGCCTTGTGGATCAGTGTGGTGAAGATCTGGGACAGTCTGATGTCAGCTAACATTTCCCAGAGTCAAATGGACCTTGAGTAGTCGTGGCATGTGAGTTTGAGGCTACACTCCCGAATGAGTACGTAGTCCACGGAGTGGACAGTGTTGCGTCTGCTGATGCTGATGGTGTGGGTCAAGCGTACCTGCCTGCAATGGGCCCTGCATGCGAGGGGTCTGATGACTGTTGATATGTGGCCGCTCGGGACAGGAAACAGCATGTGTTGTGCATTTGGGCAGGTCTGGCAGCAGCGACAGCAGCACAACTGAACGTGAACCGTGTCTGGTGTGGCCCATTGCCATTTCAAAGTTCCCATGGCATTGACTGTGAGGAGGATGGATGAGTGCCATCACTAGATGGTAGAAGAGCCAGTCATGCAACCGCGCAGCGCACACAATTGATGAGGCTTGGGGGAGGTAGTATCAACAGTGAGGCAATTTAATTTGCAGTGATGCTTGTAATCAGTCAGAAGCACCACATGGCTAACATGAAATCCAACATAACACAAATGACACACCACAAAATCATCTACACCAACAACACTGCCGGCACAACCAATAATGTAAACATCTCGCTATCACATGTTACAGGTGACCAAGGATATGCACTATGCCCGTGGATGATGACACCCCTCCGAAACCCCACCACCCAGGCACAGAGGCAGTATAATGCGGCCCACAGACGCACCCGGTCCATTGTGGAGTCACGTTTCCGTTGCCTGGACATCACAGGTGGCAGACTGCTGTACAGCCCTGAAATGGTCCTTGCATGTTGTGTATTGCACAATATATGTGTGCGCACAAATGCTCCATGGATTCAAGTGCCTGCTGCACCGGACGATGACCAGGATGATGCTGAAGATGAGACAGGTGGCGCACACCCCACAGTAAATGCAGCAGGAACTGCCCGAAGGGACCGAATATTAAACAATTTCTTCAACTGAGCACGTCACATTGTGACAGTCCCCTCCAATGTATCTCATAGCAAAATGACCGCAATCACGGTGTGTGCCAATAAAAAAACATACACACATACCCTGTCTGCATGTTATTGTCCAGCATGGGTACATCACTCTGAAAAGGGTACGTTGCACAATATGTGCAATGAAAATAACAAAACTTCATCCATGCTGGGAATGTCTCCTCAGTACAGAGATGATTTTCAGTGTGTCAAATGTGTAAGACTAGAGTCTTCATGGTGCAAATTGGGCTAACCAATCCAAAATTGTTGCGTGTCCTTTGTGTAAATCAGTCAATATAGGTTGTCGTCTGTGAATAAATGCACAATTGTACTCTGTTGTCAGTGGTCAATAATTTATTGGAGTGTGTACGTTGTGTAAAACAATGAAACTGTGGGGCAATGGGCTAAAAGATGCAAATGTGGGCGTGCAGTGGGGTAAAATCTGAAAATCGGGTGTGCAATGGGGTAAAATCTGAAAATAGGGCGTGCAATGGGGTAAAATATGAAAATAGGGCATGCAATGGGGTAAAATAAGAAAATCGGGCGTGCAATGGGGTAAAATATGAAAAATGGGGGTGCAATGGGATAAAATCTGAAAATAGGGCGTGCAATGGGGTAAAATATGAAAATAGGGCGTGCAATGGGGTAAAATATGAAAATCGGGCGTGCAATGGGGTAAAATATGAAAAATGGGGTTAAATATGAAAATCGGGCATGCAATGGGGTAAAATATGAAAAATGGGGGTGCAATGGGGTAAATCATGATAAATGTGCATGCAATGGGGTAAACCTGCTTTTCTGTGTGTCAGAAGCAATTAGCTTTGAAGCCACGACCACCTCCAGATCAACAAGCCCTACAAAAAGTATGTGGACCACTAACTTGACACAGCAGACGGACCACCAGCACCACTGAGACAACAACCAGACCGCCATCTCCAAATGGACACCAGGCACGGATGAAGACACCTCCTCCGCTAGGAAAGGCATCCACTCGGGGGCCCACACAGACCCCTAGCCCCCTCACATCTACCACAGAGCCACATCTGCCATCGCACACGAACCACTACGCAACATCACCTTCAACACATGCACGTACACAGACAACTTGAAGCATGCCGAAAGTCATGCCCATACGCCTTGTGACCCCACGGGTGAGCAGCACACTTAAAAAATCAATGATTGATTGATGGTTCGCATGTTAGATATGCAATTATGGTGTGACCTGTGTTGAATGTTGCAAGTTAGGGTGTCATGTGTTGTGAAACATCATTTTCATGGTGTCATTTGAGTGCCAACCAACGTCAACATGTTGTTACATGGCTCTGACATGAAATTTGCAGTAAGACTGTACATCAGTGCATTGATTCCCTCTTAGCGTGCAGATCTGGCCGCTAACATGATAAAGCGATATTTTCTTTTTCCATCCGCCCAATGTTAAAATACATCGCGTGACACTTTTTGCCATTAGAAAGTTTACTCATGTGACCATTTGCGTGCAGATTTTCACCGCTTACTCAAAAACGGGCCGCAAAGAGACAGGAAGTGATGTCTGCATGCTTCCTGTCTACTGGAGTAGTGTTCTGCACTTTCAGTTTCTCTTTTGAGCACATTGCTGGTTATTGTGGAGGGTGCTGGAGTTTCTTGGTGGTGTGTGCTGCAGTTTTGTGATTTTGAGAGTGTTGCTGTGTCCTGTGTATAGTGTCTGTGAAGTGTTGTGTACCCATTTATTGTGTTTAAGTGTCTCCTGTCCTCAATTTTGTTGGGTGTGTGTCTTGGGCTAGTGCAGTTAAATTGTTGTTGGGGACATTTTAGAGGCTTTTTTTTTCTGGCTGTGGGCTCACAGGTGTGTAGGGAGATGCCGGCTGTGGGCAGGGAGGGCAGGATGTCCGAGGGGACATTGAGGGGGTTCCTGTGGCTCATTAAATTCCACCTGCCACTGATGTTGGAGAGGGGAGGCCGTATCCTGCAAGGGTACAATGTGTCTGTGCGTAAGATCAGGTGGGAGCGTGTACGGGTGCATATGCTACGGTTCTTCGGAGTGGACCGCAACGTGCACCAGTGGAAGCACCGATGGCAGGACATGCTTGCACGTGAGGCAGACCTCTTGGACTATGTGGGAGTCATGACAGGCCTACAGGGTGGTAAGTACAAACTCCACATTTATTTTTGTGGACTGTAAGGAATGAAAATTACGACGTGTGTGACACTGCTGACAAAGTGAGAAAGGGTTGCTGATTTAGGTGGGAGACGCAAAGCGTCTGCGCATATTGTTGGCACATCCGAGACACAACGCAGCATCACATTGACAAGCATATGTTGCAAGTCTGTGTCACCCACTGCGCTGGACCAACACTTAGCACTGTACTGCCATAGCTGGCACACCTGCGCAAAATGTGCAAACGATTGTTTGTGCACGGCATGGGTAACTGTACATTAACTATCCATGGAATTGTCCATGTGAGCTGTGTGCTGGCCAAAAGGTAGTGACAAAATGCTGTCCTCATGATTTGTGTTACGTCAGCTACGCTGCCCTGTGAACATAGTTGCTGTGTGAAAAAATTTTGGTTTAGGGACAAATGGTCTTAGGAAAGTGGACATCCCCAGATTGTCATACACCAACAACCTCTGTGTGACTGCTTTGTGCAATCTGCAGCTACTCAATTGTACAAAGTGCATGTAGAATATCAGGATGCATGTAGTAATGTTGCCTTGTGGATGACTCACACTACGATTATGGGCATGTCAGCTAGCATTACAGTCTTGTCTGTCCAAAATCAGCTGTCACAGGTCTGGTGTGAATGGCAGTCAAAGTTGACCCAATCATGTAGTCAACATGAAACGCCACACTACAGTTACGTAGCATTTGCTGTCATGGTGATGATTGGTATGAGGAATACGACACATATGAATTGAAGTCTAATACCAACACATATTTCTTTCCTTGTCTCACAGATGGACGACCGCCAATCACACAGAAGGACATTGACAGCTTCGAGGACCCACATGCCACTGGTGAGTTGGAACGTAATTGACTAGCATGTAGCGTTGGCATGGATGTCTGGGTCACATGATCACCGTTGCAGTATGAAGTATGGGTGCGTATCACGTCTACCTTGCCTACAGTGTGATGATGTATAGTGGAAGTCAGCAGTGTGCACTAATCAGTAAGTGACTCTGGACAAATGCATTGGTCTCAGAGTTGTGACTTGGCCCATCCCCAGTCAGTGACACACATTGAAAGTGAGGTGCATATCATCAAGCCCATATCGCAAAGTCAATGTAACTGTCATCAAAGTTGTGTTGTCAATAGGGGCTAGCATCATAATCTGAGCAGCGTTAATACATTCCAAGTGTATTAACGCTTACTTGTCAATGAGGTACACTGTCACGCTGTGTTGAGTGTGACCGGGGCGTGCATTGGGGGTTGTGTTCGGCGTTCCACGGCAACACCCATTGTATCAGAGGCTGCCCCTGATGTCCAAGTGCGGCATTCATAGTTGGCAGCGCACAACTTACCAACAGTTACATCCCGGTTGTATTCTGGCCATATGAGCAGGAATGCTTTTTGATCATCATGCTTGCTTTGTACATGTGTGCTGCCTTGTGCAGCACACGTGGAAAAAGCAAAATGCCATGTTTTGATCATGTACAGGAAGGTGTCCATACCTGTACATGAACAAACTGTAGATCAACAAGCCATTTTGTAACTTCCATTTGTGCTGCACGACGCTGCACACATGATAGTTACGAAATGGCATTTTAGGATTGTTCATGTGCCGGGAGTAAGTCCTCGCTACACATGAACAAACATCCCTGCTCGCAGACACCCTTGCACTCTGGTGCAAGATTGCCTGTGTTGGCGCAGTGTTGATGAACCGCACACATGTCCTGGGGGACACACATGCCTGCACATGGGCATTGTACCTATCATGCAGCCCTGTGTCACTGGAGAGGATGAGGGTGGTGCTACACACAGGGGGGTAATGCTTTCCTCCTCCGATTGCTTGTACATGTCACGCTCTGCCCGTGTATGTAATGGCAAAATCTTTTGGCACTGTCAGCCAAATTTCATAGTGACAGTGCATGTACCATGCCATGCACTGTCATGTCAGTCTCCCCAGCATGTAGTCACTGATCCATGCTTCAACATGTCGTTGTCCAGGTCACTTGCTGACTTCACATAGTTACGCTGTAGTGTATGCTCCCATGTTGAAGTGAACTTGTATTACAGATGTGTATGGAGGAAATTGAAATTGGCTAAGGGACTCTAATTTGCTTTTGTGTATGTTTTAAAGACAACATGACGCCTGGCCAAATACATGCCTTCCAGGTGCGGAAGGACCATTACCGCCATGTGAAGAAGGTTGCGAAGGGGTACCGCAAAATGTCCAAGAGGTACCATGAGGAACGTAGGAAGGGCACAGGGAAGGCGGTGCCTGAGCATGCCCAGGATGTCACACAGCCCCCCCAGGCCCCTAAGGCGTCAGTGGTGTGTCCCAGCCGGGACAGGTGGCACATCCCCTACGGCACCCCCCCACCCCAAGGCACTGTCCCACCTGCAACTGGGGATCAAGTGGTCTCGTTCACATTGCGGGACAGGAGGCTGCTTCAGGACATTGTGGTATCGCTGGCAGAGCTCAGGCGTGAATTGTCTGATGTCAACAGACGAGTGGCAGACACACACCAACACTTGGGACTGCCATGATGGGTGGACCTGTTGGACACCATCCCCCTCTTCTCCCTTCCCCCAATGTTTGAAATCTCTTATTATTTAGTGTTAGGTTAGTTATTTATTTGTTAGGTAGTGTAGTTTTAGTGTAGATTTTAGTTAGTGTTAGCTTGTTAGGTAGATATGAGATTTTAATTAGTCATCCGTATTTGGGGATATGTTTCCTTTTCCTTTGGGTGGGGGGTTGATGTGTTTTTTCTTCATAAAAATAAATAATAAAAATCTTACAAAAAAATATATCTTTGTGTAGGTTACATGTTTAGTTAGTTTATGTATAGCTTAGATGTCTTTGTCCTGTCTCGTGCTGTACCTTAAGGGTGGAAGGGGGGTTGATGTCTATGATGTGTTGTTGCATGTCTAGGATATAGTTAGTTTACATTTTAGTAGTAGTTATAGTGATAAGTGTTAGTTTAGGTCACTTGCATATTTATACTGTTCTAATAAAAATTTGATACTTTGGATTTCTGCTTGCACTTATGTCAGGGATGAGGTTGTGGAGTGTGGCTCATTCCATTGTATGCAACTTTTGCCATCACTGGACTATCCATTGGAATCGCTAAGTCTGCTCATGACATGTAAGTTTGCAGGATGTATTGTGTCAGGATACCTTAGATGTGAGCACACTGAACTTGCATTGATGACAGGGTGTCAATTTGGATTGACGCCCTAGTCTAGGGACAGTCGTCTGTGACGTTCTACATCTTCTGTGTGACTCACGGATTTGGAAAGCACATTGTTGCCCATTTTGCACATAACCTAGTAAGATGGCATGGCAAGTGAATACAGTTAGCTACTGTTATCCATCATGGTGTTTGAAGGAGATGTTGTGTCCAACCGGTTGCCTCTTAGCTGTGGGGTTCCCCAGGGTTCCTCCCTGAGCCCCACGCTATTTAATATCTATATGAGACCCTTGCCGGAGATTTCCATCCTTTCGGCATAAAGATCATCACCTATGCAGATGACACGCAGCTCGTGGTGGCATTAAACCACCCAGAGAGGTCATCTAGCTCCCTAGGTCCTTCCCTAGAGGCGGTGGCCGAGTGGATGGAACTCTCATGCCTCAAGCTCAATGGGGACAATACCGAGCTCATGCTCCTCGGCAACTCACCCTCCTTCAACCCTGCCCTCCTCTGGCCGGACTGTCTTGGCCCTGCCCCAGACCCAAAAGTCCAGATCAAGAGTCTTGGTATGTGGCTTGATTGTTCTCTTAGCTTCAACTATCAGGCCACCAAGCTCTCAGCTACCTGTTATGGCCTGATGAGGATGTTGCATAAGATCCTCTCCCTCCTTCCGTTCCAGGCGAGAAGGATCATGGTCCAAGCTCTTATTCTTTCTCGCCTGGATTATGGGAACGCCCTCTATTTGGGATCCCCTCAATTCACTATTCATAAACTCCAGACGATCCAGAACTGTGCTGCTCGCGTGCTCCTTCAGATTCCTCGTAGGCAATCTGCGAAACCAGCATTGAGGAGCCTTCACTGGCTCCCTATTACGGCAAGGATACAATTTAAGGCCATGTGCTTGGCTCACAAGGCCTTCTGGAAGAATGGCCCGGTCATTACCCATTCCTTCATTACCCCCTACCATCCTCCCAGAAAACTTCGCTCCAGCTCCTCTTATCTTGCCGTCCCGGAAAAAATACGAAGAACTAGATGGGGCGGGCGCTCCTTTTCTTTCAACACCTCTAACCTCTGGAACACCCTTCCTTTAAATCTGCGGAAGGAGCCGAACCTGTTAGCGTTTCGAAAACTCCTGAAAACCTGCCTCTTCAAGGACTTGCTCTAACTCTCTGCCTTGTGTCCATCTGCGTCTGTCCTCAGCGCTGGGAGGCCTCAGGGTAGCCTACGCTATACAAATATAAATTCATTCATTCAAATTCATTCATGGAGATGGATGTATGCGCCAGGTTCCACGGATTCCGTCACACACCTGCATGTCAGATGCTCCTGCCGCAGAGTCCATCTACATTGCACAGACCTAGCCACACTTGCTGCGTAGTGCCAGTGTGTCCGCTTCCTTTACAAGATATGTTCCGGTTCATGTACGCTCACTCTACAGACCATGCATGATTTGTTAGAAATCTGTGTGCATTGTGTACAGGACATGGAACAGCAGTGTTCCTGATTTACAAAAATAATCTGAGAGTAAGTGTGACTTTACATTTTACGTTACTCACAAATGTTTTTTGGGAGTAGTGCATTTTGCTTTACAGAGTTGACATCTCATAAATGCCTACCGTGACTCACTGGACTAGTCAAGTTTTGAGTTTGTCACAGCTAATGTTTGGGGGGTGGCACACTGTTCTGCTGCACACAAGGGGGAAATGTTGCATTGCTCCCTGTAGTGACAGTGTCATGGAGACTTGTCCCAGCTGTTACTTCTGCCATTGGCTCATGTTGATGATGCCCTTGATATGTTGTTGGTGCATCTGACTATATGCTGAGTGCAGTGCCATACACACATCCCTACACACATTGTCCGATACGCTCGCAGTGGTCACAGCATGAGAGGAGGCATATTTTAGGTTACATCGTTTGTCGACAGGGAGGGGCTGACTGACGGCTTGCACTTTGGGGTGGGCCCCTATTTGCCAATCTACTTCACTGAGGCAGACATTGTGGTTCCGTATGTGTATGGTGGACATGTGCCCTTCCGTGTCTTCATCAATGTGAATATGCTGTCCAGTATATTGGGATGTGACATGCAATGTGCACCATCACAACAGGCTATGTCCACCACGTAGTGTGTGTGAGTAGATATGCCAAGAGATATTTGGTTACAAGTGTTAAGGAGGACACAACTCGTGGCCTGCAACAGACTAGGACATTTTAGCACACATGCCTTTTCATGAAAGGACATGGGGCTAGGTTGGTATATTGCTAGATGGTTGTTTTGGAGCAATGGGGGCACCGCTAGTTCACACATACACCACCATCTCACTGCCTATCTGTATCCGGTAAAACAGGTACATTGCTCGTATTTCCCTTGGTGTACCTTCTGGGTGAATCAGTGTCCTAACACTTTTTACATACTTCTATACTTGATTTGTCAAGAACCACACACATCTGTGTGAGTTAAATAATTTATTGACATTCAGAGGATGAAGACTGAACCAGTGCTTGGCCATACATGCCCACATTGCATGGATGCCCGTTGGAGGGCCAGACAGAGTCATTTGGTGGTAACAGGTTCAAGGGAAGAGGCATAGTTCAGTCCGCAGGCTGATTGCAGTGGCATTGGCAAGAAAAAAAGTGATATGGCAGTCCATGTGGAGGTCCAAGGTGATTGTCGGGGGACAGTGGAAGACAGTGCAAGAAAATTTTCCGTGGCATGATGATAAGCCCAGCACCAAGGAGGAAACTGGCCTTTTGGCGCAGATGGATGCTACCACTTCCCCCTTAGCACAAATGCACTCTCACCCTCCTCTTCGTCCTCTGATGTGTCATGTGCCTCACATGTGGGTGGTGGTATGGTGGGTGCAGCACTGTGAGGCACTGACACATCAGGTGGCGGAGCTGAGGATGTGGAGGCAGCAGCAGGATTCATCTGCGCCAGACCTTGTGGCAGCAATGAAGTGATGAGCAGGTGCAGGGCACGATAGATCCCAGCAACATCGTGCTGGTGTGCGGCCCTGGCAGCCATATCTTGTGCCTGCATCCGCTCCATGCTCTCCATTATCCGACAGATGTTGGCCAAATCCTGGCTGACATTGCTGGAGCCACTCTGAGCAGACTGTTGTTGTTGTCTCAGAATCATGACTCCAGCAATGTCAGCCATGGACAGTTGGAGGGCATCGAGCGGGCTGTGGGTGTCCGTGATCTTCTGCATGTGGTCCTGGTTGGGACTCAGACACCCACGTATGGCCTCAAGTTTGTCCGCCAGGCGCTCGAACCCCACCCGCACCTGTTCCGCCATCTCCCGCTGGACCTCTAGCACACGGCGTTGGAAGGCCAGGTGTGTGTTCTCGAAGTCCGGGGAGGCAGCTGTGGTGGGAGGTGCTTGCTGCTGGTTGGTTTGTGCAGGGGTGGGGTTGCCGCTATGCTGCTGGGTTGCCCTGCTCCTGGAGGTGGGGTGCTGAAGGAGTCTAGCAGATGTTGCAGTGCTTCCTGATCGATGGTGGGGTATTCCTCCTCGTCATCAGTGAAGGTTGGGCCAGTCTGCTATCCAGGAGGTGATGTCTCTCCCTCTGCAATGTGATAGGGGAGATACAGTTTAACAGTGTTTGTCATGTACAATCATGCATTGGATGTGTTTACAAGCAGACAGCAGGACAGTGTCCATTCATACTGTTTTTGAGGAGATGCCTATTTGTTGCTGGATAGTGATGATTTTGAGGAAATTGCGGATGTGATGTTGTAGTTGTACATTGTCATCTCACAGTTTCCAGCTATGACAAATGTTATTGTACAATATCTACACACAAGCGTCACAAGTTGTGTCCTCTGTTCATTTGTGTGAGTAATGCTATTTGGCCCACATAGTAGTCAATGTTCATGGGCTCAGATTTGCCTGTGTGTGCACTGCATTGTGTGCTGGTGGCACCTGAAGCTTTGGTTTAGCTGCCCATTATACCTTTCAGGTAGTGAGCCTTTGGGTTGTGTGCATTTACAATGCTGTGCTGAGGCAAACTGGGTGGAATATGGGTCTTGGTCAGAGTTGTGAGAGTTGTGCATTGTTTGAATTCAAATGTCTTGTTTACGTCAGCAGTTGTATGTACACGAGGATGTGTCTGAGTGTGACTTGCTTGTTTAAGGATGTTGTCCACACTCAGCCACCTCAGTGAGGTGGCCTGAACCATGTTAATAGGTTGGGCCTGCAGGCATGCTATTCATCATGCACTGTCACTTGCCTTGTCAATGTGGCTCATGGACACGCAGCATTGCAGGGTACTGCACATGTGCATGTGTTTTGTGCAAGTATGGTTATGTGTGAGTAGGGCAAACTTTAGGCACATTAGCAATGTGAGCTTACTTGCTGTTTCAACATGTGCTGCACTATGTAGTACACATGGACATCCATTTTGCTTTGTCTGTTGTGATTTGTCTGGTGTGCATGTCGTCCTTCATGTTTTTTGTTGCATGCATTGCTGAGTGCCCTCCGTTTGGCTGACCCGTTGTAAGTATGATTCGGCGTGAGTTTCGATTGTTGTTGTGGTCTGAACAGACAGGGGCATGTTACCAAGGAAGTGGCAGGGAGAGGCGTTAGCCATCTTGTCTTCACGGCTCTCACCTCCACTTTGGTAACGCCAGGCTCATACATGTTATCAAGGATATGGTGCAGCCTTGCCATTCCCCCTGCAATGGAAGTAAATTACACTGCTTAGCGCCAGTGCAGGCTCCCTTGCACCATAGTGCAAGGGTGTCTGCGAGCAGGGAGGTTTGTTCATGTGTAGGAAGTAGTTGCTTACTGCACATGGACAAAGCTAAGACGGCATTTTATAGCTTTCATGTGTGCTGCTTCGTGCAGCACACATGGAAGTTACGAAATGACATTTAGAAGTACAGTTTGCTCATGTACAGGTGGTCCAGGGAAGACATGGCTTGGCAGTTCGGGCTGGACTGTTCCCATGAGGCACAGGGTCAGACTGATTTGCATATGGCCATGTCTGAACTGGGGTGGTGGAGTGAGCTAAAGAATGATGATGGATTAAACCCAGATCAGTTGACTGGGGGTGAGTGTTTGATTAGCTCAAGCGCTCCGTCCATCATCCCCTTTGGTATCGCTTTGTTCGCCCTAAGTTGGCAGGGTATGCCCAGACGTGGGTCCCTTGCTCACTTTGCCACTGGATTCAAGCTAGCCTGGCTGATGACGGCTGAATGGCCAGAAACCGGTCCCAGGATGCTTGTTTCCGGTCCAGGGAAGACATGGCTTGGCAGTTCGGGCTGGACTGTTCCCATGAGGCACAGGGTCAGACTGATTTGCATATGGCCATGTCTGAACTGGGGTGGTGGAGTGAGCTAAAGAATGATGATGGATTAAACCCAGATCAGTTGACTGGGGGTGAGTGTTTGATTAGCTCAAGCGCTCCGTCCATCATCCCCTTTGGTATCGCTTTGTTCGCCCTAAGTTGGCAGGGTATGCCCAGACGTGGGTCCCTTGCTCACTTTGCCACTGGATTCAAGCTAGCCTGGCTGATGACGGCTGAATGGCCAGAAACCGGTCCCAGGATGCTTGTTTCCGGTCCAGGGAAGACATGGCTTGGCAGTTCGGGCTGGACTGTTCCCATGAGGCACAGGGTCAGACTGATTTGCATATGGCCATGTCTGAACTGGGGTGGTGGAGTGAGCTAAAGAATGATGATGGATTAAACCCAGATCAGTTGACTGGGGGTGAGTGTTTGATTAGCTCAAGCGCTCCGTCCATCATCCCCTTTGGTATCGCTTTGTTCGCCCTAAGTTGGCAGGGTATGCCCAGACGTGGGTCCCTTGCTCACTTTGCCACTGGATTCAAGCTAGCCTGGCTGATGACGGCTGAATGGCCAGAAACCGGTCCCAGGATGCTTGTTTCCGGTCCAGGGAAGACATGGCTTGGCAGTTCGGGCTGGACTGTTCCCATGAGGCACAGGGTCAGACTGATTTGCATATGGCCATGTCTGAACTGGGGTGGTGGAGTGAGCTAAAGAATGATGATGGATTAAACCCAGATCAGTTGACTGGGGGTGAGTGTTTGATTAGCTCAAGCGCTCCGTCCATCATCCCCTTTGGTATCGCTTTGTGACGGGCCCACTAACATTAGAATGAGGCCCTAAATTCTTAGACAACTTATTTGTAATGTTTTAAGATGTATATATACTAAACTGCCAAAAACATATTGCATTTTCAGAAAAAAGCCGTAAATCTGTTGACTACGAATGGGCATTTGATAAAAATGATGGCAATGGTGGACATAATAAAGTGTTTCAGATAAAGAAAAACTGATATTTGAGGAAAACTGGTTTGATTTCTGGAAATAAATGAGTTTACATATGAACCATAAGTAGGTTGTTTAGCACAAAAACAGTGTGAGCCAAATAAACACAATTGGCAGCCATATCTGCACACATATATTTAAACATATGCCTAGGCATAGATCTCTGCCTAACAGCAACTTAGCAAGTCTGGATCGAGATTTCCACCTCAAAGGGCAGGGATAAGCAGAATTTAAAGTAGCAGTGATCTTTTTGGATGCATTTTATATGTACATCCACCCAATGTAGTCCTACATTGAGTAGGTAGAGATTTCTGCCTTTGCTATGTGGAACTAAGAATTCAAACAAATTGGGAACCAGGCATCCCCTGAGCAAAATAATACACACCCAACAAACATTACTACTGAGAGCACATATATAGAGCTCAAATACCAGGTTTTTTCCTCTTTCTCTTGTGCTGTGAGATCTTCTAGAGCCAGACATCTTATAGAGTTGTGTGTTTGGGAAATGCAACTTGCTATGACGTGTCTTGAAAAGTGTGTAGAGTAGTGAAAGATGTGAGATGATTATT
This sequence comes from Calotriton arnoldi, assembly GCA_963921515.1. Classification (NCBI taxonomy): domain Eukaryota; kingdom Metazoa; phylum Chordata; class Amphibia; order Caudata; family Salamandridae; genus Calotriton; species Calotriton arnoldi. Next base: position 163,783 of record CAWUFW010014942.1, read on the forward strand.
GTGTTTATTTATAATTCATTACAAATGTACATATCTGTACTTTATATATCTGTGTATCTCTTATGTTTATGTTTAAATATTCTGATTTGTAACTTGTCTGCACTGCATACAATTGTAGGAGTATATTTTATATTAATTTGATTAATTATTTTATTTTTTTACATTTTGTATGGATGTGTCTGTAATACTTATAGACATACAACTATCTTTTACATTAATAATATTTTTTACTTTTTTTTTTTTACATTTATTGTATGTGACACATTTATGTATATGCAATGTCTAAATTTATGACTATCCTTTACAAATTTTCTTCAACTAATTATATTTGTAAATATTTGCTTATAAATGTAAAATATGATTTGTTTAGGTGTGTGCAGTATCTAAAGTTACCTTACCATTTATTTCTTTTATTTCTTTTTATTTTTTGTTTGTTCGATTCAGAGAATCTGCTATGGTGAATAATGCGGATTAAAGCTGAAAAGCCAGGTTGTTAATGTTTTTATAAAAGCAAAATGATTTGATTTGAACTTAGATGAATAGGCAGCAAGTTCCATGGTTTTGGGGCACAAACATATAAAGAATGCTCCCCCCAGCCTTACCCTTTTGTACAGCAGAGTAAAAATATAATGAAGGCTTACCCTTTATTCAGGGGAAGCACTTCGTGCAAGGCCACAAGTCACACTGAAGCCCCCTGCATCCCTCAACCCCTCACTGTGAGAGGGCCGATCCTCAATTAGGTCCTGGAAGACACAATGGTTGTGGGGCATGACCTCCAAGGCTTGGGATTTCAGGGGAGTCGGGACAAGCACCACAGCCCCTTCCGCAATCAATGTGCTGGTATAGCCTGGCCATTGGGAGACCTCCTGCCGTCCTCCCGGTATTCTGTCTGCTACCTGCTTTCTATGTGCATGACTCTTCCACCTCCAAAGTTGATGCTGCAATATCTCAGAACAATAAGCATCAGTGATTCAGGTGATCCAAGAGATCTCTTTGGAATGTATGATTTCACTTTATTTGTTTTGTAGGACGGCCCTCTGTAATAAATGGCGCATGGATGATATTAATACTTTTAAACACAATGGACCTAATTACGATGTCACACCATTGCGGATTGGGATCAGCCTGACCTTAGGTCGGCAGTTCCGCCCGCACTATTTGGATGCAACCACCCATAGGGCGGTAGGAAACATCCATTTTTCAATGGAAGCTTGTGCTGCAGGCGGAAAAGGCCCGCAGCACTAGCTTCCATTGAAAAATGGATGTTTTCAAACATCCCTGCACCGTGTGACAGGCACCATGCAGTGCCTGTCACATGGTGCAGGGATGTTCAGTGGAGCACCAGGCCCCACTGCGGGTGGCCAGGGGGAAGGGGGCCCTGTTAGGGCCCCCCAAAGACACTTTTCTACAGCCTTTCCATGTCAGAAAGGCCAACATGGAATGGCTGTCGGATGCTGCCATCAAAATTCTGGTGGCGGTGCTGAGCCTGGCTCCGCCATCATAAGGGGTTTATGGTGTGTTCCGATAAAGCATCAGGCAGTCCCTTCTCCTGCTGCCTCCAACCGCACGCATTGCATGCATTGGTCAGACCGCAGCAGTAGATGGCGGATGGACTGCAGCCGATGAGACGTAGGTTGCAATCCGACTGCCATCGTAATCGGCCCCAATATGTTTATTGACAGGAGGCCAGTGATGTTTAGCCAGAATGCAATACATCAAGTATACCTATGTAACCCTAAAACAGTACAGGCAGACAGGTTCTGCAGCAGTTGCAATTTACATTATTGACATTTGGTTGAGCTCAAATAGAGAGCATTGCAGTAATGAAAATGTCCCAGAATTGTGGCCTGAAAGACTACTTTATAGCAATTCAGTTGAAGGAAGGGAAACTTATTCTAACATAGATTTAATTAGAACAAATAGGAGAATGTAATCTTGTTAATGTGAGGCCTTAGAGATAAAGCTGTTGTCGATTTTGAGACTTAATTCTTCAAAGAAGAAACCAAGAAAAATGAAGTGCTAATTTTGAAGGCCACCATTCAGATGACCAATTATTATGTGAATCTCCAGGAATGAGAATTTCAGTCTTATCTGTTTTGAGTTTTAATGCATTATTGTCATCCAAGAAGCAACCCCTTGAATGAAAGGTCTTACATTTCAATAAGGTGCAGTCTGAGGTGTTGTGGAATACAATAACCATCTTCATATTATACACATCTGTAATCATCCTGAAGCCATACATTTTCATTAAGCGAGCCAAAGGAGCCACATAAGTATTAACAGATTGGGACTTGAGGAAGAGGCCTACTGCCCATCCTGCTTTCCTGGCCAGTCCCGAGACAAACCTCGAATATTGCTTTCATTAAGTCTGATGCCACCAACGTAATGTTTGATTGTGTCAAATGCAGCAAAGCGATCACGAAATCTAAAGGCTGCTATGCCACCCTCGCTAAGCTTCTAACGAGTGTGATCCAGGATGGATATTGGCACTGTCACTGTACTGTACAGTATCTTGAATACTGATTGTGCAGGATTCTGCGCTGTTTGTTTTGTCAAAAATGTGTAATTTGTCCAGTTATGTGCTATTACAAGATTTCTATTTGTTCTTGAAGTAGAGAAATCAGGCAGTATTCCCTCAGGATTTTAGGCTCTGCTGTAGATTTTTTTTAATAAAGGAGTAACAATGATTTGTTTCCATATCTGAGGGATTGTCACTGAGGAGATTGAGACATTGCACAAGGATGGTAAAATAAGGCTAGAGCTATCTAAACCAAGTGAGAGAATGCGTGCTGGGGAGATGTCAAGATGAGCTCCAGATATTATTTAGGTGCGGGTGAAATTGTATTTACGATGGCATAATCTCTGAAAATTTCCAGCGTTTTGGATTCCACTTGTAATGTGCAATGGCCAAGATTATCCCATTATGCCACAGTATGTGATTATATTTATTTCAGATAAAAGTCCTATTGCGGGAAGGCAGGATCAGCATAGTAATAACTTAAACAAACAGAACGTAAGCAGATTTCTTTATCATGGATAAATTTGTGCTATTTCTTTCAGAGAAAAACACATCCTCATGCCCAAAATAGATGCAAGGATGTATTGACAGTAAAAAATAGTGTAAAATGGTAAAACAGCCTTTCATGTAATAATGCATAATTTTGCATGCCTTTTTTTACTATTCAGGCCATTTTTGCACAGAGAATTATGCAAATGTTACAAAATGTAGGGATGATAATGTGATATCTGGGGTGTCAATCAAAATAGGTAAAACGTGTTTTCAAATATTAGGCTGCACTTGTGTCACAGAAGGAATTTTAAATAACAGCTGCATGAAATTGCAACTGAAAAATGAGCCAAAGTTTGTTAGTTTTTTCATTAGAAAAATCTGCCAATAAATGGCGAAGGGGTTGAGACTCGGTTCACCTTATAATATATTTTGAAATAGTCAACAAGTTTAAATACGTCACTTGAGGAATTAGTACCTGTTGCAAAGTCATCCTGTGCCCTGGGCACCCCCCAACTTTTTGCTGACTGTTACTGGTGGTAACTGACTCTGACTGACCCTGGACTTTGCCTAACCAGGCCCAGGGCCAGTGCTATGCTGAAAACACTTAGGGGCATATTTACGTTCCCTGGCACATCCCTGCATATCAGCAGGGATGCGCCAGGGAAAATGCGTCACGCAAGTTTACCCTTGCGCCACGTCCGATGCGCCGCATTTACAATGCGGCGCATCGTGGCGCAGAGATAAGCAGATGCGTGACGCATCTGCCGGCGGAAGGTTGGCGCAGTGCTGAAGTTGTGTCGCAAGCGCGACGCAACTCCAGCACTGTTCCAACCTTCCCTATCCCTAACATGGTGCGTCAATCCTTACGCCTGCTTGAAGCAGGCGTAAGGATTTGACGCACTAGCTGCCGGAAAAGTGACTGCGTGAAATCTTGTAGATTTCACTGCGTCACTTTTCCGAGGCGTTCCTGGGCCGGAATGCCCCCCCCTGCGCCGGTACGCCCACATGAAACCTGACGCAGGTTTCATGTGGCGCAGGGGTTTACTACGTGACGCATCTCCCTAGATGCGTCACGTTGTAAATATAGCGCAACGCGGCGCATGGTTTGCGTCGCCGCTGCATCACATGCGTGACGCAACGGCGGCGCAAAAGTGGCGCAAGGGGCTTGTAAATATGCCCCTTAGAATACAGTGAAAACACCTACATACACTAGGGTACACTATGGGTTGGGGTACCCCTGTGATTGGCATGACCTACCCTATAAGCTCCTAGTATATAATAGGGCAGGGGAATTGAAACTACCTAACAGTCCCTAGTATATAGTAGGGCATGGCAGTTTAGAGGCCAGCAGCCTTCTGCAATTGTATGTGTGCCCTGCTGAGGCCTGAGGTCAGTTTAAAAAGCAGCCCTGGGTGCAATGGCTGCTTTTAAAAAGTAAATTGGCCCAAACTCGACTTTGGTGTTTGGGGCACTTAAAAATGGATAACCTACAATGTTATGGCATATTAGGAACCCCCAGGGTCTCCCCTAGGTGTCCCAGGGGTGGGGGGTCAGGTATCTATAAGGTAGACCCTTATAAAATGAGTTTTATATGCCCTGGGTTAAGTGAAGTTTCACATTTCACTCTCCACATTGTGATAAAGTGCTGCCCAAATTCGACTTTGATGCTAGGAGCACTGTGAAGTGAGGATCTGCAATTTTTCTACAGATTCAGAACCCTTAAAGTCTCACCTAAGTGTCCAATGGGGTTGGGGTCCTGTAGATATAAGCAAAGTACTTATAAAATATGTTTTTGTAAGTCCTGGTGCTGGAAAAATGGCCCAAGTCATTTTTCCCATTGCAAATCCCCTGCTACATAGGTTAACATGGAAGAAAGTTATTAACTATTAACTCTTGATAGGAGAGGGCTAGTGTTAGAAACGGGGTAGCTTGGTGCGGAGCGGGTAGGCTAAACTCCAGAGGCAATGTGTAAAGCATCTGCGCAGCACCCACACACGACAACACACTAGGCACACTACAAAGAGACTCCACACCAGGTTATGTGAAAATAACTTTTGTATTGTGTAAAACACAGTATAATCACAGAAATATGTACACTGCACCAACTGGCGCCAGGTCACCATTTACAGGGGATTATATACAGGGCAGCGCCAATCGGGTCGCTGCCAGAACCATCACAGAAGTACAGGTAATAAATGCAAAACACCAGCAATAAGGGTATAACAGCCCGTACCTACTGGCAAGATCATAAACTTGGCAACATCACAATAGTCGTAAGTCACCTTGGCATACGGCCTAAACACATTAGCATAAACCGCATTAGGCATGAAATGCATGCGTCATAGCATGACATTTATGAAAAGCACGGTAACCCCATGTACCCTCCATCACTGCCTTAGGCATAACCAAATAATGATAGTAGGCATAGCACGGGGCATCTCATTAGGCATATATTCCAATAGCATTAGCCCAATAGCATATAGCACATCAGCATTACACCAGCAGAAACGTAACCGTAGGCATAAACTTCATAGCCTTAGGTATAAACCTGTGAGCATAGGAGCATCAACAGTAGCATGGGTGCATTATACATGAATCAGGCGTAGGCCTAAGGTACATCAACAGTAGGGCCTCATACCTAACATCCACAGGGCACCTTCAATAGGGCCAACAGGGTGCGTACCACCTTTAGGGCCTGGTGCCCCAATAGAGCACCATCACATTAGCATATACACCCTAGGCAGAACATAGGTGGATCACGCATACTCCTTAGGCATAAGGTTCATTAGCATAAATGCATTAAATGCAAGCACCATAGCCTGACAGTTAGGAAAGGACACATGAGCCTAAATGCACATCCGTAAGCATACGATTGCCTTAGCGACCGTGCCTCGCACCTACCAACAGCAGGGCACCTCCAGTAGGGCTAGCCGGGGGCATACCACCTTAACAATAGGCATAAATCACATTTAGGTTAGGCATGGATCTACAACCCTTTAGCGTCCAACACATTAGCCTCAGGCACAGAAAGGGCATAACCCTAAACATCATGGCATGGCCACTAGTATGAATACACTGTCCAACGTTGCAGCTGCCCGCTTCCGCGGTGCAGCTGGGAAATAAAAAAAATAAACAGTACTGGGCAAGGTGGAGCCCCTCTTCCGGGCCTCTCAAAAATAGAGGTGCCCACAACGTTGCAGCAATGTAGTCTGAGGTGCACAAGTCGCTGCCTATGTTGGAGTCCCCTCCGGGGACCCGAGGCTCAGAAAAATGCCTCCCGTTGCAGCGACCCGCAACTGCGGCGTCGCTGTGTAGCCACCCGGGGCACTGTGGCCCGGTCCGTGCTGGAGCCCCATGGGGGCTTCAAAACAAATGTGGCTGCACGTAGCAGCTGCCCACTGCCAGGCGGGCCAGCTGGAAAGCCAGCACGACCACTCTGGTCCACCTAGAGGGACCACAGGGGGGCGGGCACCGACAATGTGCCCCGGTGCCCCCTCCACAACCAGCACCCCCAATGAGCCCCAATCACCGGCTCGTGGGGTAGGCTCCGGACGTCTCCTCGGGCAGGGAAGACACCGACAATGTGCCTCGGCAGTCCCTGCCCGACCGGAACCTCTCCTGCCCCTTCGCTGCAGGCTTGGCCCCACGCGGGGCTCTCCTCAGCTCACGAGAGCCCCGCCAACAGCAGCACCTCTCCTGTCTTCACCCGGGCCCCCTCCTGGGACCCGGGACTTCGTGGGGGAGCTCACGAGGCTCCGGACGGCTTCCCCCAGGCAGGGGGCGGCGGAAATGGAGCCCGCGAGGTTCCGTCTCAGCAGGCCCCACCCACAACCAGGCGGAGTGCCCGGCTTCCTCGTCGCGTCTGCGGCGCTTCTTCTCCCCGGGCCGCGGCTGTGATTTCTTCGGCGAACAGCGCTTCCCAGCCACAGCGCTCCTGCCCCACAGCGCAACCAGGTCCCGGGCAGCGGCGGTGAGTCCTGCTTACCCAGCGCTTCACCTCTCTCGCGGCGCTACACAGCGCGCACGGGGCCCGGGCGGCAGCGGCGATGTCTTTCTCTCCTGGCGGCAATGAGGGGTAGGCACCCTCTTAAATTGATGCATAAAGCAGGGTGGGCACCCGCTCAGTTTTAAATAGGCAGCTCTCCCTGGCATCACGCGGGGTGGGCACCCGCTCTCTTCAGGCAAACGCGGGGTGGGCTCCCGCTGTTTAAATATGCCAGCAGGGGGGAATCCCACACGCCGGGATTCCCTCGTAGCGCTTTGGCAGCACAGTGCTGCAGGATCCACGCTCCTTCCTGGCAGGTTTTAGATATAGCGCTCACGAGGCGCTAGATAGCAGGCAGGAAAGTCCTTGTGGCTGGAGCCCAATTGTAGCGCCCACGAGGCGCTGGAAAATAGGCACATGCTGGGCAAAGGTCAGCAGGCAGTAGGGCAGCTCAGCCCAACGAAGTAGCAGTTCCTAAGAACAGTCAAACTTAGCAAGGTGGCAATCCTCCCAGTGCAGCAGCTTTACTCCAGCAGGGTCTTTTCCTGGGTCCAGGAGAAGGCAGAGGGGCACAGTTGGGCACAGGGGCCAGAACGCAGGGCCTTGTGGTGATTCCTCCTGGCAGAGTGTCCCCTCCAAGTCAAAGTCTAGCTCGAGCACATGGAGTCTCAGCTCCTCTATTTATACACCCCTCACCCCACCTACTATAAAGGGCCAGAAGCTTCTGGAAGGGTCTCTGGGGAAACCGGTCCCAACTGGTTTTGGGGGAGGTGTAGAGCACCCTGTCTGCCACACTTTTCTCCTCCCTTCCTGAGCTGGGGTCTGGGAGACAGACACACCCCAGGGGGCGGAGTCAGCCTTACACTTGGCAGGCACACAGCACACCGAAATGCCAAGGTTTAAAAGTGGCATTTCCACAATGGTGAAAATAAATCTGTGCCCACCATTGCACAGCATTTGTCATATTCATTCCATACACACCAAATATGACATACTTATTTTATTCCATGTAGGAGATATCCCATAAGGGGGGGGCGGGGTTCCCACTGTAAGCCTATGGAAGGCAGAAAGCACATGCACTTTGCACTGCTAACCAGCGCTAAAGTGCCCAGAGTCCTGAAACCACCAACCTTATGTCAGGAAAAAGACTAGGGGGAAGGCCAAAAAGTTTAGGGATGACCCTGCAAGCAGGGCCAAGTCCAACAGCTAGAAGTGCCATTCAAAGACTTCCCTGAATGGTATTAATAAATTCAACAATATGATATTGTTGAATTTCTCCTACAGTGTACCTACAAGAAGTTATAAGACTTTCTTGTTTGTAAGTCCAGATTCAGCCTTCCAGTGGTCTGCCCTGATTGGTCAGAGTTAAGTGGATTAGCCAGGCTGCCTTAAAGAGGTGATAAAGAGACCCTGGGGTCAACCAGCTCTGCTGGCAGGGCAGTGTGCTGTTCAATAGGAATGCCAGGCCAGGGGGAGGAGTTGTAAACTATGTTCTTCAAAGAGGAGAGCAGAGAACAGTGTCATTTACAACTCTGAACTTTCCACCTTCGGCAGATGGTAGGATTAAGGAAGGTATGAGCAGATGCAGGGGGGAGAGTCTAAGTAAATTAGCCATCCTAGGGGTGTGTTTAGCCAGCTCTTACTTCCTTGCTGGAAAATCAGCCATTATGGATTTGGAAGATTTGATGCACTCTGGGACAAAATAATGCCACACTCTACAGGAAGTGGTCATATCTTTGAGGAGTTACCCTGCTCCCATTGGTCAGGAGTGACCTCCTGCCTGACCCAGAGAACTTGGAATACGTATCTGAGAGGGGCAGAGCCCTCCAGACCTGCTGCTTGAAACTGAAGAAAGCAAGACATTGTGCCAAGCTGAGAAGTTTTGCTGTGCAAATTCTAAGGCCTGACCTCTGAAGCTTGCACCATCAGAAACTACAGCCCTGTGGACTACCTTGCTGAAAAAGAAGTAAAGAGTGGACTCCCTGCAAGCTACAGGTTAACAGAGCTCACCTGGACCCTCACCACCAAGGATCATCAACCTGGGGAACTACCGTGGATTTGTAAGGGTGACGTCCAAGTGGATTGTGGGAACTGAAGTTCTCAACTTTCAAGGACCATCTTGGAGCTTCCAGACCCTTGGAGTGAGTTTGAGACACTTTGGGACCCTTTGAGGAACTTCAGGAAGAAGTTCAAGAAGTTTGGATAACTTTGAAAAAAAGTTTCATAGAGGGACCGACTCAACCTGGTCATCCAAGACGCCTGCCTTCCCCGCGAGCCGGCCAAGCCATCCAGGTTTGTCCCGCTAAAAACTCAGTTGGTCCAACTTCCAGAGTTTGACCGGGAGTAGAAGAAATCCGAGGCCGGCGAACCCTCACCGAATCCAGCCTGGTGAAGAGCATTGAGGGACCCCGTGAGAAAAAGCTCCAGAAAAGTTTCTAAGTCCGCTTGTAGAAAAGGTGACCGGGAGCAACCGCAAAAGCCAAGCCGCCTGCCTTCAACCGCGTGCCGGCCTGGATCCTGGGTTTGCTCCGCTGGAATGCTCCAGAGGTCAGACCGCAAAAGTTTCTAAGTCCGAACGTAAAAAGGTGACCGGGAGCTCATCGCAAGGCAAGCCGGTGAACCCTCACCGAATCCGGACTGGCTGAGAGCTTCGTGGGACCTCGGGGAGAAAAGCTCCAGAAAAGTTTCTAAGTCCGAAGTGACCGGGACCTTCCGCGTGGGGTATCCGCTCAGGGCTCCATCGCGGTCGGCCTGAAACTTTGACTTTGGGTCGGTCTATCGCGAGCCTGTATCCCAATATGGTGCTATAAGCTTCTAAGTGCTATATTTTGCTAAATCTTTGAAAATTCATATTTCCGGTTACCTACATTGGATATTTGTCTTTTTGGTGTCATTTTAAAGATAAAAATATTTCCTATTTTTATAAATTGGTGTTGGATTTTTATTATGTGTTGTGTCTTAATTATTTACTGAATTGGTGTTTTTAAATGCTTTACATACCTGTCTTTGAAGTTAAGCCTGTCTGCTCCCAGCCACGTTACCAAGGGTTGAGCATAGGAATAATTTTCTAAGACCTATGCTGAGTCCTACCAATGGTTAGTGGCCTTATTGCCAGTAGCAGACCTACATTTGCCCCCACCAATAATCCACTTTCCAACATTTGGTGCTCAGCGGTGTGGATGAGGACTTGCGTTTAAAAGTACACCTTTCAGTAAAGTGAATTAAGATTATAAAATCCTCTAAATTGCCTTAGAAAAAAGCTTTTGAGTTTGATTTTTGGAATTTGGACTAAACTGTTTTTAATCCATTGTTTTGATTTTTCCAAATTGTTCTAAGTCTGTTGTGCCTAGTTTTTGTGACCCAAAACTAGGGAACCATGGAGCTGAACCTGGCTAAACTGTCCCAGTTTAAGATGGCTGATCTTAGGGAACAGTGTAGGCTTAGGGGGCTGCCTGCTTTCAGGAAGCTTAAGAAGAGAGGGTTGCTTGAGTCCCTAAAGGCCTGGGCTGGGGCAGCTGAGGAGAGTTAAGGGGGGATAGAGGGTGTCCCCCCCAACCTCATCCAAGAGGAGGGTGAGGATGATGCTGCTTCCATTTTCTCTAGTGTGAGCCATATGAATCCAGATGGTGGGAGAGGGGAAGGGTCCCTTACTCAGGGACCACCACCGTCCTTGCAGAGAGACAGCTTAAGGCTCAATTAGCTTTGATAGGTTTGGAGCAGAGGAAACTGGACTTGGCTGAGAAGAGATGGGAGAGGGAGGAGGCGTTGAAAAGAAATGGTGGCAGTGAAAATAATGAAGATTTTGAAATGTCCAGGGGTGGTGCATTTGATCATAAACTTCCCGAGGGTATAGTACCCAAGTACACTGAGGGGGATGACATTGACAAGTGGCTAGAAGCTTTTGAGAGGGCCCTTAGAATGAGTAGGGTCCACTCTAGGTATTGGGGTGCACTCCTGTGGGAGTTGATTCCAATAGCTGGGAGGGGATGCAGAATCATACCAGCAGATGAAGGCATGCTTAGTTAAGAGATTTGGTCTGACTCCAGAGCAGTACAGGGTGAAGTTTAGAGGCACCCAGAAATTGAGTTCAAAGTCTTGGGTAGACTTTGTGGATGTTTCAGTGAAGGCACTGGAAGGCTGGATTGTTGGTAACAAAGTTGACACATATGAGGGATTGTATAATTTATTTTTGAAAGAACATATTTTGACTCATTGTGCAGAAGAGAAGTTACGCCAGTATCTAGTGGACTCTAAGCTGACAGACCCCAGAGAGCTGGGTGAAGCAGCTGATGAGTGGGTGAGAACCCAGGTTTCCATTCAGCAACAGGGGGGTGACCAGAAGAAAGGAGGACAGGTCCCTCCCCAGGGGAAAGCCCAAGGGAAAGAAGGTCAAAACCAGAAGAAGTCCTCCAAAGACCCACAAAAACCTGCACAAGGAGGGGGGGCCCTGAGCCAACCCAAATCCAAGGGGAGGTGGAATCAGGGAAAGAATGGTAGGTTCTTTGATCCCTCAAAAGTGGGTAAGTGCTTTGACTGTAACCAGCCAGGGCACAAACAAGGAGATGCTGTCTGCGCCAAGAAGCTCCCCCCTAAGGGGCCATCCACAGGGATTGCCAGTGTCAGTGTAGGGGTGGAGAATGGTGCCCCAGTGAGGAGTAGTCAGGTGGTGGAAGCAACCTTAGTGTCCCTGGGTGGGGTGAATATTGCAACCCTTGCTGCCTTACCTCCAAACATGGACAAGTACAGGCAGAGGCCTAAAGTGAATGGGACTGAGGTTGAGGCTATCAGAGACACTGGGGCTAGTGTAACTATGGTCCTGGATGAGCTGGTGCCTCCAGAAATGTTGTTACCTGGTGAGTTTCACCAGGTGACTTATGCAGACAGCACTACCAAACTCCATTCTATGGCTGTGGTGGATTTGGAATGGGGAGGTGTGACAGGCCCTATGAAGGTAGCTGTGTCAAAGGTGCTCCCAGTCCAGTGTTTACTGGGCAATGATCTTGAAGCCTCTGTGTGGTCAGAGGTGGAGAGAGGACTCCATATGAAAATATTGGAGCTCCATGAGTGGGTATGTGCTGTGACTAGGTCACAGACTAGCCAGAAGGAGGGGCTGGACACTTGGACCCTGGAACAAAGGGCCAAGCATCCAAGGACAAGGGCACTGGGCCTGGTGAGCCAGCCCAGGGGACTCCAGAGGTGCAGGAAGAATCTAACCCTAATGGGGAGGATCTGGCCTCTAAGGGAGGGACTCCATCCCTGTCAGAGCTGTCAGATTTGGCAGAACTGACAGGAGCAGGTGGACCCTCCAGAGAGGAGTTCAGTAAGGGACAACGTGACTGTCCCACCCTTGAGAGCTTGAGGCGGATTGCTTCTAAGCAAGAGGAGGGGAATGACAGTGGGTTTCACAAACTCTACTTGGAAGATGGACTGCTTTATACTGAGGCCAGAAACCTCAAGGAGGGGGCAACCAGGAGGTTGGTGGTGCCCCAGAGGTACAGAGAGTTCATCCTGACTTTGGGTCATGATATCCCCTTGGCAGGACATTTGGGACAGACAAAGACATGGAACCGGTTGGTGAACCATTTCTACTGGCCCCATATGTCTGAAACGGTAAAGGAGTTTTGCAGCTCCTGTGTCACCTGTCAGGCCAGTGGCAAGGCAGGGGGCAAGACAATGGCTCCCCTAATACCACTGCCAGTGGTTGGGGTTCCCTTTGAAAGGGTGGGGATGGACATTGTTGGTCCCCTGGACCCACCTACTGCATCAGGGAATAGGTATATCTTAGTGGTAGTGGACCATGCCACTAGGTACCCTGAAGCAATCCCTCTTAGAACCATTGATGCTCCTGCAGTGGCTAGAGCACTACTTGGTGTGTTCACCAGAGTCGGTTTTCCAAAAGAGGTGGTGTCAGACAGGGGCACGAATTTCCTGTCCAGCTATCTGACCGCTATGTGGGATGAATGTGGTGTCAACTACAAGTTCACCACCCCCTATCACCCACAAGCAAATGGTCTTGTTGAAAGATTCAACAAAACCCTGAAGGGCATGATAAATGGGTTGTCAGAGAAACTCAGGAGGAGATGGGATGTTCTCCTCCCATGCTTACTGTTTGCCTACAGGGAGGTGCCACAGAAAGGGGTTGGTTTCAGTCCCTTTGAGTTGTTGTTTGGACACCCTGTGAGGGGGCCATTGAGCCCGCAGAGAGAGTCTTTAGAGAAGCCTCTTAAAGAAGCAAAGGACAATGTGCTTGACTATGTGCTAGGCCTGAGATCTAGAATGGCAGAGTACATGTACAAGGCAAACAGGAAACTGGAGGCCAGCCAGGAGCTCATGAAGCACTGGTATGATCAAAAGGCTAATATGCCTGAGTATACTCCAGAGCAAACACAAGGAGATGATGGACGGAGCGCTGAAACTTTTCAGACACTCACCCCCAGTCACAGATCCGGATTGAATCCATCATCATTCTTTAGCTCACTCTGCCACCCCAGTTCAGACATAGCTATATGCAAATCAGTCTTGACCCTGTGCCTCATGGGAACAGTCCAGCCCGAACTGCCAAGCAATGTCTTCCCTGGACCGGAAACAAGCATCCTGGGACCGGTTTCTGGCTAACAGCCGTCATCAGCCAGGCTAGCTTGAATCCAGTGGCAAAGTGAGCAAGGGACCGACGTCTGGGCATACCCTGCCAACTTAGGGCGAACAAAGCAAACACAAGGAGATGATGGACGGAGCGCTGAAACTTTTCAGACACTCACCCCCCAGTCACAGATCTGGGTTGAATCCATCATCATTCTTTAGCTCACTTTGCCACCCCAGTTCAGACATAGCTATATGCAAATCAGTCTTGACCCTGTGCCTCATGGAAACAGTCCAGCCCGAACTGCCAAGCAATGTCTTCCCTGGACCGGAAACAAGCATCCTGGGACCGGTTTCTGGCTAACAGCCATCATCAGCCAGGCTAGCTTGAATCCAGGTGCAAAGTGAGCAAGGGACCCACGTCTGGGCATACCCTGCTAACTTAGGGCGAACAAAGCAAACACAAGGAGATGATGGACGGAGCGCTGAAACTTTTCAGACACTCACCCCCAGTCACAGAACTGGGTTGAATCCATCATCATTCTTTAGCTCACTTTGCCACCCCAGTTCAGACATAGCTATATGCAAATCAGTCTTGACCCTGTGCCTCATGGGAACAGTCCAGCCCGAACTGCCAAGCAATGTCTTCCCTGGACCGGAAACAAGCATCCTGGGACCGGTTTCTGGCTAACAGTCGTCATCAGCCAGGCTAGCTTGAATCCAGTGGCAAAGTGAGCAAGGGACCCACGTCTGGGCATACCCTGCCAACTTAGGGCGAACAAAGCAAACACAAGGAGATGATGGATGGAGCGCTGAAACTTTTCAGACACTCACCCCCAGTCACAGATCTGGGTTGAATCCATCATCATTCTTTAGCTCACTTTGCCACCCCAGTTCAGACATAGCTATATGCAAATCAGTCTTGACCCTGTGCCTCATGGGAACAGTCCAGCCCGAACTGCCAAGCAATGTCTTCCCTGGACCGGAAACAAGCATCCTGGGACCGGTTTCTGGCTAACAGCCGTCATCAGCCAGGCTAGCTTGAATCCAGTGGCAAAGTGAGCAAGGGACCCACGTCTGGCCATACCCTGCCAACTTAGGGCGAACAAAGCAAACACAAGGAGATGATGGACGGAGCGCTGAAACTTTTCAGACACTCACCCCCAGTCACAGATCTGGGTTGAATCCATCATCATTCTTTAGCTCACTTTGCCACCCCCAGTTCAGACATAGCTATATGCAAATCAGTCTTGACCCTGTGCCTCATGGGAACAGTCCAGCCCGAACTGCCAAGCAATGTCTTCCCTGGACCGGAAACAAGCATCCTGGGACCGGTTTCTGGCTAACAGCCGTCATCAGCCAGGCTAGCTTGAATCCAGTGGCAAAGTGAGCATGGGACCCACGTCTGGGCATACCCTGCCAACTTAGGGCGAACAAAGCAAACACAAGGAGATGATGGATGGAGCGCTGAAACTTTTCAGACACTCACCCCCAGTCACAGATCTGGGTTGAATCCATCATCATTCTTTAGCTCACTTTGCAACCCCAGTTCAGACATAGCTATATGCAAATCAGTCTTGACCCTGTGCCTCATGGGAACAGTCCAGCCCGAACTGCCAAGCAATGTCTTCCCTGGACCGGAAACAAGCATCCTGGGACCAGTTTCTGGCTAACAGCCGTCATCAGCCAGGCTAGTTTGAATCCAGTGGCAAAGTGAGCAAGGGACCCACGTCTGGGCATACCCTGCCAACTTAGGGCGAACAAAGCAAACAAAAGTAGATGATGGACGGAGTGCAGAAACTTTTCAGACACTCACCCCCAGTCACAGATCTGGGTTGAATCCATCATCATTCTTTAGCTCACTTTGCCACCCCAGTTCAGACATAGCTATATGCAAATCAGTCTTGACCCTGTGCCTCATGGGAACAGTCCAGCCCGAACTGCCAAGCAATGTCTTCCCTGGACCGGAAACAAGCATCCTGGGACCGGTTTCTGGCTAACAGTCGTCATCAGCCAGGCTAGCTTGAATCCAGTGGCAAAGTGAGCAAGGGACCCACGTCTGGGCATACCCTGCCAACTTAGGGCGAACAAAGCAAACACAAGGAGATGATGGATGGAGCGCTGAAACTTTTCAGACACTCACCCCCAGTCACAGATCTGGGTTGAATCCATCATCATTCTTTAGCTCACTTTGCCACCCCAGTTCAGACATAGCTATATGCAAATCAGTCTTGACCCTGTGCCTCATGGGAACAGTCCAGCCCGAACTGCCAAGCAATGTCTTCCCTGGACCGGAAACAAGCATCCTGGGACCGGTTTCTGGCTAACAGCCGTCATCAGCCAGGCTAGCTTGAATCCAGTGGCAAAGTGAGCAAGGGACCCACGTCTGGGCATACCCTGCCAACTTAGGGCGAACAAAGCAAACACAAGGAGATGATGGACGGAGCGCTGAAACTTTTCAGACACTCACCCCCAGTCACAGATCTGGGTTGAATCCATCATCATTCTTTAGCTCACTTTGCCACCCCAGTTCAGACATAGCTATATGCAAATCAGTCTTGACCCTGTGCCTCATGGGAACAGTCCAGCCCGAACTGCCAAGCAATGTCTTCCCTGGACCGGAAACAAGCATCCTGGGACCGGTTTCTGGCTAACAGCCGTCATCAGCCAGGCTAGCTTGAATCCAGTGGCAAAGTGAGCATGGGACCCACGTCTGGGCATACCCTGCCAACTTAGGGCGAACAAAGCAAACACAAGGAGATGATGGATGGAGCGCTGAAACTTTTCAGACACTCACCCCCAGTCACAGATCTGGGTTGAATCCATCATCATTCTTTAGCTCACTTTGCAACCCCAGTTCAGACATAGCTATATGCAAATCAGTCTTGACCCTGTGCCTCATGGGAACAGTCCAGCCCGAACTGCCAAGCAATGTCTTCCCTGGACCGGAAACAAGCATCCTGGGACCAGTTTCTGGCTAACAGCCGTCATCAGCCAGGCTAGTTTGAATCCAGTGGCAAAGTGAGCAAGGGACCCACGTCTGGGCATACCCTGCCAACTTAGGGCGAACAAAGCAAACACAAGTAGATGATGGACGGAGTGCTGAAACTTTTCAGACACTCACCCCCAGTCACAGATCTGGGTTGAATCCATCATCATTCTTTAGCTCACTTTGCCACCCCAGTTCAGACATAGCTATATGCAAATCAGTCTTGACCCTGTGCCTCATGGGAACAGTCCAGCCCGAACTGCCAAGCAATGTCTTCCCTGGACCGGAAACAAGCATCCTGGGACTGGTTTCTGGCTAACAGCCGTCATCAGCCAGGCTAGCTTGAATCCAGTGGCAAAGTGAGCAAGGGACCCACGTCTGGGCATACCCTGCCAACTTAGGGCGAACAAAGCAAACACAAGGAGATGATGGATGGAGCGCTGAAACTTTTCAGACACTCACCCCCAGTCACAGATCTGGGTTGAATCCATCATCATTCTTTAGCTCACTTTGCCACCCCAGTTCAGACATAGCTATATGCAAATCAGTCTTGACCCTGTGCCTCATGGGAACAGTCCAGCCCGAACTGCCAAGCAATGTCTTCCCTGGACCGGAAACAAGCATCCTGGGACCGGTTTCTGGCTAACAGCCGTCATCAGCCAGGCTAGCTTGAATCCAGTGGCAAAGTGAGCAAGGGACCCAAGTCTGGGCATACCCTGCCAACTTAGGGCGAACAAAGCAAACACAAGGAGATGATGGACGGAGCGCTGAAACTTTTCAGACACTCACCCCCAGTCACAGATCTGGGTTGAATCCATCATCATTCTTTAGCTCACTTTGCCACCCCAGTTCAGACATAGCTATATGCAAATCAGTCTTGACCCTGTGCCTCATGGGAACAGTCCAGCCCGAACTGCCAAGCAATGTCTTCCCTGTACCGGAAACAAGCATCCTGGGACCGGTTTCTGGCTAACAGCCGTCATCAGCCTGGCTAGCTTGAATCCAGTGGCAAAGTGAGCAAGGGACCCACGTCTGGTCATACCCTGCCAACTTAGGTTGAACAAAGCAAACACAAGGAGATGATGGACGGAGCGCTGAAACTTTTCAGACACTCACCCCCAGTCACAGATCTGGGTTGAATCCATCATCATTCTTTAGCTCACTTTGCCACCCCAGTTCAGACATAGCTATATGCAAATCAGTCTTGACCCTGTGCCTCATGGGAACAGTCCAGCCCGAACTGCCAAGCAATGTCTTCCCTGGACCGGAAACAAGCATCCTGGGACCGGTTTCTGGCTAACAGCCGTCATCAGCCAGGCTAGCTTGAATCCAGTGGCAAAGTGAGCAAGGGACCCACGTCTGGGCATACCCTGCCAACTTAGGGCGAACAAAGCAAACACAAGGAGATGATGGACAGAGCGCTGAAACTTTTCAGACACTCACCCCCAGTCACAGATCTGGGTTGAATCCATCATCATTCTTTAGCTCACTTTGCCACCCCAGTTCAGACATAGCTATATGCAAATCAGTCTTGACCCTGTGCCTCATGGGAACAGTCCAGCCCGAACTGCCAAGCAATGTCTTCCCTGGACCGGAAACAAGCATCCTGGGACCGGTTTCTGGCTAACAGCCGTCATCAGCCAGGCTAGCTTGAATCCAGTGGCAAAGTGAGCAAGGGACCCACGTCTGGGCATACCCTGCCAACTTAGGGCGAACAAAGCAAACACAAGGAGATGATGGACGGAGCACTGAAACTTTTCAGACACTCACCCCCAGTCACAGATCTGGGTTGAATCTATCATCATTCTTTAGCTCACTTTGCCACCCCAGTTCAGACATAGCTATATGCAAATCAGTCTTGACACTGTGCCTCATGGGAACAGTCCAGCCCGAACTGCCAAGCAATGTCTTCCCTGGACCGGAAACAAGCATCCTGGGACCGGTTTCTGGCTTTTGGACCTGGCCCTTTTTGGCAGGTTCACCCCTGAACTTTTTGCCTGTCTCTTAGCCTTTTCCCTGTGTAGTGTTGGTGATTTTAGGCCTCTAGGCACTTAAGCACTGTGGCCCAGTGTAAAGTGCGTGCGCGCTGTGTGCGTGTGTGGTGAGACTGGCCGGCCCTCCCATAGGAATGCATTGAGGATGAGTGTGTAGGTGGTAATTCCTGTTATAAGAGTAGCAGCATGGTCAAGTCTGGTATGTATGAAATTGTGAGAATAAATGCTGCACAATGGTGTGCGCAGATTTATTATGACTATGTGAGAAATGCCACTTTTAGAAGTTGGCATTTCTGTGCGCTATGTGCCTGCCTGATGTGGATTGCATGTCTGGCTGGAGGGACAGGGCAGGCTGAGCCAGACGTCGGTTGAATAGAGAGATCTGCAGTTGGAGTATGGGGAGGGGACCCTTTGATCTGAGCAGGGCTGTGCCTGGCAAAGTGAGTGATGGCTCCACCTCCCACGGAGCGTCTGGTAGAAGACCCCCTCTTCCTCAAAGGCAGGATGCCGCATCATAAACAGAGTGCTCCAGATCCCCCCTATACCAGTTCTGACTGGTATCCCCAAGCCCTGTGCTGTGACACAAAGGGAAATATGTGTATAAAAGAAGGGGCTGTGGCCCCATGAACTTGTTGAGTGCTTGGCTGCTGTTCCTGCTGGGGCGTGCTGCTGCCGGGGCCCAGGGGGGGCTGCCATGAGGGTTTGCCTCCCTGGGCCCTGCCTTGTCCCTGGATACTTCAAGGACTTGTTGGGGACCTTTTGCTTTTCCTTGATCCCTAAAAGACTTTTTATCCTAGCGCCTGGTGAGCGCTTTATCTCCTGTATGAAAGAGCGCTTTCCTTCCCTGAGGAGCGCGTGGGCTCGGCGGCGCTGAGCTGCTCATTATGGACAGGGAATCCCGACATAGGGATTCCCCGCATTCTGGCTTCCAGCGGGAGCCCACCCCGCATTTGCCGATCTTTTAAGAGCGGGTGCCCACCCTGCTTATTGCCTAAATTTACTAGCGGGTGCCCACCCCGCTTCTTGGCTTATTTTTAAACAGCGGGTGCCCACCCGCGTTTCACCGCCGCAGCCCCGGGCTGCCGAAGAAATCTGTTCCCGGCCGCTGCAGCGCGACCAGGAAGTCAGGCACGTCTGCCTTAGACATGGGCGGAGCGAGGGAAGGAAGTCCCGCCCGCCGCCAGAGATCCGGCCGGAGCCTCGCAGGCTCGGTGATGAAGTCCCGGGTCCCAGGAGGGGGCCCGGGTGAAAGGGAGAGGTGCCGGCATGGCGGAGGGGGCACGAGGCACATTGTCGGTGCCTGCCCCCGCCGCGATTGAAGGAAAGGAGGACGGGAGCCTACCCCGCCTCCACGAGCACTGAAGAGGAATCCTGGGTCCCAGGAGGGGGCCCGGGTGAAGTGAGAAGTGGCGGCCGAGGCCGCCGATGCAAGTGCGGGGCTCCCATGGAAGAGGGAAGCCCCGCGTGTGCACAATAGCCCCGCACGCCTTGAGATATGAGTCCCGGGTCCCAGGAGGGGGCCCGGGTGAAGCGAAGAGAAGAGACCGAGAGCGGCACCAGAGAGTCCCGGTGAGTGGGGGCTCGATGTTGTTGGTGCCGTGCAAGGCACCATGTATGGGCGGCCCCGCCTGGCAGAGGGCCGCCCCAGCGTGGGGTACATTTTATTTCAGGAGCCAGTGCGCTCCATGAGGGCATGATTGTTTCTAGAGCCCGGGTGGCTCCACCGGTTGGCTATTTGTGTTCCGAGCCCCAGGTGGCTCCAACGAGGGGGCACAGTGTTGGTGCCGATCGCGGCACTGTGAGCGCATTGGTGCTGAGTGGTCCCGCAGGAGAGCGGGCCACTCCAACGAAGGGGGCATGTTTTGTTTTAGAGCCTGTGTGGCTCCAACCTGGGGCCTGATGGTTTCAGAGGCAGCGAGCCTCCAACGATTGGCATATTTGTTTAAAAAGGCCCAGTGGGGCCCCGAGGGCACAGATATGCCAGGGCCCCTTTAGGTTATTTATCCCAGCTGCCCCGTTTGCAGAGGGCAGCTGCGTCGATGGAGATTTGTGTTTCTAGAGCCTGCATGGCTCCAACGAAGGGGGCACATTTGTTTTAAGGGGCATTGGGAGCCCAGGCCTCTAATTGATTCACAGCTGCCCAGCAAGTAGTGGGCAGCTGCACCGTTTAGGGTATTCTTTCATTGGGGGCATGCTTAGAGTTAGGAGTGGAATGCACTCCTCTGCCCCAGTACTTTCCCAGCTGCCCAGCAAGTAGTGGGCAGCTGCTATGTTTAGGCTTGCGCAGATTGCGCAACCTTGACTCTCGCTGCCCTTGCAGCGCGCCCTGACTTTTGGACATAGGGCATTTGAGCCCCTTAGAGATGGCCAGTTGGCCAAGGGGACTGCTAGGTTTTTAGGGCGCCAGGCCCTAATGTGATTTGTGTGTTAGCAAGCTTCTCTCCTATGAGTTATAGGCGAATGTGATTTATACCTCTGCTATGGCTCTTTCTACTATGAGGTTATGTGCTACTGTGAGTATGTGGTGCTAGGAAATGTAATGCATGTAGTATGTTTTACGCACCCTGTTTCGGTTACCTCTAAAATGTGGTTTCTATGCTCGTGAAGTTATTACTTCCTAATGCTTTTAGGTTGTGAGTTATTTTCCCCTGAGATTATTTCCTAATGTGATTTAGACTCAGGATGTTATTGTCTAATGCGTTTAGACTGGAGAGATAATTGCATAATGTGTTTATGCTGGTGAGGTTGGCGCATAATGTTTTGCGCCTAATGTGATGCTGTGCATAATATGGTTTATGTTACAGGCTGATGCTAAGTACAGTGGTTGCCAGTGATTACTGGTCGTACGGTTCTGATATGTCCTACATTTATTAGGTATTCTACATCTATTACCTTTTACTAAGTGATGGTTCTGACAGTGGTCCACGTGGCCCTGTCATGTGTACATAATCCCCTGTAAATGTTGTCCCGTGCCAGTTGGCACAGTGTATTGTATATGCGTACTATTCTAATGTGTTATGATAATACAAAGGCTATTTTTATATATAACCTTGTGTGGAGTTCCTTTTGTAGTGTGCCTTGGGTGTTGTGCTGTGTGTGTGTTGCGCAAACGCTTTACACATTGCCTCCGGGATAAGCCTGACTGCTCGTGCCAAGCTACCAAGGGGGTGAGCAGGGGTTATCTTGGGTGTGTAACTCTCTTGCCCTGACTAGAGTGGTGGTTTCTGCTTGGCTTTGGCGCAAGCCTTAGCCAACCAGAAATCCCATTTCTAACATTGGTGATCATCGGTGGGATGGGACTTGCGTTTGCGCAGTACCACGGCGACAACTGGCTGCACTACAAAACTGTGCATTTTAGATAGTCACATGTTGGGGATTATTGGTCTAAGATTGTTTTAAGTGTCATTTCATTTTTGAAATATGTGTTCTTGTTACAGGTTGAGTTTTCTGGATTCACCAGTAAGGGTGGGATCCAGTGGTGGCAGCGAAGTGTGTGTCCAGTGCATGAAGTCCTCCGTCCCAGTTCCCATAGTATAGTACCTAGTTCCCGGTTAAGAGGGGAACAGGTTGTGTTTCAGGGGCAGTAAGATGCTGCCTCACCAGTCTTGTGGGGGGGGTGTGGATGAATGTTGTGATGCACTGGACGTTTGAGTAAATGGTGTAAGTATGTGAGTTCTTTGATTGTAAGGAACTAGCATTGGGGAGTGACCCTAGAAGAATGGTGCGGGTGTCTCGATAACCCTCGTGGTTTAAGATGGTTCAGAGTAGCCCAGCTGGGTACCCTTATTGTGAGGCGGTTGTAGGGACTCACATCCTGTCTCGCAGGAGGAGGAGTGAGATTGGGCTGTGTCCCAAAGTGCCCGCACCTCAGTTTCCAGTACTGGTTGGTTCCATGAGGGAACACCAGGTAGGGAGCCTAGTCTGTCCTGTTGGACCGTTCTTCAAGGTGGTTTTTCCCGTTTTAGGTGAGCTGGGAGTGCCTGTAATCAGACCCCCAGCAGTTCTAGTGTCTGGCAGTACCGCTCCAGTTGGGAGGGTGCAGAGGTCCAGTTTTGAGGGGTGAGAGGGGGAAAGAGTCCCCAGTGGGAACCAGTGGGTCAGGGACCAGCCAGAAGGGCTAAGTCGCCAATGATTGACCATGGTGTGCGCCACTTCTGTCCTGGCACATCTTCACGCCCTGTCAGAGGGACAGGAGGTCGTGAGCTCTGCGCCAGGCAGACTGTCACACGACACGCTAGGGATGTGTCACCCTTGAGAAGTCCTGGTTTTCCAGGCGTCTGACCCAAGAGGTACGTCCCGGGTTGGGAGCCAGTAGCCGGTGTTTCCGGATCTGGACTTGCATTTATGATAGCATACATTTTTGAGAGTTTTTTTATCCTATTGCTGATTGATATTGCCCATGATTGTTACAATGGGCAAGCCTATTGCTTATTGATATTGCCGGTGATTGTTACTACCCGCATATATTTTTGAGAGTTCTTTTGATTCTATTGTTGATTGATATTGCCCATGATTGTTACAATGGGCAAGCCTATTGCTTATTGATATTGCCGGTGATTGTTACTACCCGCATATATTTTTGAGAGTTCTTTTTGATTCTATTGTTGATTGATATTGCCGGTGATTGTTACTACCCGCATATATTTTGAGAGTTCTTTTGATTCTATTGTTGATTGATATGGCCGGTGATTGTTACTACCCGCCTATATTTTTGAGAGTTCTTTTGATTCTATTGTTGATTGATATTGCCGGTGATTGTTACTACCCGCATATATTTTTGAGAGTTCTTTGATTCTATTATTGATTGATATTTCCCGTGATTGTTACAACGGGCAAGCCTATTTTTTTTATTTGATATTGCCGGTGATTGTTACCCGCATACATTTTGTTGAGAAGTTTTCTCCTATTTTTATTGAGATTGCCCGTCATCTCTGGTCGATATAGAAAAACAATGGTCCTAGACTTATGTTAAATCTTAGTTGTCTGAAGCAATCATAGACAGCATAGGGTACATATACAGTTTAATTCAATAATGTACCATTAACTTATTTAAAACACATTCAAATATATCCTCAAAATCCAAAAGAAATCCAAAAGAGGCACACACAATTGTTTTTATGTGACTCGTATTTTATTCGGTCACTTTTCATACCATTTTATCATATTCAATGTTCAAAACAGAGGAGTGGTTGCTCCAAGGGAAAAAGTGAAGAAAGAAAGTGCTCGTGAAGTAAGATAGAATATATAAGAGGGAGATCCAATCAAGAAAAACAATGATTCATCATTATTTACATTACAATCTCATTAGTAAAACTGGTCGTGATTCATGATTGCACCAGTTCTACATTGAGGCCTGTCCATTAGTTAGTTCATGGTTAATCATTTTGTTTTTTCTCAAAAAATGCGCAAACAATCAGCATGGCCCGGGGGAATCCAGCTGGTCACTCGAGCAGACCAGCTGGATTCCCCCGGGCCATGCTAAGATGATGTATTAAGACGCTGTGGGCGATTTTCTCACCCATTAATTGAAGACTTTTATATCTATACCCAGGGGCGGCACTTTAACTGTGCATCACCCATGATCAGTTGCTCCCCGCATCCCCTCATCCCTCCTTTCTGTCTTGAGGAAGACCCGCTTGCAGAGGATATAAACTTCCCTCATTGCACTAGGGTCGAAACGTCGACACTCTCCCCTACTCGGGGCCTGTACCTGTTATTATCCCAGCCCTACTTGCTTACAGACAAACGTTGTTTGCGCATTTTTTGAGAAATAACAAAATGATTAACCGTGAACTAACTAATGGACAGGCCTCAATGTAGAACTGGTGCAATCATGAATCACGACCAGTTTTACTAATGAGATTGTAATGTAAATAATGATGAATCATTGTTTTTCTTGATTGGATCTCCCTCTTATATATTCTATCTTACTTCACGAGCACTTTCTTTCTTCACTTTTTCCCTTGGAGCAACCACTCCTCTGTTTTGAACATTGAATATGATAAAATGGTATGAAAAGTGACCGAATAAAATACGAGTCACATAAAAACAATTGTGTGTGCCCTTTTGGATTTCTTTTTGGATTTTGAGGATATATTTGAATGTGTTTTAAATAAGTTAATGGTACATTATTGAATTAAACTGTATATGTACCCTATGCTGTCTATGATTGCTTCAGACAACTAAGATTTAACATAAGTCTAGGACCATTGTTTTTCTATATCAATTAGTACCCAGGTCCATTGACTTTTGTGGGTTACCCCATTATATCTTAATCGTCATCTCTGGTCAGCCTGAGGGTGCGGACCCTAGGCTGGAGGATCAGTGGTAGTTTGGAACTACACTGAGAGGGAGAGTGGAGAATGGCTATTGTATGCCAGGGGTTACTGCCCCCCACTCTGTGGATTGACAAGGACCAGTGGCATCTGGGTGGCCTAGGTCCTGGTACTGGCCATGAACAACTAGAAGAGTACCCGTAGGATAGCATAGTTGATCCTGAATTTTTTTTTCTTTGTTTTTTTCTCTCCAGAGTTTCAGGGTGGCGTAGAACCAGAGGGTGTCCCTGCCGTGCGGGCCCGTGTCCGTGTTCTATCGTCCCAAGCAGGGAAGCCCATCACGGTGGTGATTGGTCTACCCTGCGTTTTGGCTGGAAGGGGGTTGTGTTGGACCTGGCCCTTTTTGGCAGGTTCACCCCTGAACTTTTTGCCTGTCTCTTAGCCTTTTCCCTGTGTAGTGTTGGTGATTTTAGGCCTCTAGGCACTTTAGCACTGTGGCCCAGTGTAAAGTGCGTGCGCGCTGTGTGCGTGTGTGGTGAGACTGGCCGGCCCTCCCATAGGAATGCATTGAGGATGAGTGTGTAGGTGGTAATTCCTGTTATAAGAGTAGCAGCATGGTCAAGTCTGGTATGTATGAAATTGTGAGAATAAATGCTGCACAATGGTGTGCGCAGATTTATTATGACTATGTGAGAAATGCCACTTTTAGAAGTTGGCATTTCTGTGCGCTATGTGCCTGCCTGATGTGGATTGCATGTCTGGCTGGAGGGACAGGGCAGGCTGAGCCAGACGTGGGTTGAATAGAGAGATCTGCAGTTGGAGTATGGGGAGAGGACCCTTTGATCTGAGCAGGGCTGTGCCTGGCAAAGTGAGTGATGGCTCCACCTCCCACGGTGCGTCTGGTAGAAGACCCCCTCTTCCTCAAAGGCAGGATGCCGCATCATAAACAGAGTGCTCCAGATCCCCCCTATACCAGTTCTGACTGGTATCCCCAAGCCCTGTGCTGTGACACAAAGGGAAATATGTGTATAAAAGAAGGGGCTGTGGCCCCATGAACTTGTTGAGTGCTTGGCTGCTGTTCCTGCTGGGGCGTGCTGCTGCTGGGGCCCAGGGGGGGCTGCCATGAGGGCTTGCCTCCCTGGGCCCTGCCTTGTCCCTGGATACTTCAAGGACTTGTTGGGGACCTTTTGCTTTTCCTTGATCCCTAAAAGACTTTTTATCCTAGCGCCTGGTGAGCGCTTTATCTCCTGTATGAAAGAGCGCTTTCCTTCCCTGAGGAGCGCGTGGGCTCGGCGGCGCTGAGCTGCTCATTATGGACAGGGAATCCCGACATAGGGATTCCCCTGCATTTCTGGCTTCCAGCGGGAGCCCACCCCGCATTTGCCGATCTTTTAAGAGCGGGTGCCCACCCCGCTTATTGCCTAAATTTACTAGCGGGTGCCCACCCCGCTTCTTGGCTTATTTTTAAACAGCGGGTGCCCACCCCGCGTTTCACCGCCGCAGCCCCGGGGCTGCCGAAGAAATCTGTTCCCGGCCGCTGCAGCGCGACCAGGAAGTCAGGCACGTCTGCCTAAGACATGGGCGGAGCGAGGGAAGGAAGTCCCGCCCGCCGCCAGAGATCCGGCCGGAGCCTCGCAGGCTCGGTGATGAAGTCCCGGGTCCCAGGAGGGGGCCCGGGTGAAGGGGAGAGGTGCCGGCATGGCGGAGGGGGCACGAGGCACATTGTCGGTGCCTGCCCCCGCTGCGATTGACGGAAAGGAGGACGGGAGCCTAGCCCGCCTCCACGAGCACCGAAGAGGAGTCCCGGGTCCCAGGAGGGGGCCCGGGTGAAGTGAGAAGTGGCGGCCGAGGCCGCCGATGCAAGTGCGGGGCTCCCATGGAAGAGGGAAGCCCCGCGTGTGCACAAGAGCCCCGCACGCCTTGAGATATGAGTCCCGGATCCCAGGAGGGGGCCCGGGTGAAGCGAAGAGAAGAGACCGAGAGCGGCACCAGAGAGTCCCGGTGAGTGGGGGCTCGATGTTGTTGGTGCCGTGCAAGGCACCATGTATGGGCGGCCCCGCCTGGCAGAGGGCCGCCCCAGTGTGGGGTACATTTTATTTCAGGAGCCAGTGCGCTCCAAGAGGGCATGATTGTTTCTAGAGCCCGGGTGGCTCCACCGGTTGGCTATTTGTGTTCCGAGCCCCAGGTGGCTCCAACGAGGGGGCACAGTGTTGGTGCCGATCGCGGCACTGTGAGCGCATTGGTGCTGAGTGGTCCCGCAGGAGAGCGGGCCACTCCAACGAAGGGGCATGTTTTGTTTTAGAGCCTGTGTGGCTCCAACCTGGGGCCTGATGGTTTCAGAGGCAGCGAGCCTCCAACGATTGGCATATTTGTTTGAAAAGGCCCAGTGGGGCCCCGAGGGCACAGATATGCCAGGGCCCCTTTAGGTTATTTATCCCAGCTGCCCCCGTTTGCAGAGGGCAGCTGCATCGATGGAGATTTGTGTTTCTAGAGCCTGCGTGGCTCCAACGAAGGGGGCACATTTGTTTTAAGGGGCATTGGGAGCCCAGGCCTCTAATTGATTCACAGCTGCCCAGCAAGTAGTGGGCAGCTGCACCGCTTAGGGTATTCTTTCATTGGGGGCATGCTTAGAGTTAGGAGTGGAATGCACTCCTCTGCCCCAGTACTTTCCCAGCTGCCCAGCAAGTAGTGGGCAGCTGCTACGTTA
This sequence comes from Calotriton arnoldi, assembly GCA_963921515.1. Classification (NCBI taxonomy): domain Eukaryota; kingdom Metazoa; phylum Chordata; class Amphibia; order Caudata; family Salamandridae; genus Calotriton; species Calotriton arnoldi. Next base: position 191,322 of record CAWUFW010014942.1, read on the forward strand.
GGCCTGCGCAGATTGCGCACCCTTGACTCTCGCTGCCCTTGCAGCGCGCCCTGACTTTTGGACATAGGGCATTTGAGCCCCTTAGAGATGGCCAGTTGGCCAAGGGGACTGCTAGGTTTTTAGGGCGCCAGGCCCTAATGTGATTTGTGTGTTAGCAAGCTTCTCTCCTATGAGTTATAGGCGAATGTGATTTATACCTCTGCTATGGCTCTTTCTACTATGAGGTTATGTGCTACTGTGAGTATGTGGTGCTAGGAAATGTAATGCATGTAGTATGTTTTACGCACCCTGTTTCGGTTACCTCTAAAATGTGGTTTCTATGCTTGTGAGGTTATTACTTCCTAATGCTTTTAGGTTGTGAGTTATTTTCCCCTGAGATTATTTCCTAATGTGATTTAGACTCAGGATGTTATTGTCTAATGCGTTTAGACTGGAGAGATAATTGCATAATGTGTTTATGCTGGTGAGGTTGGCGCATAATGTTTTGCGCCTAATGTGATGCTGTGCATAATATGGTTTATGTTACAGGCTGATGCTAAGTACAGTGGTTGCCAGTGATTACTGGTCGTACGGTTCTGATATGTCCTACATTTATTAGGTATTCTACATCTATTACCTTTTACTAAGTGATGGTTCTGACAGTGGTCCACGTGGCCCTGTCATGTGTACATAATCCCCTGTAAATGTTGTCCCGTGCCAGTTGGCACAGTGTATTGTATATGCGTACTATTCTAATGTGTTATGATAATACAAAGGCTATTTTTATATATAACCTTGTGTGGAGTTCCTTTTGTAGTGTGCCTTGGGTGTTGTGCTGTGTGTGTGTTGCGCAAACGCTTTACACATTGCCTCCGGGATAAGCCTAACTGCTCGTGCCAAGCTACCAAGGGGGTGAGCAGGGGTTATCTTGGGTGTGTAACTCTCTTGCCCTGACTAGAGTGGTGGTTTCTGCTTGGCTTTGGCGCAAGCCTTAGCCAACCAGAAATCCCATTTCTAACACTGGCTAACAGCCGTCATCAGCCAGGCTAGCTTGAATCCAGTGGCAAAGTGAGCAAGGGACCCACGTCTGGGCATACCCTGCCAACTTAGGGCGAACAAAGCAAACACAAGGAGATGATGGACGGAGCGCTGAAACTTTTCAGACACTCACCCCCAGTCACAGATCTGGGTTGAATCCATCATCATTCTTTAGCTCACTTTGCCACCCCAGTTCAGACATAGCTATATGCAAATCAGTCTTGACCCTGTGCCTCATGGGAACAGTCCAGCCCGAACTGCCAAGCAATGTCTTCCCTGGACCGGAAACAAGCATCCTGGGACCGGTTTCTGGCTAACAGCCGTCATCAGCCAGGCTAGTTTGAATCCAGTGGCAAAGTGAGCAAGGGACCCACGTCTGGGCATACCCTGCCAACTTAGGGCGAACTAAGCAAACACAAGGAGATGATGGACGGAGCGCTGAAACTTTTCAGACACTCACCCCCAGTCACAGATCTGGGTTGAATCCATCATCATTCTTTAGCTCACTTTGCCACCCCAGCTCAGACATAGCTATATGCAAATCAGTCTTGACCCTGTGCCTCATGGGAACAGTCCAGCCCGAACTGCCAAGCAATGTCTTTCCTGGACCGGAAACAAGCATCCTGGGACCGGTTTCTGGCTAACAGCAGTCATCAGCCAGGCTAGCTTGAATCCAGTGGCAAAGTGAGCAAGGGACCCACGTCTTTGCATACCCCGCCAACTTAGGGCGAACAAAGCAAACACAAGGAGATGATGGATGGAGCGCTGAAACTTTTCAGACACTCACCCCCAGTCACAGATCTGGGTTGAATTCATCATCATTCTTTAGCTCACTTTGCCACCCCAGTTCAGACATAGCTATATGCAAATCAGTCTTGACCCTGTGCCTTATGGGAACAGTCCAGCCCGAACTGCCAAGCAATGTCTTCCCTGGACCGGAAACAAGCATCCTGGGACCGGTTTCTGGCTAACAGCCATCATCAGCCAGGCTAGTTTGAATCCAGTGGCAAAGTGAGCAAGGGACCCACGTCTGGGCATACCCTGCCAACTTAGGGCGAACAAAGCAAACACAAGGAGATGATGGACGGAGCGCTGAAACTTTTCAGACACTCACCCCCAGTCACAGATCTGGGTTGAATCCATCATCATTCTTTAGCTCACTTTGCCACCCCAGCTCAGACATAGCTATATGCAAATCAGTCTTGACCCTGTGCCTCATGGGAACAGTCCAGCCCGAACTGCCAAGCAATGTCTTTCCTGGACCGGAAACAAGCATCCTGGGACCGGTTTCTGGCTAACAGCCGTCATCAGCCAGGCTAGCTTGAATCCAGTGGCAAAGTGAGCAAGGGACCCACGTCTGGGCATACCCTGCCAACATATGGCGAACAAAGCAAACACAAGGAGATGATGGACGGAGCGCTGAAACTTTTCAGACACTCACCCCCAGTCACAGATCTGGGTTGAATCCATCATCATTCTTTAGCTCACTTTGCCACCCCAGTTCAGACATAGCTATATGCAAAACAGTCTTGACCCTGTGCCTCATGGGAACAGTCCAGCCCGAACTGCCAAGCAATATCTTCCCTGGACCGGAAACAAGCATCCTGGGACCGGTTTCTGGCTAACAGCCGTCATCAGCCAGGCTAGCTTGAATCCAGTGGCAAAGTGAGCAAGGGACCCACGTCTGGGCATACCCTGCCAACTTAGGGCGAACAAAGCAAACACAAGGAGATGATGGACGGAGCGCTGAAACTTTTCAGACACTCACCCCCAGTCACAGATCTGGGTTGAATCCATCATCATTCTTTAGCTCACTTTGCCACCCCAGTTCAGACATAGCTATATGCAAATCAGTCTTGACGCTGTGCCTCATGGGAACAGTCCAGCCCGAACTGCCAAGCAATGTCTTCCCTGGACCGGAAACAAGCATCCTGGGACCGGTTTCTGGCTAACAGCCGTCATCAGCCAGGCTAGCTTGAATACAGTGGCAAAGTGAGCAAGGGACCCACGTCTGGGCATACCCTGCCAACTTAGGGCGAACAAAGCAAACACAAGGAGATGATGGACGGAGCGCTGAAACTTTTCAGACACTCACCCCCAGTCACAGATCTGGGTTGAATCCATCATCATTCTTTAGCTCACTTTGCCACCCCAGTTCAGACATAGCTATATGCAAATCAGTCTTGACCCTGTGCCTCATGGGAACAGTCCAGCCCGAACTGCCAAGCAATGTCTTCCCTGGACCGGAAACAAGCATCCTGGGACCGTTTTCTGGCTAACAGCCGTCATCAGCCAGGCTAGCTTGAATCCAGTGGCAAAGTGAGCAAGGGACCCACGTCTGGGCATACCCTGCCAACTTAGGGCGAACAAAGCAAACACAAAGAGATGATGGACGGAGCACTGAAACTTTTCAGACACTCACCCCCAGTCACAGATCTGGGTTGAATCCATCATCATTCTTTAGCTCACTTTGCCACCCCAGTTCAGACATAGCTATATGCAAATCAGTCTTGACCCTGTGCCTCATGGGAACAGTCCAGCCCGAACTGCCAAGCAATGTCTTCCCTGGACCGGAAACAAGCATCCTGGGACCGGTTTCTGGCTAACAGCCGTCATCAGCCAGTCTAGCTTGAATCCAGTGGCAAAGTGAGCAAGGGACCCACGTCTGGGCATACCCTGCCAACTTAGGGCGAACAAAACAAACACAAGGAGATGATGGACGGAGCGCTGAAACTTTTCAGACACTCACCCCCAGTCACAGATCTGGGTTGAATCCATCATCATTCTTTAGCTCACTTTGCCATCCCAGTTCAGACATAGCTATATGCAAATCAGTCTTGACCCTGTGCCTCATGGGAACAGTCCAGCCCGAACTGCCAAGCAATGTCTTCCCTGGACCGGAAACAAGCATCCTGGGACCGGTTTCTGGCTAACAGCCGTCATCAGCCAGACTAGCTTGAATCCAGTGGCAAAGTGAGCAAGGGACCCACGTCTGGGCATGCCCTGCCAACTTAGGGCGAACAAAGCAAACACAAGGAGATGATGGATGGAGCGCTGAAACTTTTCAGACACTCACCCCCAGTCACAGATCTGGGTTGAATCCATCATCATTCTTTAGCTCACTTTGCCACCCCAGTTCAGACATAGCTATATGCAAATCAGTCTTGACCCTGTGCCTCATGGGAACAGTCCAGCCCAAACTGCCAAGCAATGTCTTCCCTGGACCGGAAACAAGCATCCTGGGACCGGTTTCTGGCTAACAGCCATCATCAGCCAGGCTAGTTTGAATCCAGTGGCAAAGTGAGCAAGGGACCCACGTCTGGGCATACCCTGCCAACTTAGGGCGAACAAAGCAAACACAAGGAGATGATTGACGGAGCGCTGAAACTTTTCAGACACTCACCCCCAGTCACAGATCTGGGCTGAATCCATCATCATTCTTTAGCTCACTTTGCCACCCCAGCTCAGACATAGCTATATGCAAATCAGTCTTGACCCTGTGCCTCATGGGAACAGTCCAGCCCGAACTGCCAAGCAATGTCTTTCCTGGACCGGAAACAAGCATCCTGGGACCGGTTTCTGGCTAACAGCCGTCATCAGCCAGGATAGCTTGAATCCAGTGGCAAAGTGAGCAAGGGACCCACGTCTGGCATACCCTGCCAACTTAGGGCGAACAAAGCAAACACAAGGAGATGATGGACGGAGCGCTGAAACTTTTCAGCACTCACCCCCAGTCACAGATCTGGGTTGAATCCATCATCATTCTTTAGCTCACTTTGCCACCCCAGTTCAGACATAGCTATATGCAAATCAGTCTTGACCCTGTGCCTCATGGGAACAGTCCAGCCCGAACTGCCAAGCAATGCCTTCCCTGGACCGGAAACAAGCATCCTGGGACCGGTTTCTGGCTAACAGCCGTCATCAGCCAGGCTAGCTTGAATCCAGTGGCAAAGTGAGCAAGGGACCCACGTCTGGGCATACCCTGCCAACTTAGGGCGAACAAAGTAAACACAAGGAGATGATGGACGGAGCGCTGAAACTTTTCAGACACTCACCCCCAGTCACAGATCTGGGTTGAATCCATCATCATTCTTTAGCTCACATTGCCACCCCAGTTCAGACATAGCTATATGCAAATCAGTCTTGACCCTGTGCCTCATGGGAACAGTCCAGCCCGAACTGCCAAGCAATGTCTTCCCTGGACCGGAAACAAGCATCCTGGGACCGGTTTCTGGCTAACAGCCATCATCAGCCAGGCTAGCTTGAATCCAGTGGCAAAGTGAGCAAGGGACGCACGTCTGGGCATACCCTGCCAACTTAGGGCGAACAAAGCAAACACAAGGAGATGATGGACGGAGCGCTGAAACTTTTCAGACACTCACCCCCAGTCACAGATCTGGGTTGAATCCATCATCATTCTTTAGCTCACTTTGCCACCCCAGTTCAGACATAGCTATATGCAAATCAGTCTTGACCCTGTGCCTCATGGGAACAGTCCAGCCCGAACTGCCGAGCAATGTCTTCCCTGGACCGGAAACAAGCATCCTGGGACCGGTTTCTGGCTAACAGCCGTCATCAGCCAGGCTAGCTTGAATCCAGTGGCAAAATGAGCAAGGGACCCACGTCTGGGCATACCCTGCCAACTTAGGGCGAACAAAGCAAACACAAGGAGATGATGGACGGAGCGCTGAAACTTTTCAGACACTCACCCCCAGTCACAGATCTGGCTTGAATCCATCATCATTCTTTAGCTCACTTTGCCACCACAGCTCAGACATAGCTATATGCAAATCAGTCTTGACCCTGTGCCTCATGGGAACAGTCCAGCCCGAAATGCCAAGCAATGTCTTCCCTGGACCGGAAACAAGCATCCTGGGACCGGTTTCTGGCTAACAGCCGTCATCAGCCAGGCTAGCTTGAATCCAGTGGCAAAGTGAGCAAGGGACCCACGTCTGGGCATACCCTGCCAACTTAGGGCGAACAAAGCAAACAGTGTTCAACACTCCGTCCATCATCCCCTTTGGTTTTGCTATGTTCGCCCTAAGTTGGCAGGGTATGCCCAGACGTGGTTCCCTTGCTCACTTTGCCACTGGATTCAAGATAGCCTGGCTGATGACGGCTGTAAGCCAGAAACCGGTCCCAGGATGCTTGTTTCCGGTCCAGGGAAGACATGGCTTGGCAGTTCGGGCTGGACTGTTCCCATGAGGCACAGGGTCAGACTGATTTGCATATGGCCATGTCTGAACTGGGGTGGCGGAGTGAGCTAAAGAATGATGATGGATTAAACCCAGATCAGTTGACTGGGGGTGAGTGCTTGCAACGTTCAACACTCCGTCCATCATCCCCTTTGGTTTTGCTATGAGTATACTCCAGGACAATTGGTGTGGGTGTTGGAGCCTGTGGCTCCCAGGGCCCTCCATGACAAGTGGAGTGGGCCCTATCCAATCTTAGAAAAGAAGGGTGAGGTTACCTATTTGGTTGACCTTGGCACCCCCAGGAACCCTCATAGGGTCCTGCATGTGAATAGATTGAAACCCCACCATGACAGGGCAGACATGACCATGTTACTGGTCACTGATGAGGGTGTGGAGGAGGAAACTGAGCCTGTGCCCGACCTCCTCTCCACTAATGTGCAAGATGGGTCAGTGGAGGGGGTGATACTCTCTCCCAAGTTGACAGACCAGCAGCACAGAGACTGTAAGCAAGTGCTGGAGCAGTTTGCTGGCCTGTTCTCTTTGACCCCAGGCATCACTGAGTGGTGTGTGCACCACATTGATACTGGGGACAGCCTACCTGTCAAAAATAAATTGTACAGGTTGTCTGACCATGTCAGAGCCAGCATTAAAGCTGAGGTTGCTAAGATGCTGGAATTGGGGGTAATTGAACCTTCTGAGAGTCCATGGGCCAGTCCAGTGGTGCTGGTGCCTAAACCTAATCCTCAGGGGGGACCCAAGGAGTTAAGGTTCTGTGTGGACTACAGAGGATTGAATGTAGTCACAAAGACTGACACTCACCCTATACCTAGAGCTGGTGAGCTCATTGACAGGTTAGGGGCTGCTAAGTACCTGAGTACTTTTTATTTGACTTCAGGTTACTGGCAGATTGCTCTCACTGATGGAGCAAAGGAGAGGTCAGCATTCTCCACACCAGAGGGACATTATCAGTTCAAGGTAATGCCCTTTGGCTTAAAGAATGCACCTGCCACCTTCCAAAGGTTGGTGAACAGGGTCTTGTCTTGGTTGGAACAGTTCAGTGCAGCTTACCTGGATGATATAGCTGTATACAGTTCTACCTGGGGGGATCACTTAAGCCACCTAAGGGAAGTGCTTCAGGCCATGCAGCAGGCAGGCCTGACTATTAAGGCAAGCAAGTGCCAAATAGGGCAGAGTTCTGTGGTGTACCTGGGCCACCTGGTAGGTGGGGGCCATGTACAGCCTCTCCAAGCTAAAATCCAAACTATTTTGGATTGGACAGCTCCTGTTACCCAGACTCAGGTCAGGGCATTCCTTGAACTGACAGGGTACTATAGAAGGTATGTTCAAAATTATGGGACCATTGTGGGGCCCCTAACAGAACTCACTTCTAAAAAGAGGCCCAAGAAGGTGGATTGGACCCCAGAGTGTCAGAAGGCTATTGACACTCTGAAAGCTGCTATGTGTTCAGCACCAGTGCTACTAGCCCCTGACTACACAAAAGAATTTGTGGTTCAGACAGATGCTTCAGAGCAAGGGATTGGGGCAGTGTTGTCACAGCTAAATGAAGAGGACCTGGATCAGCCAGTTGCCTTTATTAGCAGGAGGCTTCTTCCCAGAGAGCAGAGGTGAAGTGCCATGGAGAGAGAGGCTTTTGCTGTGGTTTGGTCCCTGAAAAAGTTGAGACCATATTTGTTTGGGACTCACTTTCGTGTTCAAACTGACCACAGGCCTCTCAGATGGCTCATGCAGATGAGAGGGGAGAATCCCAAGCTGTTAAGGTGGTCCATTTCCCTACAGGGAATAGACTTTACAGTGGAACACAGACCTGGGGTTGCCCATGTAAATGCAGATGGACTTTCCAGGTTTTTCCACTTAGCTGATGAAGACTACCAGGGTGTAGGTTAGTAACCCATCACCTTTCGTTTGGGGGGGGGCTATGTTGCAAAGTCATCCTGGGCACCCCCCAACTTTTTGCTGACTGGTACTGGTGGTAACTGACTCTGATTGACCCTGGGCTTTGCCTAACCAGGTCCAGGGCCAGTGCTATGCTGAAAACACTTAGAATACAGTTAAAACACCTACATACACTAGGGTACACTATGGGTTGGGGTACCCCTGTGATTGGCATGACCTACCCTATAAGCCCCTAGAATATAATAGGGCAGGGGAATTGAAACTACCTATCAGTCCCTAGTATATAGTAGGGCATGGCAGTTTAGAGGCCAGCAGCCTTCTGCACTTGCATGTGTGCACAGCTGAGGCCTGAGGTCAGTTTTAAAAGCAGCCCTGGGAGCCATGACTGCTTTTAAAAAGTAAATTGTGCCCAAACTCGACTTTGGTGTTTGGGGCACTTAAAAATGGATAACCTACAATGTTATGGCATATTAGGAACCCTCAGGGTCTCCCCTAGGTGTCCCAGGGGTGGGGGGTCAGGTATCTGTAAGGTAGACCCTTATAAAATGAGTTTTATATGCCCTGGGTTAAGTGAAATTTCACATTTCACACCCCACATTGTGATAAAGTGCTGCCGAAATTCGACTTTGATGCTAGGAGCACTGTGAAGTGAGGATCTGCAATATTTCTACAGATTCAGAACCCCTAAAGTTTCACCTAAGTGTCCAATGGGGTGGGGGTCCTGTAGATATAAGCAAAGTACTTATAAAATATGTTTTTGTAAGTCCTGGTGCTGGAAAAATGGCCCAAGTCATTTTTCCCAATGCAAATCCCCTGCTACATAGGTTAACATGGTAGAAAGTTATTAACTAATAACTCTTGATAGGAGAGGGCTAGAAGTGCCATTCAAAGACTTCCCCGAATGGTATTAATAAATTTAACAATATGATATTGTTGAATTTCTCCTACAGTGAACCTACAAGAAGTTATAAGACTTTCTTGTTTGTAAGTCCAGATTCAGCCTTCCAGTGGTCTGCCCTGATTGGTCAGAGTTAAGTGCATTAGCCAGGCTGCCTTGAAGAGGTGATAAAGAGCCCATGGGGTCAACCAGCTCTGCTGGCAGGGCAGTGTGCTGTTCCATAGGAATGCCAGGCCAGGGGGAGGAGTCGTAAACTATGTTCTTCAAAGAGGAGAGCAGAGAACAGTGTCATTTACAACTCTGAACTTTCCACCTTAGGCAGATGGTAGGATTAAGGAAGGTATGAGCAGATGCAGGGGGGAGAGTCTAAGTAAATTAGCCATCCTAGGGGTGTGTTTAGCCAGCTCTTACCTCCTTGCTGGAAAATCAGCCATTATGGATTTGGAAGATTTGATGCACTCTGGGACAAAATAATGCCACACTCTACAGGAAGTGGTCATATCTTTGAGGAGTTACCCTGCTCCCATTGGTCAGGAGTGACCTCCTGTCTGACCCAGAGAACTTGGAATGAGTATCTGAGAGGGGCAGAGCCCTCCAGATCTGCTGCTTGAAACTGAAGAAAGCAAGACATTGTGCCAAGCTGAGAAGTTTTGCTGTGCAAATTCTAAGGCCTGACCTCTGAAGCCTGCACCATCAGAAACTACAGCCCTGTGGACTACCTTGCTGAAAAAGAAGTAAAGAGTGGACTCCTGCAAGCTACAGGTTAACAGAGCTCACCTGGACCCTCACCACCAAGGATCATCAACCTGGGGAACTACCAGTGGATTTGTAAGGGTGACGTCCAAGTGGATTGTGGGAACTGAAGTCCTCAACTTTCAAGGACCATCTTGGAGCTTCCAGACCCTTGGAGTGAGTTTGAGACACTTTGGGACCCTTTGAGGAACTTCAGGAAGAAGTTCAAGAAGTTTGGAGAACTTTGGAGGAACTTTGAAAAAAAGCTCCATAGAGGGAGCGACTCAACCTGGTCAGCCAAGTCGCCTGCCTTCAACCGCGAGCCGGCCAAGCCATCCAGGTTCGTTGCGCTAAAAGCTCCGTCGGTCCAACTTCCAGAGTTTGACCGGGAGTAGAAGAAATCCGAGGCCGGCGAACCCTCACCGAATCTGGCCTGGTGAAGAGCATCGAGGAACCCCGCGAGAAAAAGCTCCAGAAAAGTTTCTAAGTCCGCATGTAGAAAAGGTCACCGGGAGCAACCGCGAAAGCCAAGCCGCCTGCCTTCAACCGCGTGTCGGCCTGGATCCTGGGTTAGCTCCGCTGGAATGCTCCAGAGGTCGGACCGCAAAAGTTTCTAAGTCCGAACGTAGAAAGGTGACCGGGAGCTCATCGCAAGGCAAGCCGGCGAACCCTCACCGAATCCGGACTGGCTGAGAGCTTCGAGGGACCTCGGGGAGAAAAGCTCCAGAAAAGTTTCTAAGTCCGAAGGTAAAAACTGTGACCGAACCTTCCGCGTGGGGTATCCGCTCAGGGCTCCATTGCGGTCAGCCTGAAACTTTGACTTTGGGTCGGTCTATCGCGAGCCTGTATCCCAATATGGTGCTATAAGCTTCTAAGTGCTATATTTTGCTAAATCTTTGAAAATTCATATCTCCGGTTCCCTACATTGGATTTTTGGCGTTTTGGTGTCATTTTAAAGATAAAAATATTTCCTATTTTTATAAATTAGTGTTGGATTTTTATTATGTGTTGTGTATTAATTATTTACTGAATTGGTGTTTTTAAATGCTTTACATACCTGTCTTTGAAGTTAAGCCTGTCTGCTCGCAGTCACGTTACCAAGGGTTGAGCATAGGAATAATTTTCTTAGACCTATGCTGAGTCCTACCAATGGTTAGTGGCGATATTGCCAGTGGCAGACCTACATTTGCCCCTACCAATAATCCACTTTCCAACAGTACCAAGTTAATGCTTTCCTCATAATAATCTGCAAGTGCACTGATGATCAATGTTTTATAGTTACATAGCATTTCCTCATAATAAACTGCTCACGCTCTATCAATTTTTTATAGTGTCATAGCGCTGCTGTATAAGTATGCTTATTTTCAGTCTTAAACCCTGAACTCCAGATGTGTTCTAGTTTTGCACAAACATGGTTTGATTATGCAAGCTCTGAAGTATAGTGTTCTAGAGCCACAAGTGGTGATCATTATAAATCGTGCTATCACATCTAATTTGTTAAAACAGGAGGTGGGTACAACACACATGACGGTTTTTCTTACAAACAACTCTTTAGCTGGGAAAACAGCTTTACTACTATATAACATTTGGGGCCTGATTATGATGCCGGTCAGACTGACCATCCAACCACCATCTTTGCGGGCCCTTTCTAACCGCCAAGGCTCAGAAGTTTCCCTCCACCGCATTATGATCCAATCGCTGCTACCACGGCGGTCGCATTTATAGCGGAGCACATATCCCCTAATATGTTGCTGTAAATGTGTACAAAATCATAGAAAACATGTGAATTGTACACACATGTATGACATGTGGGGATATACCTTCTGCACCATGTACTCCACTGCTGGAGTGTGGCATAATGTGCACAGTCCAGGCAATGGGGATACATACTGCATAAGGACTTACCTAGATTTTGGCTCCCACAGGATCATAGTCATCGGGGTGCAGCTACTCAGGTTTAGGGGGAACCTGGAAGAAGGGATACATGGCAGATATGCTGGAGCGAAGCGGAATTTGGGTGAGTATGCACCCCAAATCCATCATTTCTGATGAGTCGAGGCAGTCGGCCAGACTGCCACTGTCGGGTCATCGGAAACTCACATTATAATCCGGACGGTGGTTGGAGATCCCTGTACTGCCTTATTGTTTTTCTCTGACCACCATCTTGGCATTCAGAGAAAGGCTGTCGGAGTCTACGGTCTTTTAGCGGTCGGTCAGAGTACAGGATGCATGCATCGTAATCTGGCGGTCGAACCGACCACTTCTGACGAGACTACGGTGGTCTGACCTCCTACGATAGGACTGCGGAAGTCGGTCTAACCGGCATCGTAATCAGGCCCTAAATGTTGAACAAATCTTAGAGTCAACATAAATAGCAGGGCCAGCTTTTTTTTAGAGAAGCATATAAGCCAATATTTCAATTTGACTGTCACCTACCATGTCAAAAGGGATCTCTAGATAATCCTACAAGATTGGAATCATCATTACAAACACCAGCTTTTAAATACTGGGCTAAATTTCTGCAGACAATGATTTCTGAGTGGGTTGAAAAAAACAATTGGCTTGAGGCTATTAGACAGAAGTGCAAATGAAGTTGTTAGTATCCACTTACAGCTAATTAAATTCACTTCACTGCTTTCCAGCTACTCTAAAGTATTTGATGCAAATCATGCATGAACCTATCTATCCACCAAGCTCAATATTTCTGCAGCAAGATGATCTGCAGAATGATAAAGATCTTTGATGACCTGCAGATTGCATGCTTATATTCAAAATGATAGTTCATGAAGAAGTGAATGAGTGGCAAAACCTATTTAATGCAGTGCCACATGCCTTGTCACATCTAGATCCTTCTATCCTAAAGTAGAGAAGGCATAGTGGCTCCAAGAGATTTTCTTTTTCTTTTTCTTGAAGGCCTACTATTAGCCTCAGTATAGAGGACCAATGATAGTGGAATAAAAAGTGGATGTGGATGCAACTTCATCCCCTGTTCTTGCAGTATGTCCATGAACATGCAATAGCTTATGCTTGCCAGTGGAAAGGGCTGGATATCAGAAGATTGAGGTGCAAAATATTGACCTTCAACAATATTGACTACAACTATTCACTGCTTATATATCATCAAGGTAAGCATTGTTCCCTTTTTGTCTGAACAACGCTTTGCTTCTCTGCCGAACTCTAAGTGAAATACATGTACCATGAGCTGCTTTAGTTCATTTCAGGTTGCAGTGGATGGTATTTTACTGATCCAAAGCTTCCATACTATTCCTGAAATTATAAAATGTTTTTTTCAGATCAGGATGGATAGCACTAGCTAACTGAGTGCTTATTAAACACTGCTACAAAAAAAGACAAAAGTATTTGTAGCTTCTCTAGTTGGGAATGGAGGGCACTATGCAATACTTAAAAACTCTGCTAGAAAATCAGACACTGGAAGTGAGCAGATTTTTCGAGTGTCATTGGTGTTGTAGAGTGCTCCATATTGGTGCTGCAGAGTGCTCCATGTTAAGCATCTGCTCTCAGCCTAAAGCTTGGTAGCTATCCATGGTTTGCTACTTCTATTTTTTAGCAGAATTAATGCAGAAATCTAGGCCTAAAAGGACATTGTTTGAATTTACACTTGCTTGTGTATGGTCACAACTATGCTTCTCTTATAAGTTCTAACAAGAGTGAAGCACATGTGACAGGAGCTGGGGACTGGAACTGCATAAGAGCCCTAACAATCCAGCTGAGGAGCTGAAGGGACTGGAGAGTAGGTCCTGAGCTCTCCATTAACAGAGGGAGAGTAGTCTACAACAAGCTCCTAATAAAATCTGCTGAGAAGTTTAGAGGTCCAGAAAAAACTACTAAAAATGCTAGGGGCTAGGAGGCCAACACTCCTGGTGGCTGAAGCATGCTACCAGGAGCAAAATACAACAAATCCTGTGAAAATGGCCTAAAGGGGCTAGAGCTATCTGGGTTGACTCTGCAGCTTAAGTATGAGAAGCCAGACTGAAAGAATGTTTATGACACCTGTGGTTTTATCCATTCACCTGGGAGGGCTAGTGGACCAGGCTGACCAGCGCATACTGAGAGTCTGGTGCTGTGCCATAAATTTCCCTTGAAGCCCTCTGAAAAGGCTAGTTCTCCAAGGGGAAGCATCCAGCTAATGTACAATGCTCTCTCCACATTTTGTTTTCTCTCACATGAGACAAGCCATTGCTCTCACATGAGACAAGCCATCTGCGGTTAGGCCACGAGTGGCCTTGAGGCAGGGCCTCCCCCGGAAAGAAGAGGTGCCATCATGCTCCACCGCCTCACTCCTCTTATACCGGGAGATCAGTAGCTTATGCAGAGAGAAATGTGGGTGAGGAAACAGAAGACTGATTCCCCATGGTGTGACAAGAAGTGCACGGAGTGGGCAGGGAGACGGCCAAGAACATGCAGCACTGGGGCTCATTCAAGGTTCTCTTCTAAAACAAATATTTTTTTCTATTCCACTTTATGTTTATTGGAGGTAATGTGATTTTCAAATGCAACACCTCTTTTAAACCAACTTGAACCAACTAAGGGGCATATTATCAATGGCCAGCGATAATTATCGCTGGTCGTGCTTAGCGATAATAGTCCTATCGCAGGCTATCTCTGGAAATTATCGCCCTGGTAGCACGTTATTAACAACGCGTTTCTCCAGGGCGATAAAAATTCCAGAGATAGCGAGGTTATCGCCGTTTTGCAGGGAACATCGCTGGTTTTCCAGCGATGTTCCCGGCAAAACGGCGATAACCTTGCTGATACGACCCTGTGGTCGTATCAGCAGAATCCACCCCTATGTTAGGGATGGCTAAGTCAGGATTTTAGCAGACGTTAGATTTTGGCGAAAACGGCCGTTTTCGCCAAAATCTAACCTCTGCTAAAATCATGTGGGCTGCCTTGTAAATATCGCGATGTGAACATCAGCGATATTTGCAACGTAGTCCATCCAGGGTACGCCCAGTAACGCCCACTTTGCATCTCATTAGAGATGCAAAGATGGGCGTTGGGGGAAAGGGCGATAATGCAAGGATTCACGCGATAGCGTGACCTTGCTGATTAGGCGATAAAATTATCGCCGCTTTTCGTCCGAAAACGGACGCAAAAGCGGCGATAATTGTTTATCGCCTCGTTGATGATATGCCCCTAAATTTTTTGCTGTTCTTTTTTGAGAAATATGATGGAGAATGAGTTTCTGGTTGTACAGTTTTTCATCATCCACTTGATGAACATTAATTAAAAATTTGACATGCGTTATCACAATCAATTCGAATCAAGTCATATTTCTGAATAAAATCTGCATTAATTTCAGCCATAATCATAATTTTATTGACAGTCAACTCATCACCTTGTCTACTTTTTGAATATTAGCCCAGTTCTGTACGTGAATTAAATTAATACAACTTTAAATAATCCAGAATTGTCTTTTGTATAGATGGCAGTGAGCTTCATTTGTCTATAATGGATTTACAATGATGGTGATTAGTGAACAATATCGTTTCATTTTATGCTCAAATTATTAATGTATTTCTTCCAATTGAGCAAAATACCATCATCATGGAAAGGGAATATATTTCACCCCATCTATAAGAACGGCAGCCATTCATCGCCACTTAACTACAGGCTAATAGCTGCATGCTCCAGGTTTACTTCAAGACGTTCAAGCTTGGGTTAGCGAAAAAAGCTAATACCTAAAAAGCAAACTGGCTTTAGATCAGGCATGGTTACAATTACAAACTTGTCAGACTTCACCATCTTAGCGGGAAAGGCAATACAGCAAAAATCTAGGTTGCTGGCATGCTTTATCAACCTCAAATCTGCATTTGACAGAGTTCCCTCGGCTGTCTTTGAGAAAAATTGGCATGATATGAAATCCTAGGAAAGCTGCTAAATGCAATAATAGCACTGTATAATGACACTTGGGCCCAGGTTAAAGTTGGAAACGGTAGCAGAGTAACAACAAAAATCCACACAATGAACGGCCTGAAACAAGGGTGCGTCTTAGCTCCAAGTCCATTCAGCCTATACTGTACAAATTTAAACAACTACCTGACACAAGTGCAAAAACTGGCAACAGAGAAAATGGCGTGCTTACATTACACCATGAAATCATCATCTTGAGCCAAACTTGAGTAGCAGGCTACATAGAGCAGCAAGATTTAGAGATGAACTTAAGTAAACAAAACAAACAAAAGTGGTTTGCCTTGTCAACTCAAAACACAACTATTTCACTTGGTTTATAAAGGGCTTACAAGCTGAGACCGCATCCTCATACAAGTATCTGGGCATTAACACAGAGCACCAGCTAACCTGTAAACAGCACCTGGCCATACTACGGGCGAAAGCACCTTCATTAATGTTTGCACTTAAGATGATGAAAAAGAAACTTAGCTGCCCTTCACATGAATATCTGCTAACTATAATGGCAGCCAACTAAGGGGCATATTATCGAGGGCCGGCGATAAATATCGCAAAGCGCGCTTAGCGCTTGCATATTTATCGCCGGCTATCTCTGTAATTTATCGCCCGGTTAGCGCGTTATTAACAACGCGCATCGCCGAGGCGATAAAAATTTCAGAGATAGCGTGGATATCGCCGTTTTCCAACGTGGAAAACGGCGATATCCTAGATGATAGGGCCTGTGGTCTTAGCCACAGAATCCACCCCCCATGTTAAGTATGCCTTAGTCAGGAATTTAACAGACGTTAAATTCCTGCGTTAAGGCAAACTTAACGCGATTAAAAGAATCGCTTCCCCGCATTGTAAATATCGCGAAGCTGCCTTCGCGATATTTACCCATGTTGTTTCCACAGACACGCCTACTTTGCATCTCATTAGCGATGCGAAGTCAGGCGTGCTGGAAACGGGAGCAAAATCAGCAAAACACGCGATAGCGTGTCTTTGCTGATAAGGCGATATAATTATCGCCGCTTTTCGGCCGAAAACGGCCGCAAAAGCGGCGATAATTTTTTATCGCCGCCTTGTTAATATGCCCCTGAATTCCCGCTGTAGGATACGGCTTGGAGATCATGCATGGCAAGGAAATGGCCACCCTGAATTTGTTTCAAACGAATGCCCACAAAGCAGTTTTTTTAGCTTGCCAAAATCACCTTCCCGAGCCCAGGTCCGGCTCGAAGTTGGTTTAAAAAATCAAAAGTTGGTCAGCTTGAGAGCCTTTGCCAAATTATGTTGAAGACTTCGTGTCTCAACATGTGGCTCCCTGCATACCTTATGCTGGCTAGAAAACGAGGCTAAGATAAAGAAAAAACAGAAAGAATCTTGGGGAGACTACTGAGGATTGGCAATAGACGAACTAGGCATTAAAGAAGCATTGACAAGCAGCATGGAAAGAACAGCGGGGCATATTATCGCCCACGCCAAGTATCGGGAGTTTTCTTATCGCCACCTTTTCCCGATAATTTTCGTCTTCTTACCGACGTATTATCAACACGTCGGTAAGATGCGATAGTGGCAGGGAAAGGGCGCGATAACTCCCGCTAACTGGCGATAAGTATTCAGGCGATACCTTGCCTTCGGCGGCCTTGGGCGCGTTAGCGGGATTTAAATTGCAGCTAAAGCTGCTTATGCCCCATGGAGTGCCTACAAACCCGGGTGGCCGCGTGACAAAATCATCACGTACTGCTGTCTCAATGCAGAGGACATTGCCTGCTACCTACAGTACAAGTTGAGAACATGACCGCAATATATTGCCACAAGTTACATCATTATGTATTGATACATCGGTGCATCATATCTTGTCCCATAGCCATGTGAAGATCTCCGATATTGTGTGTGTCACTCAGTGCCCCCCAGTGAGTTGGAAAGTCTGACTTTGTGCTAAGGGGCTAATAATGCAGCATACCCATTACCTCTTTCTGTGGGTCTTCTGATGGAGATCGGGGCTTTAGTCAGGTTTTTATCAGGCGTTCAATTCCTGCGATGATCGGGGTTTAGCGCGACTTTTGTAATCGCGGGACATCTTTGCAAATAGAGCGAAGTTGTTTTAGCGACCTTCTCAGTGTGCTTTTTGTAAGGAACGCCTACCTTGCATGTCATTAGCGATAATTATCGCTGGCATGCAAGGCGATAGAAAAACCGGCAGATAACGCCGGAAAGCTGGCACTAACGCATGTTAGCGCTGGCTTGCTAATAGGGCGATAAAAATATCGCCGCTTTATCGGCAAAAAGGGCCGCTAAAGCGGCGATAAGGCCCTTGCTAATATGCCCCAGCGTTCTTTCGAATATGATTCTTCAACAAAGCTTTTGGCTCGACTACAGGATAAGAATATGGCCCAGATTTTCCAAAAAGTTCATGAACACAGCGCAACAGCCAAAAATGCACAAAGCAAGTTTTGCACTGGAAAGTAAATTAGGAAAAATACATTTTGTGCTGGTTAGCATCACTTTTCTGACACTAAACCAGCGCAAAATTTTGCACATCTACCCCTTAATTCACAAAGAGACGACACACCTGGACAGTAGTTAACACATGCTGTAGTTTGAGGTCCCAAGCATATTTGACAGCTCATTTTTCTTTATATTTAAAATGCAGTAGCGGCCGGTGGTGGGAGTGCCGCCGGGCGCTGACGTGGGGCGGGGGAGGGGTAGGGTGGGGGGTAGTAAACTATCGCGCTGCATCGCATTTGGCGATGCAGCGCGAGAAACGAAATTCGTTTTATTCATTTATATGTTTACTTACTTGTAATCGGCTGTAATCCGTAGTTTACTACCCCCCACCCTGCCCCTCCCCCGCCCCACGTCAGTGCCCGGCGGCACTCCCACCACCGGCCGCTACTGTTAAAATGGCAGTTTATGTTATATTGCTTCAGGCACCTGGACACAAAAGATCTCATTCTGACATGGAAGAGCAGCCCACCACATCTAAGATGTTGTCTATGTGGATATAAAACAGAGGGCCTGATTTAGAAGTTGGTGGAGGGAAACACTCCATCACAAACGTGACGGATATCCCATACGCCATATTACAATCACATTCTATCCTATAGGGATCGTAATACGGTGGAAGGGATATCTGTCAGATTTGTGACAGAGTATTCCCTCTGCCGACTTCTAAATCAGGCCCAGAGTATATAATCCACAACTTTTGCACCTGTCCTGCAGCTCTGGGAAAGAAAGAAGTTACTTAAATCATTGTTTTTAAAACTCCATATCCGCACCCGCAGGCAAGCTGTCATCACCTGGCTGAGTGGAGCTTCAATACCTCTAGCTTGTCAGGGGAAAAAATTAAAAAAATTGGTTAAGAATCATCAAGGTGATACACAGGACTGGGGTCACTGGCCAGATCGTTTCAACCTCAAACTTCCTGTACATTTAGGATTATTAATAATCAACAAGGACGAAGTTGGTATCATGTGTTTATTATTCACAAAGAGTAGAAAGGGTTGAAACGCACCTTACAAACTAAAAAGAAAAAAAGTGAGGAATATTTGCACACCACACAGGCACTTTAATTGTGATGGAGAATAACAAGAAAAAGAAACTGTAAGATTATGCCCACCTGTAAGATCAGATGATTCTCTCTTTATGTATTATTTATTCATGACCTGGTCAGTGTGACTGCTCTCCCCCCGAGCAGCTCTTCCACTAAGTGCTGCCCCCTGAGCCCCCTGAGCTCTCTGTTTGCAGGGTGTTTGAGGCCCTCCTCCACCCACAGGCTCCTGCCTGCGCCTCATCCCTGGTGGTCCAGTGGGAGAGCACTCTGCTCTTCTGCTGTTCTGCCTTTGCCTCTCTTTGCCTCTTTCCTTTTGTGCCCTCTTTTTCTCTTTCCTTCATTTTCTCCTTCAGTCACTTTTCACTTTTTCACTTCTCACTCTCCTCCCTCTTCTCACACTTTCCTTCATTTTCCCAGGGTGCTGCTGCCCCAGTGGCCCCTCCCCACTCCAGTGTATCCTCCCCACCTCCCTGCTGACCCACCCTCCCCACAAACCCTACTCAATGGTGTCCGCTGCATGAAGAGCAAGACCTCTCCCCCTGCACAGCTCCACCACAAAGTGCTGCCCCCTGAGCTCTCTGTTTGCAGGGTGTTCAAGACCGTCCTCCACCCGCAGACTCCTGCCTGTGCCTCATCCCTGGTAGTGCAGTGGGAGAGCACTCTGCTCTTCTGCTGTTCTTCTTCGCCTCTTTCCTTTTGTGCCCTCCTTTTCTCTTTCCTTTGTTTTGCTCTTCTGTCACTTTCACTTTTTCACTTCTCACTCTCCTCACTATTCTCACTTTCCTTCGTTTTCCTTCGTTTTACCCCTGCTGCTTCTGCCCCCAAAGCCCCTCCCCCCTCCAGTGTGTACTTCCCACTTCCACCTCCCAGCTGACCCACCCTCCCCTCGATCCCTACTTAATGGCGGCCCCTGAGAGGGCGCCAAGGGCAAGCCCGTCTGCGCCCGTCCACGACCCAACTGTGACCAGCGCCAGGGACCCTGGTCCTTTGACCTGCCACATTACACTTTCCGCCCAAAGTGGGACGGGTATGCCCAGACGTGGGTCCCTTGCTCACTGAGCCACTGGATTCAAGCTAGCCTGGCTGATGAGGGGTGGCATACCCCAAGCCGGTCTCAGGATGCTTGTTTACGGTCCAGGGAGGACCTGACTTGGCAGTTCAGGCTGGACGTTTCCCATGAGGAATAGGGTCAAGACTGATTTGCATATGGCTGGGTCGAAACTGGGGTGGCATAGTGGGCAAAAGAACGATGGATTTAACCCAGATCTCTTGACTGGGGGAGAATGTTTGAATCATTTAGCATTCCGTCCATCATTTGCTGCAGTTACACTGCTACAACTCCAGCACCCTCCACGATCTAAACCCCTGGACAACTGCCAGCTCTCGACCCCGAACAACACCCACGGCCCTTTCCCCTGTCTACACTGCCGCTGCACCTTCACCCATCTCCATACCCCAGCAACATCTCTCAACCTACCGGACATCACAGCTCAAAAACCAATCAACTGCATCCTCCTCAATGTACATTCCCTACACAAGCATCCCATAGAAATCTGGGACCTCCTCAACATCTCTTCACCCGACGTCGCCTTCCTCACGGAAACCTGGACCAACGCCAACTCTGCACCCGACATCGCCACCGCCATTCCCAACAGATAAAAGATCTTGCACAAGGACCGCCCCATCCATCCATCCAGGAGGAGGCATCGCCGTTGTTCACAAAAGCACCCTTCGCATGACCACCCTCCCGGACGACACAACAACCCTCATGGAGCACCTTCACTTCCAGATCCAGACCAGCCCCAAAACGACTCTCCGCTGAACCCTCATCTACAGGCCACCCGGCCCCATGCTCCCTTTACCAACGCCGTCACTGACCTCATCACACCCCACGCCCTCTCGTCCACAGACTACATCCTACTCAGAGACCTAAACATCCACCTGGATAACCACGAAGACTCAAACACCGCCTCCCTCCTAGAGAACCTCACAAACATAGGACTGAAACACAGTGGGACACACACTCGACCCCATCTTCACCGGTGGAAACAGCACCTCCTCAAGCCCCACCACAGATCTCCTCTGGACAGATCACCACTGCATCAACTTCTCCTTCAAAAAACCCATCGTACACAAGCATGCCCACCGCCTCCCCCGCAGAAGCTGGAACAAAGTCACCAAAGCTCACCTCCACCCTCGTCAGCACCCCACCACCGACTACGCCAGATGCAAACACTGCAGCATGCAACCTCCACCGCTGGATCACGAATTGCGCCGACACACTCGCCCCCTCTAGAAAGCCACCGGAAGACACATCAAGAAAGCAAGCTTGTTCACCCCTGCACTACAAGAATCCAGACGCTCCTGCAGACGACTTCAAAAGACATGGAGGAACAACAAAAGCCCAGAAACACATGCCACCTACAAAGCAGCCACCATCGCACACCACCAACTCGTCAAATCCACAAGGAAGAAATCCCTCCAAGACAAAATCCTCACAAACACACACAACACCAAAAAACTCTTCTCCATCATCAAGGAATTCGCCAAACCCTGCAGCGAAACAACAGACGCCCCACCCTCTCAAGACCTCTGCAACAGACTCATACGCTGACGACACACAGCTGATCCTCTCCCTCACCAACTAACCCAACATCACCAGACACAACTTCCAAGAAGGGATGAAAGCCATCGCCACCTGGATGAAAAACAGCTGCCTGAAACTCAACCTCATCCTTGGCTCCACCCCCTCCGCATGGAACGACTGCTGGTGGCCCTCTGCCCTCGGAAATCCTCCCACTCCAACGGACCATGCACGAAACCTCTGCTTCATAGTAGACTCATCGCTCACAGTGAACCACCAGATCAACGCCTTCTCCTCGACCTGCTTCAACAACCTTGCATGCTTCGAAAGACCTTCAGATGGATCCCAACCAAATCAAGAAAAACTGTCATGCACGCACTCATCAGCAGCAGACTGGACTATGCCAATGCTCTGTACGCCGGAATAAACAAGAAACTCCTTCACAAACTCCAGACTGTCCAGAACGCCGCAGCCAGACTGATCCTCGATATCCCCCATCGCAGTCACATCACCCAACACCTTCGCAATCTCCACTGACTTCCATTCGAAAGAAGAATAACCTTCAAACTCCTCATACACGCATACAAGGCCCTTCACAACACCGGATCCGCATACCTGAACATCCGTCTCTCCTTCCACGCACCCAAAAGACACCTCCGATCAGCCCTGCTCTCACTGCCTATCGTCCCATGTACCAGCAAGACTAGAACGGGAGGAAAGTCCTTCTCCTACCTCGCAGCCAAAGCCTAGAACACCTTCCCCTCCACCTCCGGCAATCTCCCACATTGCCCCTGTTCACGAAGGACCTCAAGACCTGGCTTTTTGGGTGACCCCAGCACTCAACGGAGCAGTCCCCCCTCCCCCTAGCGCCTTGAGATCCTCACGGGTGAGTAGTTGCGCTTTTCCAACCCTGATTGGTTGGTTGATTGATTGATATTATAAATGTTGTTGGAGATCAATAAGAAAAGGCTGCACAGCTCTAGAAAATGACAAACTGTGACCCACCTGTAAGACCAGTAGATATGCATCTTATTTTTCACGTATTTATTTCTCTTTTTTAACTAGGAGTCATACGATACGTTGCATGAACTGCTTGTACTTTTCAGCTCCATGTGCAATGGTTTTTATTAACTAGGCAATAAACTTACCTTTACCTTAGTTTACCTTAACACAATTCCTTTTTTTCATCCTGAATCAAATCACTGTCAAATGTGATGCCATAGAAAAATAGGAAACTAATTTGCACTTACATCTTACTAGAATGAACATTTAAGGATGACTTAATGAAGTTCAAAACAGGACTCATCTGCCGCCAAGCTGTTATCGCATCCACTTGTCTGCTTGTTTTATGTTTGGCTAATGTCATAGCCTGCGAGAACTGACATTGTCCCTCAGAGTTTAAATGTAAACCTTTAATTTGATCCTAAATTTGGAATTATTAGTGAGTATGGCATAAGTGCAGGAGAAAATGTAAACAAAGTGTCATCATTAAATGTTACATCAACCAAAACATGGTTAGAATTATTTTCACTAGGTGAGGGGTAAAAATGTTATTATGATTGAAATGAAGGTGAAAGGGTCGGGCCCTTATGTTCTAGACCTGTTTTAGAATCACAATTCGATGGTTCTTTTTCGCAGCATGAAAGTGTAAAGGGGAGAGAAGTCATTAGGCGGCCGATCAATTAATCAATAATTCTCCTGGCACATAGTACCCACAGACAACTACTTAAGGTTAGTTGGTTTATTACAAAGCCAGAAATAGCTGAACATAAAGACACCTCAATATGAGAGTGTAGAAATACATCAGAATTAGTATGAAGCCGAATCTGCGTATCCAATTTAGATGATGCAACATAATCAATACAATTAATTCAAGAAGTAAGATGCAAAAGATCAGGAATCATGAGTCCAAGTTTCCCTGCATCAAGGGTTGGTGAGTGAGTAGCATTAAATTTATCCCTACTCTAGCACTAAAGTGACATCCCTACTTAAGCATTTCCAGATGAAGGTATAAAAGGTGTCAGCATGTGGAGTCTTCCTAAGAAGTCTCTCCACGATCAATGGGTCATGTAGCATGAATCTACCAAGACAGAGCTTGTTCCTAAGATGCTCTCTCTCCGAAGGTAAGGAAGAAGTGGGCGCTTTCCCTATTCCCAACAACACATTATTCGTAAGTATCATTCCCAGAATCCAGTTCGAGTCACGCCATCTGCTCTGAGTACAATCCTGAAGGTATTTTTCCACAGGACAATGGTGTTCTTTTCCTCGATACATTTGTCCTCAGTTTCCAGGCCTTCTCCTGTGTGAAGCACAATGACCTTCCCTTATCGACTCAGGCCACATGATTGTAACTTCTTTTCTCCTTGCCTGAGTAGTAAAACAAAGACATTATTCAAGCTAATGAGAGCGCTTCTTTCACCTGCGCCACAAAACATGAAAAAGTACCAAATTCCACAGCACACATGAAATTCAAACTGTTAATTCTAAAGCCAGAGTTTTCCAGGAAACTGCATTTAGGCCTACGAGGTTCAGCTAACATAAGAAAGCATCATATGATTTTACAAATTTGCATGGAAATGAGACACTTTCAATTAATGCATTTACCTACATGTAAGACGTCACAATTAATAAACACATTTAGTTTATGATTAGGTGTCAATTGCAGAACACAAGTTCTTCACGTTAATGTTTTCTGCTAGTTACATTCACTTTCTATGTTGATTTGCCATGGTACTTTTCAATGGCCTAAAACACATCACATTTTCATGTTAATACATTTCACAATTCTAACGCTTTACATTAATACAACAGAGGATTATATGCGGGTGCGGTCTATGCGTGATTATAATGCACCCCTACAAATAAAATGCGGTTTCCACTCTATCAAAGCATGTTGTTAAGTAGAATATCAATTTTTGATGTTACATCAGCCAAATTATTGTTAATAATTTTCTTCTCAATTAAAAAATTAAGTTTCAGAGAATCCCAAAAATGTTCACTTTTCATAAATTTACGGATCCTGCTTTAATAGGAACCAATCAATGGTTGCCTGCTTGATTTAATTCACAGCGCTGCTGTGAGATTGCATAAGAAATAGATCTCTTTTATGAATTGCACCCTGCCCTCTGACGCTCCGCCCAGATGGCACAATGGTCGCTGGTGTACCTTTCCAGTGTTTCCTTTTCTTTCAGTCTGAGCTTGCCCCATGAGAACATTTCTCGCTTGCTGTGCACCACTCCAATGGGAGATCTTCACCGCCTCACTGCTTGGTTTCCTAGCATAGGTGGATGTATGGAGGCGGACACAGAGTCTGAGGTAAAGTGCAAAACACAAACACATTTGTTTATAATTTTATATTTAGGCTACGGAGAAGTAAAGCAGGTCATGCCACGGTGTTTATTTCCTCTTGAGAAAGACTTGGCCAATGAGAGTACACCTCATTCCCTGTACATTGATTCAAATCAGAAATCTTCATTCTACACCTTGCTACTTGGTTTCCAAGAGTATGTGGAGTCACAATGGGATACGGAAAGGGTGAACTAAAGGGAAATGACCAAGAGCCAGTGTAGGAGACATTAAACTAAGTGGGTAATTTCATAGGGGAAGCATAGTTCAGCCAGGAGAGCTTTTTGAGGCATGTCTCATTGCAAAGTTTCAAAGCTTAGCATAAATGTGAAAACATAAATGACACCCAAGGGTTGAAAGATGTTCCATGAATTAGTGATGCAATGCATAAGTTATTTACAACATTTGTCCCAGGAGAATCAGAAAAGCTACCATCAAGGAGGCACTTACCTTCAACTCCCCTTTAACATAGAGCCTACTTTTAGAAACTATGGAGGAATATTCACAAGGACTTATCGCCGAGTTATCGGCACTTTAGTGCATCAAAAGTGGAGATAGATTTATCGCCCCATTCACAAGTGGGTGCAAACTGCAGATATCGCCAGTATTCCCGCGATAACTGCTGCAAAATGTATCTCCACGGGTGACACCACCAACTAACCCTAATGAGATGCAGAGTAGACGTTCCCGTGCAAAAACACACGAAAACACCACTACACCACTTTCACAACGAACTGCCAGATCTGTGATGCAAACCAAAAACAGGCGATAAGCCGCGGTAGCAGCAGGGATTTAACACCTGCCTTTTGCTGGTGTTAAGCAGGACGACTACCTGCAGTATGAAAGGGAGCCCAGCCCAGAGCCACATCTGAAGACCCACAGATGCCATGGAGCCAATGATCATGCAGCTCGGAGACCCATGAGGGCCACAACACCCACTGCCACCACCCCCAGGCCCGCCACCACCCCCAGGACCCGCCCCGCCCCCCCCCCCGGACCACCACAGAGGCAGCATAGACAAAGACAGCGGACCCACCGTAAACGCACCAGCCGCACAGACCTAACGCCAGAGGAGGTCATTGCCCACTACAGGCTCAAAAGGACAACCATCCTCCGCATCCTGACCCACTTCGCCCACAGGCTGACGGTACCAACACAGCGGACAACCAACATCCCTCCGCAGACAAAGCTGCTGGCTGTGCTGCACATGTTGGCCTCTGGTACCTTCCAACCCACAACTGCCAGAGTCAGAGGAGTCTCACAGCCAGCCCTATCCAAGTTCATCACACCTGTCCTGGATGCCATCATCAGCCTGGTACCCCAGCACCTCCACTTCACCCACACTGCGCAGGAGCAGCTGGAGACCAAGCAAAGCTTCTACACCATAGCTGGCTTCCCTCACGTGTTGGGGGCAATCGACTGCACACATGTACTCCTCGTGCCCCCTGCCGACACTGCACACAACTACCGCAACAGAAAGCACACGCATTCCATCAATGTGCAGGCAATAGTGGACCACCGGGGACTCCTCAACAATGTTGTGGCCAACTACCCAGGCAGTGTGCATGATTCATACATCTTCCGACAGTCCATCATCAACCAGCGCTTCCAGGATGGCACCTATGGAAATGCATTGCTCGTTGGTAAGTACCAAATGAACACACCACACACCTCCACTCCACAATCATGCAACTCACGACACTGGCAATGGGCACGCCGCAAAACTACATGCAACATGCCACACAACATGCCAACCGACCAGACACGACAACACAACTCCATTGGGAACCTGGGCTTGCCATGCACACAACCCAGCCACGGCATGGCACCACAGCCACACAATAGCAGAATGTGAGGAGAGGCTTGGAGCAGGCATGTGCGAGAGAGGCAAGTGACTAATGAATGAGAACCTACCCAATGCTAAGTGTGGCGTGGATGTGCCGGACAGGCTTCAGTGTGCAAACCACGGAAATGGCCATGTGGACATTAACTGCTGGTGCATGGAGTGTGGTGGCCAGTGGACGCTACCATGTCACCACAGGCTGTGGGGCAGAACGCGGAAATGTTGCTCGTTACGTCCCCCCCTGTAGGCACGGGCGGAGTGGGTTGGCCCTGCGTATGCCAGGCCTGCGTAGGGGTGTGAATAAAAACCCTGTCGCACTGGGCATGGTTCTCTTTTGGAATGGCCAACGTGTCTGCCAGGGCGGTGCCTCTCAGCCCGCCACAAGGCCGACGCCATGAGCGGCGGGGCCTGCGACCCTGTGCGCCTGCTGCACCCCAGGCCGCTGGTCCCCAGACCCATCTTGCCTGCCCCAGCACACCAAGGAGGCTCCGCTCATCTGCCGACACTGGCGTGTGTCAAAGAGGGCCCACCACGAGCCGGTGCAAGCTCCAAGCCCCAGTCCCGCAACCTTTGCAGCCTCCGCAGACCATCGCTGGCCTCCATGACGCTGGCCCACAGTACTCCTTTTTCGTTGACATACCCCACCGGCGTACTCTTCAGCCCAGTTGTTGACACATGTTGTACTGAGTCGTGAGTTTTGAATAGCAGTGACCAAAAGTCTGTGGCAGCGTCCACATCACTATACTCCCTCCGATCAGTGAAGCCAAAGTCTGCATCGCAAGCACACGACACGCAGTGCCACTAACCCTGTTCAACGCAAGCCGGCAACACGTGGTGCCACTAACCCTGTTCAACGCAAGCCGGCGACACTAACCCTGTTCAACGCAAGCCGGCGACACGTGGTGCCACTAACCCTGTTCAACGCAAGCCGGTGACACGTGGTGCCACTAACCCTGTTCAACGCAAGCCGGCGACACGTGGTGCCACTAACCCGGTTCAACGCAAGCCGGTGACACGTGGTGCTACTGAACCTGAACTACGCAGGCCGGTGGGACCATCCAACGTAAGCTGTCGACACTTGGATGAGGGCCCCTGCTGACCGCTGGCTCAGGCCTACACTGCTGTCCAGTAGGTCCCACATGTGGAACTGTCTTGAGTAATTTATGGAGGAGTTCACACCATTGGACACGCCTCATCGCAGGCGGCATCCCCTATCAGCACTGGTGCCACTAACTCTGTGCGCAATGAGTCATGGGCACTGTCTGGTTGAACTTTGGTGGCGTCTGAGTCCTTGGCCTGGGGGTTGTCTGCATCATCATCTGGCTGGGACGGACTTGGTGTTCGACATGTGTCTGTTCCATTCATATCCACCATAGTGAATGTTTCAGCGTGGTTCTGCCCTCTGCATCATGCCCTGGGGGTACACCTTCCACTGTCCACCGAGACACTCCGCGACAACCCCCTTCGACATCTACGAGAACCTGCTCTGCTCTCGTGACCCTGCCCCAGTGCACCGCACGTCATCGTGCCGTGGCGGTAGGCCCGTGCCGGACGCTGTGCATCCGGGGCCACTAACTCTGTGCAGCTCAAGTCATGGAGCCTTTATGGTTGAATGGTTGTGTCTTTTACGATGTACACTGTTGTAGTTTTTTTTACTGCACCAAGCACTCCATGACGGCTGGTGTACACACATCCCACACACATCCAACACAGGTGTCACTCGACATGTGAGCCTGCTAATAAAAGTGGCCGTAGGCATTCACACCATCTAAGCAAGTGTGTCCGTGTGGTCATTATGTCAGCATGATGGGCCCGAGCCCTGCAACATCACAATGTGCTGTGTTCAGCGGACGATACCATGTCACCTCAG
The DNA here is from genome assembly GCA_963921515.1 of Calotriton arnoldi. Lineage (NCBI taxonomy): Eukaryota > Metazoa > Chordata > Amphibia > Caudata > Salamandridae > Calotriton > Calotriton arnoldi. The sequence continues at coordinate 220,183 of CAWUFW010014942.1, forward strand.
CAGTGGCTAAGACCTTGGACATGTAGCTTCGTCCGCCCCCCCTGCATGCACAAGCAGCGTGTGCTGGGCCGGCGTACGTCAGGTCAGCGCCGGGGTGTGCTGATTTGGCAGGGGGCTCAGGGCATGGCTCTGGTCTGGCCTTGAGCAGGAAGTGCGGTAAGCGTGTCTCTGTGTTGGAGTGTTGTCGCCACCAGGGCCACAGTCGTCGATGTTGCAATGTAGCATGCACCCGGAGGGTGGGCCCGCACGTACGGGGAAATGTAGGAGTGCAAGACCGCTCGGGGTCTTGGCTCATACATGCCAAGTGTTGTGTGTATCAGTCCTGCGGCTGCATGAGTCAGATGCTTAGCCTCAATCGCAGCGCAATCACAGCCAGCCATGGACTGTCACCTGTGTCCGCCCTGTCCAGACCATTGGCCTACACTCACGTGGCTGCACACCCTCAATGGCCAGCATCACGGTGTTGTTGGCATGCTGCTGGACATGCACAGACAGGCATGACAATGGTGTGCCGTGGGAGTGCACGTGATGCAACCACACAGCACACACAAGTGTAAAGGCTCGGGGGAGGGAGGAGCAGCTGTGAGGCAACGTAACACACAGTGAGGCCGCTCATGTGCCACGTGCCCGGCATATCATCCATGATTCCCTGGTTCGCAGACATCCCACCCCACCCACGACAGACCTCTGCACATCTCCTGTATGCAAGCAGATCGCACTGCCCGACGTGAGACCAACGTGTACACATCCCACACACAGAAGTCCTTGGTCATAGTTATCGTGCATGAAATGGCCTTCACACGTACTCCCACCCCATCCCAGGACTGCACCCATTGCACACAGACACTGCTCATTGATCTGAGCTGTGGCATTTCATCCACAGGACTGGCACAGGTCAGCACAGTGTCACTTCAAGCAGAGCCACTGACGCAATGGCAGACCATCCCGGACACATGCACAACCCCAGTCACGTGGACCGGTACCGTGCACGTCTGCTGCATGTACTGGGGACACTGCCATTAGCAGTACTGCGGATCAGTTACCGGCTAAGATTCCGCCTTGCCAACATCACCTGCATTCAGCCTGTGTTGCATTGTCGCTCGTGCATATTCGAGTGGACCATGGATGTCTGCCTCTCCAACGTAACGGTAGCTGAACTGGATTTCGACGTGTGTGTGTGCCCCCTGTTGGCCCACGACCAGGAGTGTCACCGTGATGCCCTTTTATGGCATGCCTGGATAATTGGCATGCATGCTGGCAACTGGACCTGGGAGATTGCACGACTCGTCGTGTGCGGTGACCACATTGAGCCGCTCCCCTATTGGGCTTTGGTGCCAATTGGGGCCAGGGGTTGGAGTCAGCACATCTGTCCGGGACAGCTGATGGGTTACGTCGCCGACATGTTAGATGTAGTCAACAACGAGCTCATATTGGAAATGTTGGCCTATGCTGCTGCACTCGCGTTCATGGACGAGTGACAACGTACCTGCAGCCACAACTGAATGTGACCCATTGCACGTGTCCCGACGCCTGGTTGCATGTTGGGGATCTGGTCACATGTCCCAAAACGACAGTGGACATGGCTGCATTGGCTTGGACTCCGGATATATGCGCGGACAACCAACGCGGGTTGGCACTCACTTGTGTGGGTGATGGACTCCCCCGGGGTGGACATGGGCGCTTTCCAACGTTCCTCATTCAGACATGCTGCTGCATTGGTCTGCATGTTGTGGCACTTCTCTTGGCCGTACAGACACGCAATTGTTGATGAAGTTTCCGCACCTTCACTTGTCTCCAACTGTGATGAGTGTTGATTTGTATGCCAATGTGTGTGTCACGGCCTATCTGGGTCCCTGCCATACATGCATTGCTACCCCATCAGGGCTGTGGGTTTGTACTTGTGCATTATCATGTCCCTGTTTCGTGCTTTGCCAGATGCATATGGCCATTTACCGGCCACAAGCGGGTGCACTTGTGTCCTGTGTTCGGTTGTGCAAATGTTGCTGTTTGTACCACATTGTGTTCGATGTTGAGGTGCTCTGCTTCCTATGTGTGTGTGCTGCATTGTGTGTGAGTTGGCCCTTCAGCTCTGATTTGGCTCACCCTTCTCCCTTTCAGGCAGTGTGGTTTCCACTTCTGTGCTTGTTCAGTGGTGTGATATTGCCGACTTGTGTGACTTGTGCTCTTGGTTGGTGTTGTTACTCTTGGGCATGGTTTGTCTGCAGTTGTGCTGTGCTTAATTGTGCATGTGTGCCATTGTGCCCATCTCCCCCTGTCCCCCCAGTCCCTGGTCGTTACTCTCCCTGTTGCTGTTGTGTCTGTTGATTTTGAGCAGTTTCCGGTCCCCGACTCCTGCCACCATCTCCAGACTGATGTGGTGGACACCATTTCCTCCATGTCATCCAGCTCCTGGTGTGGCGCTAGACTCCCACCTCCGGTGTGCATTGCTGCCTTCTGGTTGTTGGCTTGTTTCTGCTTGTTTTTGCGTTTCGCATCATTCCAGCTGTTCTGGTTGTCTTCCATTGTCCTCCTCCGCACTCCGGCTGCATTCACCTTGTCCACAATGGACTGCCATGTACAATGTTTTGTTGCCAATGGTGCTTGTGGGGTTGTGTACTGGCTCCGACTGCCTCCATTGTGCTTCGCTGTTGTTTTCTGTTTGGTTTCTCTTTCTTTTTCCTGCTTTTGTTGTGCTTATTCCCGCCTGCCGTGTGTGTATCGCGGGCCTGGCGCTGCTTATCGCTGCTTTCCTCATTGCGAATGGGCTCATCGCACTTTTTTTGCGTTGGGGTTTGTGTTTTTATCTCCGTCGTGGTGGTTGTATCGCGGACATTGGCCGCGTTTTCGGGAAACTATCGCATGGTACCGCCATGTTGTAAATTCCACGTTAACACAGGGTTATTTTCCCGCGATGGACTGCGATGTGTAAAGTTGCGTTAACATTTTTTGGAGATGTTTAGCGCACGGTCTTGTGAATATACCCCTATATTTCGATATTTATCCACTGTCTCTCTTTCTGCAATATAATTTTCCTGATTGACAAACCCAAATGAGGAGAGAATGATTGGTAGAAACAAATACATGCATGACTTTTGAGGTAAGGACTAGTAATGCATGACATATGTATGTGTTAGGCACAGTGGCCATAATGCAACATTTTTAAAAGCCCTTGGTTTTAATAATAGCCTGTAAGGGACACAAACGGGAAACTACGCTTCCAGTAAACTTTAAGCAAATAATTACCTCTGTAGAAGCAATGGTTCAAATTCTATTGCAGGGGCGAAAACCAGCAGACTATGTGGATAACATAATAACATGTACAGAAGATAAATAATTTATGAAGAACCAGGTAACTAACGTCTCCAAGAAGTTGACATTATATTCTGCATGTAATACCTCTTCACTGAGATATATACCCCAAATTTCCCTCGAGGTGTGCTTTCTTTATTGTACTCTCTGGGGAAACCATGTAGAGCAGCATCCTACAAAATACTCTCATAGTATTTGAATCCTAATACAAACCAAGCATTTAAAAGAAAGCCCTGTAACTCGCGAGCCATAAGCCCCCACTACTTTTACAGCCTAGATTTTTTTTTTAAATTGCTATCCAAGCATGCTGCCATGATGTGAAGATTTAGACTGAAATGTGTGTACGCCAGGGACGTGATCATAAAGCTAACATTGTAGTCTGTTTGATGGGTGTCTACATTATAATGGTTCTTGCCACGAATGTCTTGATAGCCCAATTTATAAACTAAGAGAGATTATTATTATTATTATTTTATGCTTATAAAGCGCGCAGCTACCCCCAACGGAGGTGTCCCGGCGCTAGCGGATACAGATGAAGGTGAGGGGAAGCTAAAGATGTCGAATCACTGTGTGCTAAGGGAGGCTGAAGAGCCAAGTCTTCAAAGCCTTCCGAAAGATAAGTTCCGACTTAGCTTTCCTGATGTGGTCCGGCATGGAGTTCCACAAGGTTGCGGTTTTAACGGAAAAAGACCGTCCTCCTATTCTGGATTTAGAAAAACGGGGGATGACAAGGCGCTCAAGGTGGTTAGATCTAAGGGTCTTTGACTGATGATATTTGTGGACTCTCTTCTTTAGGTATTGCGGGCCAATATCGTTGAGAGGATGTAAGTATGTAAGAAGATAAGGAATGTTATACTTTCATAGTAATGAGGCAGTGAAAATTCGATTTTGATCCGGGACTTCGGTGAATGAGTTATTGAATCTTGATTTCCATTCTTTGCCCCAAATCCACATTTTGAATACAAGTTTAACTAAATTTATAAAATACTGTCAGTATGGACCGCAATGTTCAGAGGGTTAATCAGGTCTAAAACTTTATTGTATTTCCATCCTCTTGTGGATCTACATCTATCGAATCCAGCAAGCCCTTCTCACAAGGTAATGACAATATTGTAATGTGTTGTGTTACTACAACAAATGGAAACAGCAGCTTTAAATGGAATAGGCCCAATATAATCTTGAACTTCCCTAGCTGTCCAACTTTGTGATTTACTTCTGCAGAGTACAGTTTTGCCAATATTTTCCCAGGTTAATGATCTTCTAAGTATTCAAATTGTAGGCAGAGATCTACACAAGTAAGTGACGGGATGGTGGCTTCCACCTGTGCTCCTTGAGGGCTCTTCATTTTCTCCATCCCCACCTCATCTGACTAGGGAACCTCAGAGAAGCATCGATGAACTGCTGTGCATGTTCAGAGGTTTTTGATGCACTTTCAGATAGGCTGCTCTGGGCTAATATTGAGAAGCCTAGCTCCCCTTCAGTGTGCACCTAGGTAAAGATGATGACATTTGGTCTGGCTCTGTGGCTAATTACTGGTTTGTCGCTCTGAGAGGGTGACAGCCATATGGCAAGGAGGAAAAGGGAATGGGCATGATTCACATAATATACAGCTGAACTAGAGATGCTTGTTGAGGTGGACAGATGTTAGAGTTGTTTTGATTTTAGGCAGGGTTCAATAGGAACATCCATTGACTTCCACCACAGAACCATGCCAGGCTTCATTATGGAGCTTCCCAGACCCTGTGGGGAGACAGCAGTCTGAATACTTGAATGAGAAACTCTGACCTCACCTCCCTCCCCTAAATATCTTGCTTCTTTTTATTCCCAGGACTTGGTGCTACTCATAAACATGGTTAAGCTAAAGAATCTGGGCCCTACATGTCTGTGGGTTCTCTCAATCAAAGCATAATTGGTCCACTCTACTCATTGAGCATAAAATAAAGTGCCATGCCACAGTAAACGATAGTCGCCCTACTACTGGCCCTCAGAAAGATACATTGAATCTCACAATGGAATATTGTACACTATTGGCATCAATGGAGAAACTACATGATAAATTAAATGCAGTCAAAAAGCAAATGATTGCTTGTGAATCTAAGCCGAGTTAAGTCAAACGAGTTAAGTTGAAAACCAGCAATGGTCAAAGAAAGTGAGGACTTTAGGCTGGCTCAAGTTGGAAGAAGAAAGTAATCTGGCTAGGCAACTCAAGGTCTTCCTTTGAAAAAACGTGATTCCTGAGAGCCAAGCACATCACCTCAAACTGGTCAAGGCATTTCACTTACTTATGAAAAGCTCCAATAGGAGGATCAGGAATAAGGGCACTGTTTGAGTTTGAGGGAGCCCACTTATCTTTCATCAGCACCAGCAGTTATTACCGCGAGCAGCAGGGGACTGCAACCCCCACACTTCAACGTGGCAGGAGCCGCTCACGACAGCCAGAAGCGCCAGGAGGCACTTAAAAGCGAGACAGGGCTCCCGCAGCACGGGACGTGCGCGGGCGTGCCCGGGCAAAGCCCGGGCAAAGGGCGGGCCTGTCTGCGCCCGTCTGAGACTGGAGGAGGCTGGGTGGGGCCCCCCTCTTGGCTGCTTTGGAAGATAAAGTTACTCTGCACCAGGTGAGTGCTCTCCGAGGAGAGGTATTCCATAACTTCTTTATTTTGATCTTTTTGACATTTTTATTTACACTCGCCCGGGAGGCTTGCTTCTCTGACTGTCCCTGGTTACTTTTAAAACGCTAGGTGCTCTGGAGGAATATAAATTTTGTCGCAAGAAACATATTTATTTTCGCCCCGTTTAGATCATCGGATCATCAGACAACTTGTATTGGGTGGGGGGGGGCCTGTACATCTGTACCTTCTCCATACAGCTAGTGTGACTATTGCTCTCTGAGAACTTGGGAAACGGTTTTAGTTTTCTATTGGCGCTTAAGTACATTATTTATATAACTGGAGACGCAGTGTAAAGTTATTTGTACTTTTTTATATTGTGACCCTCTTTATGACCCTCTTTATGACTTCTCTATCTGGATTAAGGACATAAGTGTCTTACTGCTTCTATAGATTTCTGCCCAAGGATAACAGCGGGAATAGCTGGGCGTTCATTGGCAAAAACTTGTAGTTGGGCAGTGGTACCTTCATTGGAAATGGGTAAAAGAAAGCTAATGGAAGTTCCACAGGGGAAATCACGACCTAAAACATCTAACGCAATTACTAATTATTTAACAAATGCGGTGGGTCTGATTGAGAATGGAATAAGTAACGTGGAGGAAAGGCTTGCAGCCACCAAACAGATTGTAAGTAGAGCATCCCATAAAGGAATAATACATGTGGAGGAGGCAATCTGTGCCGAGGCTCCTGGAAAAAGGAAACCTGGGGAGAAATGCCCTCAACACTCAGAACAACCTTGTGTTTCTAACAAATCTTAAGAAATAGAAGAATTATCTACCTCACAAGATATAAGCCCACCCCCCACTAAGAAAAGTAAACAACCTGGGGCCCCGAGCACGGTATTTCCAATAAACCATAAGACAGGTTATAGTATCAGGGGGAGAACAACCTCCAAAAAGACAAAAGTGGCCAAAGCAAAAGGAATAAATGATACTGGAATCCTAGAGGGTCTCCTAAATAAGTTGTATGCCAAATTGGAAAATGTTGAGCAGAGAGTTATAGCCGAGCTCGCTGAAATAAAGGGTAGACTAATGGTATTAGAAAGTGCCCCCATGAATACAGGGAGGAAACTGGCAGAGGAAGCTGCGAGGGGGGACACATAATCCGATAAACAACTCCCAGACAAGCTGCGATCTAAGGAAACATCATATCCCAGTTCAAATTGTCCCCCTGCACCTTTAGAGCAAAGCATAGAGCCAATATTAAATAGGGAGGTCATGCGTAGGTACCAAAGCCCAAAACCATCAAGAGTAAGGAACCACACCCCAGAGATATTAAACCTTCTCCCTGAGGCAAAACCATATATCATCATTTTAAAAGGAGACCCTAAATTATCCCCTCAAACTAAAGAATCCTGGACCGAATTAAGAAATAAAGTGGTGCATTGGATGGCTAGGTATAATTTAAACATTAGCCTCCTCTGTGAGGAAATCTTAATGGTGAGACGTGTGAATTGGGTGGGTCCTACAGAAAAAATGGGTACTGGGGATTGTATAGTTATTGATTTTTGACATCCAGAGGCGGCAAGCTTTACACTTAAGAAAATTCAATCTAGACAACAGTACATGACCAACTGGAAAGAAGCAGTGGCTGCTGTTCCTCTATGATTTTTCTCTAAGCCCCCCTTTCTACCAATCAATCCACCCAACCACAGAAGGATAAACCAGGTATATACATGTAGTTCGGGACCTACAGTATTCTCTTTTAACCGCTATGCCCCACTTTCTAGCTTAGCCGATCAGGAATGACAAAATGACCAAGAGGAGACAAAAGTAAATCCCAGGGTAATAAGCCCCCAGGAGCATACTGTTGATGAACAATTAACAAAAGCCACCGAAGAAACTACCCAAATAAAGCTTAGATCATGGAATATAGCTGGGATCAAAAAAAGCTTAATGATAAAGAATGGTTAGATAGCATAAAACCATTTCAATTACAATGCCTCCAGGAGACTTGGCTTACTCAAGAGCCATATATCGATGGTATTGTCACTGTCTCAACCCGAGCTATACCATCAGTTTATGGGCGAGCAAAGGGAGGTTTGGCAACTTTTATTTCCACCACAGCGCCAATAGAACTTAGAAATTGGTCCTCTTAGTTATGGGGAAAAATCAACCCTTTATTGTAGTGAATTTTTATAATAACATCTTTAACGCTACTCGTTATAAAGTTGTGAATGAGCTGGAGAGAGTACTGGCTAACTTTATAAAGGGGGTGGACCCCACATATATATGTATATGGGTTGGGGATTTTAATATCAGCAAATGTAGTTTTTCAGGAATGAATGTTTGTGGTTTTACTGATATAAAGGGGATTAACTTACAACATTTCCCACATGATAGTTATGGCGAAAAGTTAAATGAACTCTTGTGCAAATATAGTCTAGAAGTCTTAGTATCAAGAGGGAAAGATGGAGAAACAACAAATTCAACCTTTCAAGGTAGAGGAAATCCAACATGAATTGATCACATTATAGTGTCCACTACTGGCCTTAAACACTGTGGTCTACCAAATAGTGAATTTACCAGATTTAGTGACCACGCCTCACTGACTTTGTCAATAATTGTCAAATCAAACGGGCCGGAGGAAAAACTATTGTTGCCTAATATAGCGGCAGCCGGAAAGAATACGATTAGCATAAAATGGACAGATATTAATGAATACATTATGTTACATAGGTTGTTAAAGATAACAAGGAAAGTGTCTTTATTTGCACTGATATTGACTCCCCCCCGATATTATTATGACTGCTTATGAGAAAATTACTACGGCAATATCCATTAATTTAAGAAAAGAAAGCACTACTACAAAAAGGAAGGTAAAAGGCTGGTTTAATCATGATTGTACAAGAGTTAAATAAGGCCCTACATACAACACCTAGCAATAGGATTGAAATCAAACAACTTAGACTATTATTTAAAAAGGCCCTAAAGAGTTGGAAGAGTGAGGTACAAGAGGATGCCTGGTTGAAACTGAATCAAGCTGCAGACACCAGGGATTCCACTCTTTTTTAGAAAGTGATAAACTCACCAATGTGGAAAGACGAAGAAGATCCCATTATTGAGACAGTCATTGCCCCAAGTGACTGGCTCACCAATTTCAGTGGAATTTGTAATACACCTACCAATAATATAGAACAGTCGCTGCCCATAGCTGTGATCCCTCTCCAACAAATAAGGCTGGCGGAGGTAACCATAGCAATAAATAAGATGAAACAGGGTAAGGCACCGGGACCCGATGGGGTTCCAGCCGATGCATATAAAAAATACATACAGTTATGGGCACCAATTTTAACCCAGGTTTGTAATGCAGCTGCTAAAGGATGCGTCCCAAAGACATGGACAGATAATATAATCGTCCCCATTATTAAAAAGGGGAGTCGGGGAGATGTGAGATACTACCGCCCCATATCCCTCCTAGACACATCTGTTAAGATCATGGGGCGAATAGTCCTCGGAAGATTGGAGAATTGGGTTAATGAAAGTAACATCTTGACTGAAACCCAATATGTCTTTAGGGGGGAGATGGGGACAGTGGAGCAGTGTATAAGTCTGCATCTAATCGTCGACAAATATACGATGACTAAGGAAGAACATATCCACCTATGTTTTGCAGACCTAAGTTCGGCTTTTGACTGCATAAATCACGCTAAATTGTGGGAAGCAGTGATTGATATGGGTGCCCCTGATGACATTGTCTCATTCTTATCACAATTATATGCGAGACTGACATCTAGAGTAAGGTATGGGAGGGAAGGAGAGTGCACCTCAAATTTTAAGGTGTCCAGGGGAATAAGACAGGGCTGTGTCATCGCACCCCTTCTCTTTTCCTTATATATTAATGGGATTGACACTACTCTCCAGAAATTAAATACTGAGTCCCCAAAAATTGGTGTACGACCGACCCCCCTGCTCCTGTATGCAGACGATGCAGTTCTAATTTCTAGAACTGCAACTGGATTACAAGAACTGATTGAAGCGTTCGTCTCATACATGGGGTAGAGAGACCTAAAATTAAACCTCACCAAAACGTTCATGATGGTCTGCGGTCGAGGTAGGGCCAAGAAAAAGCATCATTACGTAAGGGACTATAAGTTAACAGAAGTCCAAAATTTCTCCTACCTAGGTATTTTCTTTTCTTTTAATAGTAATTGGACTCCTCACTTAGACCAGTCTAGACTTAAATTCATTAGTACCATGGAGGCGATTTTCAGATTTTGCAACAAAATAGGTAGCAAACCTATCCGTGATATGCTTAAAATATATGGCAGTAAATGCCTATCAGTAGCAACCTATGGCTCTATAGTGTGGGTGTGGTATCTGGTTATCAGTGCTATGCATCTTTCCTGCTTCTATGCCTTGCTGCTCAGCCAGAGTGGATGTGCTGTGGAATGCTGGTGCATGTGAGGTAATGGAATGTTGGGGATGAGTGTCAGTTGGGAGTATGGGCTGAGCAGCAAGAGAGCTGCTCCTGGTGGGGTTTACCTTATGATCTACATCTATCTTCAATACCATCTTCAATAAACCATCTTCATCATTGATCTACACCTCGGCTACATGGACTTATTTACCCTTATTACAGTGGGGTAATGCCAATCTTAATACATTGCAATCGCGTGAAAATTATTTTTTCTGTCGCATGCTGGTCGTACCAAGATCTACCTCTACATATCTCTTGGATAAAGAGCTGGATGCACCATATGTGGCCGACCTAGTTCAAGTAAGAGCTTTGTGCTTGTGGCATAACATTTGGTGCAAAGAGGGACCAAAGTTTACAAGGGATATAATTAGGGATTGTTTAACTTTGGAACACATTAACAAAATCCCATGGCTAGCATACATGGACAAATTGCTAAAGACCATTGATAAAGATTTATCGGTAAAAACCCCCACAGACATCTTGCAATTTGGTAAAGAGAAATTAAAAAACTGTGTATGGAGAAACTAAACCAGGAGAGGGCTAGAAGGGATGAGGAAAAAATAAGCATATCGAGATACATGGTCCATATCAAGTCGACTGGTTTACCAAATTATTTGGTTGATATTACAAACACTCAGGATAGATTTTAGATGACAAGACTGTGTCTGGGTACAGTCCATGAACTGGTGGCTTTTCCAAACGTGAAAAATGGCAAAAAATCTTTATAAATGCCCATGTGATGGGAAAGCTAATCGGTCCACTATGCACTTTATGTTGTTTTGTAAATTTTATCGAGACATTAGAAAAACATTTTTACGGCCAATTTTTATTGTACAGAAATTATTTTTTTATAAGGATGCCATGAAATTTATTTGTACACTTGACAATGAATTAGTCTATTGTGCTGTTGCAGCAGAGCTGTACATAGAAGGAAATCCCTTGCACATCTAGACCATCTAGTATATGAAGTTGATTGAAGAAGGCCCCTTGATTGAAGTAAATTTAATAGACGGGACAACAAGGTGTTTTGTACAAATGAAGTTTTAACAGCTATATTACGTATCATATAAAATTAATTAATAGTACGTTTTAAATGTATGTACTTTTATGGATCAAAAAAAGTTTTATGATGATGATGAGTGATATTCACTGAGGAGGGGACACAGAGGTTATATACTGTGAGTGTGGAATTTAAAAGAAAATGGTTTAATTGTTTCTTTGGCACAATATCCAGATGTTCTCTAATCTTAATATTGCTATTATTATTCGCTTGAAAAAACACTGGACCTGAGAAAAGAACTGCTTCAGTGTGGAGACCTGACATCAATCAATTACTTTAAGAGAGACAAGACATATATTTCCACTTTGGTGGAATGGGCATCTAAAGAACGTAAGAGATAGGAGGAGAGAGATTGAGTCAAAGGTTTGAACTATACTATGAGGGAGTTTTGTCTCTGTTGCCCTTAGTAGCAGCCGGTAATTTTAGCAGGGAGGGGGATGTGTGGATCACACACACACATACACAGACTCGCTCACACCCATGCATTCACACACGCGCGCACACACCCATTCAAAACACTCAAATACATTTATACATACACTCTTGCATGCACCAAACATTCAAAAACATAAATCTTACCTGTCCTGCAGCTCCTGATGCGAAATGCCTCAGAGGTTCCAGGATTATTGGGACTGCTGCCTTCCCTAAGGTCAGCCAATGAGGGAAGGCAGCAGTCTCTCACTCGTCACAGAGTGGGATGGGGTCAGTGAGACTGCTGAACCCACCATACTCTGTGACGAGTTATCACTGATTGATACTTGACCCTGGGCACTTCACGCTTAAAACTGAAGCGCCCAAATCTGAGGGAATCAGTGACACTCCCCCTTGTCACGAGGGGGAGGACCTCGAGTTACTTTTGCCAGGCAGAGGAGGTCATGCCCACAGGGTTGTGAAATCCTCTGCCTGGCAAAGTTCAGCCCAGGCAACCAGGAGCCTGAACATTTATTGCATGTCTAGCTCTTGGCTGCCTGACCCGAACAAAAAGAGTGTCTGTCAGGCTGGCCTTTGCTCAGCCTGACAGACACTCGTCTTCTCTGAAAAAGTTGAGGGGGCATGGCCCCTTCGACCGTAAGGACGGGCCGTGGCTGGTTGTCCTATCCTCATATGTGGTCCAGTAACATACTTCACTGTATAGTCTCTGAGCTAATGGGGGTGTTGAGCTTGTTTAATCTTCTAGTACACTTAAACATGAAGCTAGGGAATTTATAAGTTGTTATGTTTTTTTTTTATAGGAACTGGCTATGGAGGGTTATACGATCATTCACGGTCCATTGGTGAAATACTACATAAATGCCATAAATTGCTGTCATGTTACAACCAAATCTGAAGCTAACTCTTAGGCAATGAATCATTAAAGCAAATTTTAGTTGCACTTGTAGATCAGGATCTGAACGTGATTTCAACTGCCACATTAATTTGTGATGTCGTGCTAAGGTTAGCATTATTGACTAAATTGCAAAACATACTGAAACCTGGCCATTAGTAAATGGTATGCGGGTTACAGAGGTAGGAAGAGATCACAGCCTTGCATCTTTATAGCTATATATAGTGTTATGAGAATGACTGATTGATTACCCAATTTAAGGGCTAGCTGTAAACCAGAAGCTATGTGCAGTGTTCTGGAATCCTTCTAAGGTGGGAAACAGAAGATATTCCTGTCTTCCTCCCAGCATTGGAAATCATATTATCTTCCTAAATTTATCGTACTGATCTATTTAATTCTTGAGACAACGTTATTATGAGACTCCATCCTTATGTGAATTTGTGTATACTTGTAAAACAGGGTGGCATCAAGAAACATTTTTAGTTTGAACAAGAATGATCGGAACTAAAAGCAATGATGAATGCATATAGAGCAATCGATAATTTTAAGGACACAATAATGACAGCAAAAGCCTCTTATAAAAAGGTATTTCATGTAAAATATGTGAAGCATAACCAAAACTGTGGAAAATGTATTGGCTGTAAACAAAATGAACAGCAAGGAACTCTGGGAAATGGTGCCTCTAATTGCGAGAGGAGAGGACCCTCTCTAGGAAATAATACTAATCTTGACCGGTGGGTGCATCATTTCTCCAAGTTGTGTCAAGAGAATATAAAGAGAGGATGAAGAATGATTTTATAGCTGATAGATTTATCCTTTTCAAGGAGGCGTCCACCCCACCGTTGTTCGGTCTGAGATCAAAATAACTTTTCTTGGACAAAAAACAAGTAAATGACTGACCAAGGTAGAGTCGTCTATGAGCTAAGAAATCCCAAACATGGAAAATTATAATTATAGGACTGCTATAATGTTTACGTATTGGTAAAGGTGAAGGTTGTAAGTCTGCAAACAATGGACCCACTTCACTTTTAGGTACAGCAGGGAGAATAGTTGGGAAGCTGCTTCTTAAAAGGATTAGTATGTGCACTTAGAATAGGGTTATACTAAGCAACTCAGAGACTTGGCTCCACACCTCTGTCAGTACAGTGAGCCAGTGCATACAACTGTACTAGGGTTGCCATTAATATTCTAGATTGGAAAAGTTCCAGGGTTTAGATTACTTTTATTGATTTGAAAAGCGCATTCGAACTGTTCAGCGGAGAGATCTTGTGTAATCTGTGTAATTAATAATATCCCCCTTGGTTAATTAGGGGTTTACAGGGTCTACTTATACAAACAACTGCAAGGATACGTTTTAGTGGAAGGGGTGAACTGAGCACAACTGTCAGCATTGCTGCAGGAATATTTGTAAGGGTTATCTGCAGGTATCCACTATACTTAGCCTTTTATTTTTTATAAATTATATAGAGAGATGCTTAATGGTCCAGAATTTGGGTTATTCAAAGATGAGTGGGAGCAGTATCAATCATGCTATTCACAGATGACGCCTCTCTTCTAACCCTGACTGAATTATCAGTGCATGATCTACTGCTTGTTTTTCACGATGTTGCTTCTGTAAAAGTCATGCTATAAATGTTGGAAAGAATAAAATAGTCGTGTCTGGTTTAGAAAATGCCCATTAGAACATTTATTTCAGTTAATTGTCTGAAGGTGGAAAAGGAAGAACATTCTTTTATTTAGATGGGTAGGCCGCAAAGATTGAGCTGGAAAGAGCAAGATGGAAAATCTGTACTTTTGCATAATACAAGCACAATTGAATAAATATGCTTTAATTAGAACTGTGGAACTCGATCTGTAGAACAAGGCCTAAACCTCTATGACACCAAGTCCATGTCCTAAGCTATTTATGGTCCTGAAATGTCGGGATCTGAGTACTAAAATGTTGCTCTGAATGAAAATCATATTTCGAGACGATTACTGAATTTGGACAAAGGCACTCCACTTGTACAATTGCAGTTAGAATTAGGGTTATCCTGTATAGACCATAGGATTAACTTAAGCCCAATGCTGTTCTGGAAAAGGCTATGGACCAGTAAACTGGGGTAGATATAGGAAGTGTATAATAGATGTTATGCCTCAACCAGGTTATCTTGTACTGCCTAGGTCATTTATGTAAAGCCAATTCTTTACGAGGATAACTGTTGTGTGGGAACATCCAGAACTTCTTCTTAGGTCATGGGGAAACTAGGCAGTCACCTGAAACTGCTGTGCCACCTATTGCATGCCCTATGGTGACTGCCATTTGATGACCTGCTGCCCTTGACTGGTGATGAATCTCAATACCTGACAGAGACACATAGGAATTGGCTTGCCTTTGACATGTCGTCCATGGGTGCACTGATCCTCTGCAAGGATCCGGCTTCCCGTTAGAGGAGTGCAGCCAGTATTTTTACATGGTAAAGGATAGAATAGAAACAGATTGTAGGTGATGTGAGCTCTAGGCCACATTTTATGACCTTGTCAAAGGTCATATCTGAAAGAAAGCAATATTTTCCCTAATTCCTGTTTCTCAGACATACCAATTTAAGTAATCCTCTGTCTATATATGTTCTCCTCCTCAGGGTGACGAACAGTGGGTAAAAAAATATCACCAACATGTGGAAAACTTGATGTGCCTTTGGCTGGCTTACTTACAATTCTGCCTATGTGTGATTGGTTGGTGGTTTGATGAGAAGCAGTAAGGGATGGTATTGGAGCTGGTATTGTATGTGACCTCCTATTGGATTAGCAATTGTAAGTATGTTAGAAGTATGTAGTATAAGTACAGTGACATTTGCTCATTCAGCTGCACTTTGATTTGGTGTCTGTGCATTTTGCTGTTATATAATGTGTGTGCCTGTCATTGCTTTGTTTTAGGCTTTCATGACGCCAGCACTTATAACTATTTCTAGATCATGACATCTTTACAGTAACACTGTTCTAATTTTTTTAAATTTGTTTAAGTAATTGAGCCTTTTGCATGTGAATGTTGCTTTGGTGTGTGAATGGTGCTCCGGTGCTGATTATAGGTGTACGTAAATTTTTGTGCCATTATTCTTTTTATTTCTGTATTATTCTCTTTGGCCTGTTACAGTGGTTCCTTACTGTCAATTATTTTCTCTATGATTACATTCAGGGACATACTGGCCATTCTGTTACTCTGCCATTTTCTTTGGTGGTCGGCAGACAATGAGGTTACTTTCTAAGCTAGAAGCGATGCCAACAGATAACCATAAAGGTTGTGGGATGACCGCTTCCCTTAATTATAGAAATTGTTTCCAGTCTTGGATGTTTAAGTGATAGCCTAATGCATTCTTTTTTTGGGAGTTTAAGAGCTTTATTGAAGCAAATAAGAACTAGGGTACAACATTACAGCAATAATTATAGAGAAATGGCAAAAACTGACAAGCAAAATGCATGAAAGGAGGAATGATAGATAGCGATAACTACCATTGTGAAACAAATAAAACCAAAGGTTGAAAGCATTAGTGGAAGGTTGTACCTTAAATCAACGTAGCATTTTATATTTTTCAGAATAAAAAGAAAGCTAGAAAGAGAGAAAAAAGGACAGGAAGGAAAAGAAAAGAGAAGAAAGGAGATGAAAAGAAAGAAAAAGAAAAGAAAGCAACATCCTTATCGGATATCTTATGTAAGACAACCAAGGTACAATCAGTATATTGTGTCTTAAAAAACAGTAGGAACCATACATAGACTTATAAAAAATGATTTAAGAAAAAAGAAACAAAATACTCATGGTGGTTGATAAACGAAGGAACTGTCTTTGTTGCACAATGCAGATGCGGATAGATAATTGGTGAGTGGAGACCAGAAGGCTTCCTTTCGAAGTAGCTGCTGAGATGTGGTGATAGAAGCTCTATCCAGTCTATGATGATAGCAAAGAAGGTTCCACCAGGCAGAAAAGGAGACTCTAGTGGCATCCTTCCAGTTAGATGTAATTACCTGAAAGGCAATAGCAATTAACAAATCCACAAAAATAACCACCCTGCGAGATCCAAACCAATTTGCAGAATTACTTCCCAGGAATATGGAATAGATGTCAAAAGAAAAATTAATAGAGCTAATGGAGGAGGTTGATTCACATACCTTGGTCCAAAACAAAGTAATGTTGGGGCAAAGAAAAAAGGAATGCATAAGAGAGCCCGGGGTAGTTTTACAGGACCAGCAGTTCGGGGATAAGTCTAAACTATACTTGGAAAGAGATAATGGCGTTAAAAATAACCTCTGATAAAAATAATAAAGGGTCTGAGTGGTGCTTGCAGTGCAGGAAGTGTGGTGTATGCGTGCCCAAATTGAGTTCCTTGTGTGAATAGAGAGGGTACGCTGCAAATCTGATTCCCACAAGAGTTCAACCTTACTCTTTGGGCGGTTAGGGGAGTAGAAATGAAGATTTTTATAAATATGAGAGGCCCGAAGGGAAAGAGAGGTGGACAGAGGATCTAAAACGGGATCTGAAGCGGAGGGGGGAGATCCTGAAAGGAGAGAAAATTGATTAGTTAAAAGCACTCTTTAATAGTCATACCTAGGGAGTTAGGAGACAGGTAGGCCAAACTTAGATTGAACTTCCTGGGGAGAAAGAAAAAGCGAACCATGTATTAGGTGTTTAACCAGGAAAATCCCTTTAGCCACCTAATTTTTCCAGAAAATAGTACGATTGGACAATTTAATGGATTTGTTGTGCCAAAGAGGTGAGTCTAAAAATATTTATAGAGGAGTATGAGATTTGCGCTTGACCGGATGAAAGGTTGAAATAAATTGTGAAATGGTCGGATAGTTAAAAGAACGAGGAGAATGGGTAAAATTAACTGAGGAAAAAGGGAAAGGATGAATCAGGGATTCTTCCAATTTGTGCCAAACTGATACAGGAATGTCTTCCGGAGGGGACAAATAAGATAGAACTTGACGAATTAAAAAGGAGGAATGATATTGTCAAAAATTAAGAAAGTTAACACCGCCCGATCCTTAGGAGCAGACAAGAAAGATAGAGAGATACAAGCTTTACGACCATTCCAAAGAAATGTACTCAAAACACCATTAAGTGTTTTAAAAAAATGTGTGGAAGTTTCACTGGTAGCATGGACAAATAAAAATTGTTAACAGGGAGCATCATCATTTTGATTGCGTCCAGTCTACCTGACCATGACAGAAAAAGGGGGACCATTTTCCTGCCATGTTATTTATTTTTAATAAAACATCGTCCAAATTAATCTGAACCGTTCTCACAATTGAAGAGGAATATTTAATTCCCAGGCAAGTGATACTATTGATATTCCATTTAAAATCAGACCCATCGAACATGCTTTTTAAACAGTATTTGTTTAATGGAAGCACTTCAGATTTGGAAAAATTTTACTTGTAACCAGACAAGGCAGCGTAAGAGGAGAGGAGATCTGTGAAGGCGGGCAGAGAGGTAGAGGGATCAGAACTGTATAGCATGATATCATCCGCATAAGCAGTGAATTTAACTTCAATTGCCTTGTGTTTGAAACCTCGAAAAGTGGATGAATGACGTAGAGACTGAAGAAAAGGTTCAAGAGAGAGGACAAAGAGCAAGGGGGAAAGATGGCAGCCTTGATGAGTGCCTCGTTGTAAAGTAAAATAAGAAGATTGGGATCCATTAACAAAAACTAAGGTAGCTGGGGAGGAATATAGCAAATTGATAAGGGACAGGATAGAAGGGCCAAAACCATGCCATTTGAGGGCGCGCATTATGAAAAGCCAGTGAATACGATCGAAAGCTTTCTCCACGTCGAGGGTTATGGCTGCAACAGGGGAGGAACTCTTGGATGCTAGATGAATAATATTAACAAAAGTTCTGGAATTATCAGCTAAGGTCCTTCCCTTAACAAATCCAGTCTGTTCAGAGCCAATCAGTTCTGGAAGTACCTGATTAATGCAAGGGCCAGTACCTTGGCAAAAAGTTTACAATCTAAATTGATCAATGAAATGGGGCGATAATTGGCACACAGTGAGGAATCTTTATCTTTTTTTGGAATTAAACAAATCATAGCCTCAAGAAAGGAGCCTCGAGCCTCATTATTGGAAATAAAAAAAGAGAGATAAATGGTGAGGTAAAAGGATTTGAGAGAAACAGGAATAAAATTCAGCAGTAAAGCCGTCCAGGCCAGGGCCTTATCTTTAGGTAACTTAGCCAAAGCTGACTTAATCTCAGAGAGAGACATATCTGTATCCAATATAGAACAATCAGGTGGGGAGGAAGAGCGGGGGGTAATGAATCAAAAAATGAATCCAAAGCAGCGTCAGAAGGGGAGGATTCAGGGGTATATAAGGTTTTATAGAAGTCTGTAAAGCATTTCAGTATCTCTTCGTCTTTAAAACAATTAACACCTCTATCATCAGTGATTTTAACTATTCTAGATCTTTGGGACTTGATCTTCAAATAATTCGCCAGCAGTTTACCAGCTCTATTTCGACCGACATAAAATTTGGATTTAATTTTTAGTAATGTCCCAGAAGCTTCTTCAGTGGATTTTCTATTAAAGTTTAATTTTGCTTGGATCAAATTCTTAAGAGTAACTTCATCATTGGAAGAAAAATATGCATGTTTCAATTTTTAAATGGAAGACAGGATGGAGGCAGACTCCTTACGATATTGTTTCTTTTTAATAGCAACATAGTCAATGATAAAACCCCTGGCTGTCGCCTTAAAAGCGTCACAAATATTATGAAAGGGCATATCTGGACTAGCGTTGAAGAGAAAAAATTCTGACACAAAATCTTTAAAGCGCTCAATGAAGACAGGATCCTTGAGGAGATAATTGTTAAAGCGCTAACGGCGGGATTTGGAAGGTAGGGAAGGGAGTTCCAGATTAACAATGACAGGAGCGTGATCGGAAATAAGAATGGATCCAATCTCAGCATGTTGTAAATTGGGGAGGAGTTGTGGGCTCAAAAAAATGTGGTCGATTCTAGATGAGGCTCTATGAGTGGGGGAGTAAAAGGTAAATTCTAAACAGTGTGGATTGTACATCCTCCAGGCATCAACCAGGCCTCTCGAAATGTATGGTGCGAGCAAAGGTCTTTTGCATGTTATTAGGAATATATCTATAGAAGGATTTCCTATCAATAAAAGGGTCCATGACCTGGTTGCAGTCCCCACCCACTATGAGATTAGAGTCAGAACATGAATGAAGGGTGTGTGACATGGATTGCCAAAACTGTGAGTCAACACCTGTGGGACCATAAATGTTGAGGAAAGAGATACGGGATCCATTTATGAGGGCATGTAGAAGAAGCCATCGTCCGTCTGCGTCCTTGTCCTCGCTCTCTATAGTAAGGGAGAGGGACTTATGAAATAGCATAACCACTCAATTTTTTCTATCTTTAGCTGGGGAGTTATGTAATGTAATGTAATGGTATATTTATATAGCGCAACTGTCACTCCGAGGAGCATCTTGGCGCTGAGACGGAAACCAAAGCTGGAAGCAAAGCTGGTTTACTGCTAACGGTAGAAAATAGGAGATCAGATCAGAGTTTTGCAGAGAGTATCCGGTGCACCAAAAATCCAGGTTTTTAGTGCCTTCCTAAACAGGGACTCGGATGTAATCTGGCGAAGCTGTGGAGGGAGTTTATTCCATGCCTTTGAGCCTATAACTGTGAGCGATTTTCCTCCCTTTGACACCAATCTGAAGGCTGGTATTTTCAACAGATTGGCATTTGCTGATCTTAAACTTCGGGAGGGAACATAGCGTTTAAAACCAGTTCGAAGATATTGGTGGCCCGAGGAGTGAAAGGCCCTAAAGTTGATGATAAGGACCTTGAACAGGACGCGTTTGTGAATTGGCAGCCAATGTAGTATATCTAGCGCCGCTGATGCGGACGACCTCCTGGGCCACTTCAGTACCAGCCGTGCAGCCGCATGCTGGACCATCTGAAACTTGTGCAGGACTGATCTATTAGTTCCTGCATAAAGGCTGTTACAATAATCCAGCCTGGATGTAATAAGGGCAATGGCAACAGTTTACCTTGCTGAGATGGGAATCAGATCGAAGAATTTCTTTAGGCTTTTTATGATGTGGAAGCAGGTACCGGCAACTGCCAAAGATTGCTGTTTAAACGATAGTGTTGTATTCCTCTTAGGGTGTCCGTACATGGGTTTTCCTGTATCATGTCCTTGTATAGGCACAATTCGCCCTGCCCTTATATAGGCATAAAATCCCAGTCCTTATTTAGGCATTAAACCGTGCACTCCAAATACAGGCATGCTCTCTGACATCCGTCCACCCTAAAGTCACAACGAGTTCTTGAAGAACAGACCCTTAGGCTTCGGGAGTTTCCCTAGCACAGGACTATTGATTTCTTCAAGGACACATCTATTATGCATGAACCGTTATACCTTGAGGGTTCATTCATGACGTCTTCCGCTGTCCGATTCACGTCAATGCTAACATTCTGAGGTACCTCTCAGGTATAAATATACCTTCCCTAGCCCTTGTAAATCAGAGGAGACCTCGACTTCAGAGGAGCCCGTTTCCCGGACTGATGCACTGAGAAGACGCTGTCATCCCTGCACGCAGAGAGTCCAGCTTCCAGTGATCTGACTTCCCTCGCGGGGTGTTGGAGTTCGAGTCTGGCAAGAGATTCCCACCTCTCTCATTCTTAAGGTATGGAGCTGACTAGAAACCTAGAGGGACTCTTGGCACACTAGGCATACTGGGCGTAACATACTCTTAGTATACCATAGTAAGGAATACTCCACCTACTTCATACCTCTCCCTACACCTAGGTTAGGTTAGGTACATTGGGGTAGAACTAGCTTAGAAACGCATCGTATGAGTACTCACATTTTTAGTCTATGTTATTTATGTAAATGAATATCTACTAAAGATCATGCTAGTGCAGTATAATTTATTTCTACTGCTTACGCTGTACATTATTTATCTTGCATATTGTCTTGTGATCGTAACAGCACATATTACTTACATGATTAAACAAGACTGTTCAATAAATCTTTTATTGAAATGCCCGTCTACTCTTTCTGTGTAACTTTGAGGAAAACTAAGCATGCACGATTGAGCTGAGTGAAACGGTTATCTATTGTTTCCACGACTCTGGGACACGTTCTGATTCTAAAAGGGAAACAAAGTTGTCATGTTTTGCGGCTGCCAGAAACTACTCCCTTCTTGTTTATCAAGGAGTTTCCAGTGGCCTCTGAGCTAGCTGGCACAAGTAATTAAGTTTAATATACTCGAAAGGGACATATTGACCTTAGTCCTATGTCAAACCTATAGGGTATATTATTCCAATGCGCAGAGCCTAATAGGGAAATAGAAGCTACACTACATGGAGCCCAACGGTTTGGTAAGGTGGTAAATTTAACGTTAGATACTGAGTAACTCAGCCGTGCCTTTTCTCTCAGAGACCCCTACCCATATACTCCAAAAGACGTCTGGAGTGGGCAGGGTTAAGTATCTGCCATGGCTACATAGGGAAGCACCCTATATATTAGCTGTTTGGTTGCTCAACGTTGAAGGATACAGTGTTCCAAAATATTGTGCACCTTATCTTTGTTTCCTTGAAATTTGTTCTACATTTTAAAAAAAAAACAAAATGCCTGACAACGATGACATTGCGGGTCAACCAGCTTTAAGAGCTTTAAACATTACAGGTTTAGATGGAACCGAGGAGGGTGTCATAGACATCAATCCAAACTTTAGAAGAGCCATCACTCTAAAACTTATAAAACATGGCCTACCACCAAGAGACGGTAGAGCAGTTTTCGTGATAGAGGCACACAAATCATTTCAGACAGAGGTATTCTATTCATGGGTAATATTTCCTGAATCCAATCCAGTTACAAAACTGTTTCACTTCTACAAAGAAGATGATCCACCAGAGAAATATATTCCTTTCGAGGATATTGAAATTCCACTAACATACCAGGAGCATCAGCTCTGGTTTAAAGGCGCCCTAAAACATCACAGAAACATTACCAGGCTCGGTCCACTAGGTAGACCAGGAGCAACATGGCCGATTCTAGCCTGCTACACACCTCATCCTGAACTGGATATAATGTCAGATGAGGAATTACTTACTCAAATAACAGAGTTAATAAAAATCTACAGACAATTGGTCCAATATGTCATGCAGACTTTCACAGTCCAACCACCATTAACCATTCCAAATCAGACCCCTCAACAGGGGAATACACTAAAAATTACACCACAGACTCTACACGCAGTCATGGGAAAAATGCCCACAAAACGTGAGCAAATTCCATTCTGGATAGCTCAAAAAATTACTCAAATCGAAGCAGTATTTCCAAATACTAGCCCGTATGAGAAACACAGAATCCTAACCATCTATTTACCAATGGGGATCACACCACAACTGGAAGACTGCACCACTTGGGGCTCAGTCTTTGCTGCCATCTATACAAAAACACATGGCATTCCGTCAATTGCAGTAATACCAGATGTCCTGAAACAAATTTAAAACGAATACGGGGCAGAGCCTGCTCTGAATTTAGGTATGAAATTACTGAAAACATTCGACCAGGCCTCAACAATAATATTATCTAATATTAAAGGGGAGGCAGCAGCAGTGGTGATCCGCCAACGATTAAGGGAATTCGATGTTACAGAACATCAAACTGAGCTACCCAGAATAATAGAACAATCTTATGCAGAATTAGGCAGAGATAGTTTGGGTGGAAGACCAGTGAAGCCGAAACTATCTGAAAGTACTGAGAAGGACTCTATTAAACAAACTCCTACATCTTCTAAAAAGAAGTGGGAAAGTAATAAAAATAATTCAGAGAAACGTTCTCAATCCCGAGGTAGGTCTCCTCAAAAGGAGCCCTCTGAAAGGAGGTATAACCTCAGGAATAGGGATAATTTGAAAAAACCTGACAGGTATCAAGATACTGATACACGTTCCTCTCATACCTTTCAGATCTCGTCACAGACTTCGGAAAGAAGAGGACGGTCAGAACATAGAGAAGAACACGTGAAATCGAAAGACGACAAACACGCTCCGAAAAATAAAACAAAACCTCAATTCTCCAAAAAGAAAGTAGCAGGTCTAAAGATCAGACATGCCGAGAATACTGAGAACACAACTCAAGAACGGAGAATGGGCTCAGACAATGCTGGACAGTGCAGCAGAAGTCACAATAGCTCGCCAGAACCTGAAGGAACTTCTGGAGATAGTGGACTTGAATGAGTACATTACAGTAGAGACTGTAGACACCAGGGTTAGTACTCCACAAAAGTTATATGAAATAACACTCCGGATGGAGGGAGACATACCTAGACAGGTGAAAGCACTCTTTTGGGAAAAACTTTCAAGGGGCTATGACATACTTCTAGCAGAAAAAGACTGGCCACCACAATTTGTCAGGGAGTGCCCACACGGCAAGGACATTATTATGCCTGCCTTCTCCAACCATATTCCAATTCACCTAAAATATACATATGCCAGGAAATGGGCAGTAGCCCAGGCCCCAGCATTATATAAAAATCATGTAGGATGGGATGAGGACTCACCTCACCATAAAATACACCTGAAACATGAACCAACTGCACAAAGGCAGTACCCAATAAAGCAAGAAGCTAAAAAACAGGTCAGGGAGATCTTAGATCAACTTGAATACCAAGGGGTGATTGAAACATGCACCTCCTCAATGAACAATCCTTTGTTTCCTGTCTCCAAACCAGACAGCACCTATCGTCTAGTTTTGGATTACAGACACTTAAACACTTGTTCTAAAACATTTGCAGTGCAAAATGCACATAGCACAGCATTAATGAATAACATTGTGCGTAAAAATATAAAACCACATTAGACATCTCAAATGGTTTCTTTTGTCAAAACATAGCACCTGAAAGCAGGTACTTAACAGCTTTCTCCATAATGGGGACCCAGCGTCAATTTTGTTGGCTCCCACAAGGGTTCAAGAACAGCCCAGGTTTATTCTCAGCGAGGGTAACGGAGTTACTACAAATTTATGATAATGAGGCATTGTCATATGTCGATGACATCTATCTGACAGACGATGACCTTGAAAAACACTTGAACATTGTGAGCACCATTATACTGGGCTTCGCCTCTGAGGGCTACAAATTCAACTTCAAAAAGTCCAGAATTGCCCATCTCAATGTCCTATTTCTAGGATATGAGCTTTCAAGTGAAGGCAAGAGCTTGGCAGCTAACTTTCTAGAGAAATGTGCGCTGCTCCAACCTCCAAAAACGCAAAAAAACTTACAATCCATCCTGGGTTTCCTAAATTTTGGAAGAACTTACATTCTAAATTACGCAGAAAGGGTTAAACCTCTCTACGCTTTAATCAAACCTGATTTTTCAATCAAAAATTGGACACAAGAACACACAGAAATCTTGCGTTCACTCCAGGCTAACATGTTAGCAACAAATCACTTTCAAACACGCGTAAGTCAATGCAACCTGGTGATCCGAATAATTTCGGGTCAATGCGGATTCAACTACTTAACATTTAATGAGTGTGAAAAAATACCAATCGCATACAAATCTCATTTGTATATACAAGCGAAAATGCGCTTCACTTCAACAAAAAAAATTCTGACAGCAGTTCAAACTGCTGTAGCAAAAGAAAGAGCTCTAGCCCAAGGGAAACGCATTCTTGTCGTAACCCCAGTACCAGCTTTAGAAGCGGTCACAAAAGCAAGCATTCCAAATGCTAAAGCATTACATCCAAGATGGATACAATGGGTTAATTCTCTTGCTGCAACAGATGTTGAATATTTTTTTGATCCTGATTTAAAAACACAAGCGTTCCTGCAATATGAACAAGAATGTCCTCTGCCCACTGAAATTCTGCCTCTCGATCAGTACGAATTTATAATTTACACTGACGGATCCGCACAACCCGCAACAGGGAGTAAGCAAGCTTACAGTGCAGCGTGTGCAATCGTTAAAGGTTGCATGCGAGATGGCATCTTCAGACCTATGGTCACAAAAACTCAATCTCTAGGAGATTGTACAGCTCAGCGAGCTGAACTACAAGCATTCAAACTGGCACTTGAAAGTACAGATCGAGAATTCCCCACACTAATACTGTGCGATTCCTTTTACTGTGTTGAGTCGTATAATGAATATATACAAAACTGGCTTGAAAATGGGTTCAAAGATGCGAAAGGTGGCACAATAAAGCACAAAACGCTTTGGGAACAAGTAGTTCAGTTGAAAAACGAACTACCAAAGGCTCACGTGATCCACACACTGAGACATCAACGTGATGGCATTCACGTTGCAGGGAATTCATTGGCTGACGAAGCCGCAAAGGGGGCTGTTCAGACGGCTTCCGTAGCTGCGATCACTCGTTCAAAATAGAAAATTGACAGTGAGATAATGTTGGCTGTCAATGCTACAAGCAAAGGCAGTGGTGCAGCGTTACCAAATAAGTTTCCACTCAAGTACTCTTATGTAATTGATGCGAACAACGTTCCTTTTGCTCGAATCCCTGGAGTGGGGGATAGGGTAATTCCAAACAAGGAACGTAGATTAGGACTAATCCTAGCAGCATATGAAGAGATAGCTTCTGCCCATGCAGGTGTTTCTGCAACAGTATCTTTACTCAAGCAAAGATATTGGTGGCCTGGCATTCGGAAACAAACCAAGAACTATGTTTTAGAATGTGATATTTCCCAACAGATGAAAGTCTCAACAGTAAAACGTCCTGCGCAGACACCCCTGTTAATTTCAGACAAACCATTAGCTTGTGTTTACCTGGACCACTGCTGTCCCTTGCAAAGGGACGGTAACTATAAATATATCATGGTTGCAGTGGATTCATGCTCTAGGTTCCTATGGCCTCAGCGCTCGGCTGACGCTCAAACTGTTATAAAAGATTTGCAAGTCTTTATCGGCACATACGCAATAGGCACGCTACATTCTGACCAGGGCCCTGCGTTTAGCTCTCGGGCTTACAAAGAAGCCATGGCCAGTCTGGGCGTTGCATTGCGGTACTCCTCTCCATTCCATCCTGAGGGAAATTCGGTTGTGGAAAGGAAAAACCAGGACATAAAGCAGTCTATAACAGCGAGGGTATTAGGTTCGGGTGATGGGTGGGGCAAACATCTTTATGGGGTCCAACGCTCATTAAATAACCTGCCAAGAAGTTATCTAGGGGGGGTCACTCCATATGAGGTCCTATTTGGGACAAGAATGTGGGTACCAGACCTCGATCACGTAGGCACAGTGGTGGAAAATAACCCGTTTGATATCAAAGATCGTTTGGCTGTTTTACAGGAACTCAATGAACTAAGATCGAAACAAAGCAACGTATTCCTGCAGCCAACCACCACTGGGGAAAAACCAGCGGTCCCAGCAAGGCCTGTCTGGATTCCAAAAGTTGGGGATCTAGTCAGAGAAAAGATTGCGGACAAGAAGGAATTTGGACCTTCTTACAGACAACCAGTACCTGTCCTAGCAGTTCAAGGAACAAGAACAGTACTTCTGCCGCCCCTTGCTGGAAAAAAGGAGAAAAGATTTGTGTCCATCGACCTTGTCAAACCACAGTATGTGGCCAATACTAAATAGTAGGCCTCGTGGACTCTGACCTAGTAGCAGACGCACTCCTCTCGCTACTATCTAAGAGGTTCAGACTGAAAGACTGATAACCATCGAGAATTCAGCAGTAACAGATGAAGGACTAAGCAACAATGCAATGGATCTCATCCCTCTTGAAAACCAAGTAACAGTTCGTCCAAATACACCTGTCTACACCAATGTAGCAAGTGATCAACTGGTTCCAGCGATTTCTACAAATCCTGATGCAATTCCAACAATTGACAGAACTGCTTCTGGCTTCTTCATTAACTTTGATACGTTCTCAGAAGATCCAAGTGAACCTGAAATGACGCCAGCATCATTAACATTTAAGCAGCAAGTACAAGACTTTCTTCACTTTCTGAAAAAGACTTATCTGGTTTCCCCATGGATTGAACTCTGGATTATTTCTGGGATATTTGTTTTCCTGCTTTGGCTAGCTTTGGTTATGACTATGAGCGAGCTTATAAATGGCAGATACATCCATGTGAACACTGAAGGAAAAGATGTGAACGTACTTTGAAACCTCATAAATCTTCCCATCGTGAAGCAAGAGACTTGTCAACAGTGAACATCACAGCCGTTCCTATACAGGATGGTATAGTGTGGGACAAAACAGATTTTGATATTTTTGGCCCGACGGAACAATTGAACATTCCACATTTGTTTAAAATTTCACTAAGTGATCTCATTTCGTCCAGTACCTATTCTGATGATTGGGACTTTGAGACTGTTAACGACATAATGTTTGACCTAGAAAAATCTGCTGCATTTTCTAAAAATGAATATTTAGAGGGTTCATCAGACTATGAACAGCTGGATTGCTGTAACCACTATGGTCATCATTATTTGCATAAATCTGCAAACCCTAGAAATGTGTTTATGTTTAACCAATGGGAGCATTGTCCTACACCACCACAAGGTAGTTCAAAAACATTTGCTAACAAGTTTCCATATTTTTCAGGTTACAATACATCTGATCCAGAAACGTTTTACTATAAAAATGTAAACAAAACAGGACTGAAGATCATGTTAACTAATACAAAACAGATTTACTCTGCAGCATTTATTGCCCAACTGTCTAGACAGGGTTTCGACTTATGGAAAGGCACAATAGACTCAAAAACTGTCTGGGGTACTAAAGATTGGCAAGTGCAGGGGATAGAAGCTTTATTTAGAGCCTGTATCATCCCCGAACAAATAATGTTTTTGAATGAAACTGTCCAACAAACATCTTGTC
This sequence comes from Calotriton arnoldi, assembly GCA_963921515.1. Lineage (NCBI taxonomy): Eukaryota > Metazoa > Chordata > Amphibia > Caudata > Salamandridae > Calotriton > Calotriton arnoldi. The sequence continues at coordinate 248,805 of CAWUFW010014942.1, forward strand.
TTGGACTAGCCAAGATAAAAGAGATGAAAACACCTTCTGTACCAACACCTGCAAGTGATAACAATACACAGGCAGCGGTTACAGTTGACAAAATACTACAACTCAACAGATCTAATCCTGATTGGAAAAAATGGTTGATCTGGCCCACAGACACGAACAACTGTCAGGAAAGATTCCTGAATAAAACTCAGGGCTTTACTATTCATAGGCCAGACCCAAGATACGTCCAAAGACAGCATCCAGGGGTAGTAACAACATACAGTGCAGGAAAATTATGCCTCGATTGGCTGCAGAAATCTACACTACAGGATGTGAAACAACACTTATCCTTACTTAAAGAAGACGCAGACCTTAGGGAATTCTTGCTTGGACCAAGAAAACCGCGTCAAAAACGTTTCATATATGCCGGCATTTATGCTGCCTATAATGAAGCATGGAAAGTGTCACAGATGGAGGCCGCAGAACGAATACGTGAACTTGATCATATTAATTTAGAGAAAACACTGACTGTGGTCGACAATGGGTTAACAACTTTGTCCTCCAGAATATATTCATTGGACAACATTGTATCCTCTGCTATCGACATACTAGAACAAGATTTGGCGATGTTACAACAAGGCCAATCTCAATTACGTTCTATTGTGTTATTAAGCTGGACGCTGCAATCTTTGCGTGCGGGCTATGTGCCTTGGCGTTTCATCAACACGTCGGCTCTGTTTGCAGAATACAATCTAACTGATAAACAGATCGAACTGGCACAAAGGGGAGCAAAGTATACAGTGCTGAGCATTGAAAAACTGGAAAAGTTACCATTCACACTGGCAGAAAAACCAGCTACAGAATGGCTCATTCATGGCAAAATCACACTACCTGTGACTACTTTTCAGTTTCAGTATTGCCTCAAACAAATGCAAGCAGGCAAATATGAAAGGTTGGGTAAGGAATACTTTAAGACATCTTGGAATTTACCATATACATATAGATGTTGGAGTGGGGATCGTGAAGTGTTTTTGAGCGGTACACACTGTAAAAGTGCACTGAGCGGTTCACTTATATGTCAGGACATTTCTTTACACGGGGCTTGCAATGGTTCTGTGGCAAATTTGTCTTGCCATCAGCAGGGTACACCAGCTGCTGTGATTAATCCAATGTTTGGACAACTTTCTAATGGGAGTTACCTCATGTTGAATGATTAGAGTTGCTGCGGCATGTTGCCAGGCATCCCATATCTAGTAACGGTCAACTCCAGGGACACTTGCTGTATGCAAGTATTGTTTGCCCCAACAGACACAGTCAGGGAGTCGCCTTTGTGGCCTTCGCTGAACGTCTCTTTTATAGGATTTGATACTTTAAGCAGAATGAAAGCCATGCTTTTGCAACAAACCGTGCCTTTGACCTCGGCCAAAGAAACCTATGATCTACAAGTAGCAAGGACTTCGGCTGAGATACAGACTTTAATACGTACAAACTGCCCTATACATTTCGTGGAAATGATAGGACATATCTTTAACATGTCTGATACAAGCGGAATTGTACATGTATTTAAGAGCATCTGTTCCGGTCTGTTAGCACCTTTCCAGGCAATACTCGGAATCATCCCGAACTTTGCACATTCGGTGTTTGGTGGCATACCATTAATTTTAGCAATAGTTGCCGGAATTCTATTTCTCTTCCTGCTATGGCCAGCCTAATCGCAGACATCACTCCGAGCGAAATGGAGAAAGCTCTCCTTGAACAAAAGTGCCGTGAGCGAATAGTACAGCTTTTGGGCATGACTCGTCTACGGGACCTTAATACCACGTGGTTCCTGTCATTCAGACCAATCTGGCAAGATTGCATCTTACCTGTTCTATGATGACTGCTATGCGGTGAAGAATGCTTGTTAGACACCTGTCTAACATTTCCATCAGCAACGCCAACGGATATCGATACTCTGCTGGACCCGATAACGGCCCATGCTCTGTGTTGTCCCCAGAGGCTACCAATCCTGATGACGGCATTCATTGAGACCTCACAGACACTTCCAGCTGCTGCTGAGGTACGAGATGGATCTACAGGCACACGGGTAACAACGGACGCGAACATTGCTGCGGTATCCTATGCTGAAAGCGATGCTTCACATCTCTGTGCAATTAATCTACTACACGAGGTGTTCCAACTGACACCAACTTCAGTGGACGATATTTTGACTACAGAAATAGATGATCTCATGTTTACACCGGACCCGTACACTGACTCTGATTCAACCCACAGTGTACCAGAGACGCAGTAAAATTTGGCCTTCATATTTCAAAAATTTGAACTCTTCCCAAATTGAACTTTTTTTTCTTTCCGTTTTTTCAAACTGAATGGCAATTCAATCTGCTTGAAGTAGAACTAGTCTTATAGTACGGACTTCGCGGTACTTCCTCAGACACTTTGTCATCTTATTTGTCTAAAAAGTTCATTAATTTTCATGACATGAAATGACTTTGATTTTTGAACAACTTATCGATCATTTTCTGTCACACGTAAATATTACTGCTTATTTCATTCAAACTGCATTTTATTTCCAAATATATGCCTGAATTGAGAAAAGCAATGGTTAAGATGTACAGTACCTTTTGCATTTTAATAGGTTTTTAAATGCTTTTAATGCTTTTAAGAAATATTCTTAGCAATATGCGGTACTCCATTTTATGTTTAGCATATTAAATGTTTAGCATTTTATTATTATCGTACACACGAAAGTGGAGTGGGTTTTGTATTCCTCTTAGGGTGTCCGTACATGGGTTTTCCTGTATCATGTCCTTATATAGGCACAATTCGCCCTGCCCTTATATAGGCATAAAATCCCAGTCCTTATTTAGGCATTAAACCGTGCACTCCAAATACAGGCATGGTCTCCGACATCCGTCCACCCTAACGTCACAACGAGTTCTTGAAGAACAGACCCTTAGGCTTCGGGAGTTTCCCTAGCACAGGACTATTGATTTCTTCAAGGACTCATCTATTATGCATGAACCGTTATACCTTGAGGGTTCATTCATGACGTCTTCCGCTGTCCGATTCACGTCAATGCTAACATTCTGAGGTACCTCTCAGGTATAAATATACCTTCCCTAGCCCTTGTAAATCAGAGGAGACCTCGACTTCAGAGGAGCCCGTTTCCCGGCCTTACGCACTGAGAAGACGTTGTCATCCCTGCACGCAGAGAGTCCAGCTTCCAGTGATCTGACTTCCCTCGCGGGGTGTTGGAGTTCGAGTCTGGCAAGAGATTCCCACCTCTCTCATTCTTAAGGTATGGAGCTGACTAGAAACCTAGAGGGACTCTTGGCATACTAGGCATACTGGGCGTAACATACTCTTAGTATACCATAGAAAGGAATACTCCACCTACTTCATACCTTTCCCTACACCTAGGTTAGGTTAGGTACATTGGGGTAGAACTAGCTTAGAAACGCATCGTATGAGTACTCGCATTTTTAGTCTATGTTATTTATGTAAATGAATATCTACTAAAGATCATGCTAGTGCAGTATTATTTATTTCTACTGCTTACACTGTACATTATTTATCTTGCATATTGTCTTGTGATCGTAACAGCACATATTACTTACACGAGAAACAAGACTGTTCAATAAATCTTTTATTGAAACGCCCGTCTATTCTTTCTGTGTAACTTTGAGGAAAACTAAGCATGCACGATTGAGCTGAGTGAAACGGTTATCTATTGTTTCCACGACTCTGGGACACGTTCTGATTCTAAAAGGGAAACAAAGTTGTCATCTTTTGCGGCTGCCAGAAACTACTCCCTTCTTGTTTATCAAGGAGTTTCTAGTGGCCTCTGAGCTAGCTGGCACAAGTAATTAAGTTTAATATACTCGATAGGGACATATTGACCTTAGTCCTATGTCAAACCTATAGTGTATATTATTCCAATGCGCAGAGCCTATTAGGGAAATAGGAGCTACACTACAATAGGGTGGTATCAAATTTTATTCCTAGATTCCTAACCACGTCTACTGTGTTTGGGGGGGGAGTGGTATTCGCTGGCCACCAGAGTTTAGGCGAGAAAACATTTTGTTGGCCTAAAGGTAGAATTTTGTTTTTTCCAGAAGTACACCTCAGGTGGTTATTATTCATCCAACTGAAAGTCGCTGTGAGGCATTTGCGGAGATTTTCCTCCGCCTGTGTAGTGTCAGTGTCCAAGACCAAAATCAGCTGTGTATCGTCCGCTTATGAGAGGGTGTCTATGTTAAAGGACGATATCAGCTTAATCAATGGAGCCATATAGGCATTAAAAAGGGTCGGGCTGAGACTCGGACCCTGGGGTACCCCTGAAAGAAGTGAGAGTTATATTGGCCTAGTGTGATCACTTGAAGGCGATCTTGCAGGAAGTTCTTTATCCACTCTAGGACGCTGCCAGATATACCAGATGAAGCGAGACGGTCTAAAAGAATGACGTGTGAGACCGTGTCGAAAGCAGCCAACAGGTCTAATAACACCAAGACTGCTCTCTTTCCCTGATCCAGGGCTGCTCTTAGGGTTTCAGTCGTATACAATAGGGCAGATTCTGTGGAGTGTTGAGCTCTGAATCCTGATTGATTAGAGTGCAGCGAATTTTTTTTCTCCAAAAATGTTGTAAGTTGAATATTAACTAATTTTTCAGTCAACTTACACAGACTAGGTAGTTATATACATAGCCAACCCATTGTTTTTTAAGGGAGTTAACATCATTGTCATTGAGGTGCGTTTCTTGTAACATAGCAATCTTACATTGTAATTTGGAAAGATGATTAAGCACCCTTTGCTTTTTGACAGGATTACGTAAACCCTTTACATTCCAAGAAATAATTTGAACATTATCTGTCATCGCAGGGGGGAAAATGCATTAAATAACACCGTGGGGCATATTCTCAAGGACTTATCGCCGATTTATCGGCACTTTAGCGCCGCAAAAGTGGCGATAGATTTATCGCCCTATTCTCGAGCTGGTGCAAACTGCCGATATCGCCAGTTTTCCAGAGATAGCTGGCGCAAAAAACATCGCCACGGATGAGAGCGACAACTAACACTAATGATATGCAGAGTAGGCGTTCCCGTGTAAAAACACAACTTCGCGATATTCTCAACGACCAGCCACATCTGCGATGCGACCCAAAAACAGGCGATAAGGCGCGTTAGCAGCAGGGATTTAACACCTGCCTTTTACTGGTGTAAAGCAGGACGACAACCTGCAGTATGAAAGGGAGCCCAGGCCAGAGCCACATCTGAAGACCAACAGATGCCATGGAGACAACGATCATGCAGCCTGGAGACCCAAGAGGGCCACAAAACCCACCGCAACCACCCCCCGGACCCTCCCCCCCAGGTCATGAAGTCCAGTAGTCAACGGTAGTGGAAAAACAGAACTTTATTACAAATACATAAACAAGAAGACGAAAAGCTCAGCCAGCGCGTTCCATTCCCAACGGGGAACTTCACCAGGGCAACGTGTGGATCCAATAAATGCTGCGGGAACTCCCCAATACCATTCCATATCCTGAAATCAGTAGTCAGAAACCTTTTGGAGAAATGGTGACAATGGTCAAGCGTTCTCATAGTCACAAACCTAATCTGGTACAGTGTATTGCACTTGGACAAACCGGAATGCACACAGGTATGATGAATCCAGTCCAAATATACTGTAACAGCAGTCCGTGTGCTCGTAACCTCCACAGGAAAGAAAAGGAAGGTTACGACCACACAAACATCTGTTACGGTCTCATTATGCAGGATTCATCATGCCTGTAAACATCACGGTTTGTATCATCCTGAGACCCCTGCACCTTCACTTCCCCCATGCTGTGCATGAACAGCTGGAGACCATGCAAGGGAATTACGCCATAGCTGCCTTACCGCACGTGTCGGGGGCAATTGACTGTACACATGTACCACTTGTGCCCCCTGCCGGCCCTGCACACACTCACCGCTACAGAAAGCACACGCATTCCATCAATGTGCAGGCAATAGTGGACCACCCGGAACAGTTCACCAATGTCGTCGCCAACTTCACAAGCAGCGTGCATGATACATACATCTTCCGACAGTCCATCATTAACCAGCGCTTCCAGGATGGCACCTATGGCAATGCACTGCTCATTGGTAAGTACTAACTGAACACACCACACACCTCAACTCCACAATCACACAACACACAACTGTGGGAGAGCACACGTAACATAATCACATACAAAATGCCAACCAACATGCCCAACATGCCCAACTACCGGACACGACAACACAAGTAACCGTGGTAACAGGGGCCAGACATGTAGACAAACCATCCACAAAGGCAGAGCCCCTCTGCCACACAATTGCAGAATGTGGGGAGAGGTGTGAACCAAGAATGTGCAAGGAGGCAAGTGACCAGCAACAAAAAAGGACACAATGCCAAGTGTGGCGGAGATATGCTGGACAGACTGCAGTATGCAGAGCACAGACATGTCCATGTGGACATCTACTGCTGGTGTTTGCAGTGTAGTGGACAGTGGACGCAAACAGGTTACCCCAGGCAGTGTGGAAGACCTTGGACATGTAGCCATGTGGTCCCCCCCTGTAAGCCTGTGCGGAGCGGCCTTGGCCGGCGTATGTCGCAAATGTATAGCCCGGGGCCCTGGGCATGGTCCAGTTCCAGGATGGTCACCACAGTAACTTCTGCGTGTGTCTCTGTGTCCGCCATATCGTGACCATAGGCCTACACACACGTGCCCGACCACATTCAACGGCCGTATTCACACTGGAGACGAGGCGTCTACGACCCAAGCCAACCCGTGCACATCTCGTCAGTGCATTCAGGGTCATGTCTGCCAGGGCAGCGCCCTCCCCCAGCCACGAGGCCGACGCCATGACCGGTGGTGCCTGCGCAATCCTGTGCGCCAGCTGCACCCCAGCCCTGGTCCCCAGACTGGTCTGCCGCCCAGCGTTGACTGCCCGCCCCTGCGCATCCAGGCCTCAATGCTCACCTGCCGCCACCGGCGTGTCGTCAAGAGGGCCCTCCATGTGCCGGTGCAACCTCCTCAGCCGATGGCTGGATTCCATGCCACAGGCCCCCAGCGCACCCTGCGGCACTGCACCGCGGAGTCATGTGTGTGCTGACTGCTGCCTGCACGTACACTGCAGTCCAGCAGGGCTCACAATTCAAATCGAGTCCTGATTTTCTGGACGCCGTATCGAGGCCAACGCATCATCGCAGGCTGCACACCCGCTCAGCTCTTCAGGTGGGCCTAACTCAGTGCAACGCAAGTCATCGCCACGTGGCGGTAGGCCCATGCCGGACCCAGGCCATCGGGTGCCACCAGCTCAGTGCAACGCAAGTCATCGCCACGTGGCGGTAGGCCCGTGCCGGACCCAGGCCATCAGGTGCCACCAACTCAGTGCAATGCAAGTCCTCGCCACGTGGCGGTAGGCCCGTGCCGGACCCAGGCCATCGGGTGCCATCAACTCAGTGCAACGCAAGTCACTGACCCTTTATGATTGTGCTCCGTGGATGCGGATGCCATCATGTCACCTCCGGCAGTTGGGGATGTGCTGTGGTGGGCCCCTTTTATTGGCAGGGTCACATGTCCTGTGACACCTGTGCTAGATGGGTGTGGTGTGGGTGTAAACCAGCCCTCAGGGAGTGGCTGTGGCATGCTGACGACTAGACCAGTGACCAGCAGATCACTACAGGGAAGACCTGGGACATGTAGCTGTGTCGTCACCCCCTGTGAGCGTAAGCGGAGTGGGCTGGGCTGGCGTATGCCAGTCCAGAGTAGGGGTGTGAACAATGAGCCCAGGGCTCTGGGCGTGGTTCAGTTCTGGCCTGGACAAGGAATTAACCAATGCTTGTGTCTCCGTTGTAGTGTCTGCGCCGTAGTGTCTGCACCACCCGGACTGCAATCGGCAATGTTGCACCCTGTGACCCAAGCCCCACAACATGTGCTAATTGGACGTGAGGGGGAATCAGTGACCCTATATTCATCCATACTGTCATACTTGAAGGATCATAGACATGACACATATGTGTGAATTAGAATGTTTTATTCACATTCAGTGGAGTGTTGCAGCTGGAGCAGTACAGGGCCATGCAAACCCCACTTTACATTGTTGCCCCGTGGAGGGCCAGCCAGAGTCCATTAGGGAAGGACAAATTCATCGGAAGAGGAAGAGTTCAGTCCACAGTCTGATTGCTGTGTCATTGGTAACCAAACAGAATATGGCAGTCCATGTCGAGGTCCAAGGTGAGTGCCGCAGAGTGTATCGGGGGACAGTGGAAGGAGATGATGCAAAGGGCCGAACCAAGCTGATACAGGCCATATGGCGGAGATGAATGCTACCGCTTCCTCATTACCACATCGACAGTCTCATCCACATCGTTGTCCTCTGATGTGTGATGTGCCTCACCTGTGGGTGGTGGTGTTTCGGCTGCAGCACTGTGTGGCACTGACACATCAGGGGCCTGAGGTGGATTGTCATCCACACTGTGTGGCAGTGACACATCAGGTGCCGGAGGTGGAATGTCTGCAGCACTGTGTGGCACTGACACATCAGGGGCGGAGATGTGGATGGTGTAGGAGCAGCAGCATTCATCTGCGCCAGGCCTTGTGGCAGCAATGCCATGATGAGGAACTGCAGGGCATGGAAGATCCCAGCTACATGTCGCTGATGTGCAGCCGTGGCAGCCATCCTTTCCGCATCCATCCGCACCATGTCCTCCATGAGCCTCCGCATGTGTCCCAACTCCCGGCTGAGATCGCTGGAGCCACTCTGACTAAACAGGTGTTCTTGTCTCCGAGTCATGACTCCAGCGATGTCAACCATGGCTCATTGGAGACAATGGAGCAGACTGTGGGTGTCCGTTAGGGACTGTAAGTGGTCCCTGATGGGACGTAGACACCCATGGATGGCATCTAGTTTGGCTGCCATGAGGTCGAACCCCACCCGCACCTGCTCAGCCATCTCCTTCTGGCCCTCCAACACATGGCATTGAAATGCCATGTGTTGGTCGTGGGGATCCTGGGAGACAGCCGGGGTGGTGGGTGCTTCCTGCTGTGTGGTCTGTGCAGGGGGTGGGGTCTCCTCGATGCAGCTGGGCTGCCCTGCTCCTGGGGGTGGGGTGCTGAGGGTGTTCATGAGCTCTTGGAGGGCATTGGTGTCGAAGGTGTGGAGGTCCTCTTCGTCATCAGTGAAGAGATGTTGGGTCTGCTCTGCAGGAGGTGTTGATTCTCCCTCTGCAATGTAAAGGGGAGATGCAGTTTAACAGTGTGTTCCATGTATGTTCACGCATTGGCCAAGTTTCCAAACAGACTGCATGACAATGTACGTTGTGACTGTTTAGGAGGAGCTGCCTATTTGAAGCGGGACAGTGGAAATTTGTGCACCATCAGGGATGTGGGGTTGTACTTGTCCATTATCATGTCACAGTTTCCTGCTATGCCAAATGGGAGTGGCCAGTTTCTACACACAAGCGGCAGCAGTTGTGTCCTCTGTTCTGTTGTGAATGTGTTGCAGTTTGTACCACATTGTTGTCAATGTTGATGTGCTCTGATTCTTGTGTGTGTGCTGCATTGTGGGAGAGTCGCCCCTGCAGCTCAGACTTTGCTTGGCCTTCTCCATTTCAGGCGGTGTGCCTTTGACTTCTGTGCTTATGCAGTGCTGTGATGTGGCATACTTGGGTAAATTGGGCTCTTGGTGGGAGTTCGGACTCTTGGGCATGGTTTGTCCGCAGATGTCTTGTTGCCGTCAGGGGTTGTTTGTGCACGTGGCTGTGTCAGTGTGTGACCTGCTCCTTTCCGGATGTGGACCACACTCAGCCACCTCAGTGTCGTGGAGTGCAACATGTCATGATGAGTGGCCTGCAGACATGCTCATCGTCATGCAGTGTCACTTGCATTGTCAGTGGGGCTCACGGATCCGCAGCTTTGCTGGGTTCAGCACATGTGCATGGGTTTGTTGTGAGATTGGTGATGTGTGGGGAGGGTCCCTTCTGGGCACATTCTGGACGGGGGACTACTTGCTGTGTCTATGTGTGCTGCAGTATGGCAAGGAGATCAGGGACATGATCCAGAGTCATTGTGGTTGTGCATTGTGCTATACTTAATTGTGCATGTGTGCCATTGTTCCCATCTCCCCCTGTCCCCCCAATCCCTGGTGGTTACTCACCCTGTTGGTGTTGTGTCAGGTCATGTTGAGCAGTGTCCGGTCCCCCGACTCCTGCCATCGTCTCCCCACTGATGACTGTGGACACCATTTCCTCCATCTCATCCAGCTCCTCCTGTGGCGCTGGACTCCCACCTCCAGTCTGCATTGCTGCTTTGCGGTTGTTTGCGAGTTTCAGCTTGGTTTTGCGCTTCACATCATCCCAGTGCCTCTTAGTCTTGAGCTCTTCCATTGTCCTCCTCAGCACTCCGACTGCATTCACCTTGTCCAGGATGGACTGCCATATAGTATTTTTACTTGGCAATGACACAGTGGAGGTGACGAACAGTTGTTGATGGTGTTCTACCACCTCCGTTATCAGGATCCTGTTTTCCTGCGGACTGAACCGCGTCTTCCTCTTCTTCTTCTCCTTGCCCTTCCCTGACCCTGAGGTCCCAGGCTGGTCCTCCGTGGGGCTTGTGGGGTTCGGGTTGTCCTCTGTACTTGCTCTGGCTACCTCCATTGTGCTTCGCAGTTGTTATGTTTTTTTTTTTTTTTATTTGCAGCTTTTATGGAGATTTTTCCCGCTTGATGTGGGAATTGTAAGCCTGGAGCTGCTTTTCGCCAATTTTTCTATCGTGGTTGGGCCCATCGCAACTTGTTTCACGTTAGGGTTTCCTTTTTTATCGCCGTCGTGGTAGTTGTATCGCGGACATTTGACGCTTTATCGGGAAACTATCGCATGTTTCCGCCGGGTTGAGAATGAGACGTTAACACAGAGTTATTTTCCCGCGATGGACGGCGATATGAGAAATTGCGTTAACCTATTTTGCTGATGATTATCGCACGTTCTTAAGAATATCTCCCCATGAGTATAAACTCAATACACAAAACCATGAGTATTATAGAATTGAAAAAGGTTAAGAACTCAATATGCGAAAATTTTAAGTCAACAAGGTTATAACATTGAAGTAAAAACAAGTAGTAAGAGAGGATGTGAAATAGGTAAAAAATAGAGGTTACGAAACGGTGGAGAAGAATGGAAGATAATGAGATTAAGGAAGAGAAAGAGAAAGAGGAAAATGGATTAGAAATCAAGGAAAAAGAAGGAAAAAGCGAAAGGAAAAGAAAAGGAAAGAGGAAAAGGTAAAGAGAGTAAATGATAGACAAAGAGAGGTTGACATGAAGCCCGGAGACTTCAGTCAAGAATGACGGAATACATATCCAGACTAAAAAGATTGTCACGTGGAGGCGGGGAGCTGCAAAAGAAGGACAGATGGCATATCCAGTGAAGACATCGAGGAACGACGGGAACCAATAGATACAAAGAAAAAAATATGAAGAACGAAGAGCCTAGTAAGAGATAGTGTAAAACAAGGAAACAGCAACAACAAGGATAACTGATAGGAGGATTAACACTTACCAAACATTGGGAGTATCTGTGAACATTAGGAGCGGGATGGGAACACAGGAGGGAAGGAAACATCGGGGGTATGAGTCTATACGGGAGGAGAGACATCTGTGGAGAGAAACCAAGGAAGTAGTAAGATATGACCTCCCGTGAAGGCGGACAAATTACGACAATCTGCAAAAACAACAACAAGCCATAACTAACAACAATAAAAGAAAACGTATAGCTTCAGAACAGTAGATTGAGAATAAATAACTCAGAAAGCTTAAGACAGAACAAGAGGAGACAATTCTCAGGTCCCTCCAAAGTCCATCTCATCTCCTTTATGGCGAGTGATAAATTGTCTGAGATCTTCAGGGCGATCAAAAGAGTAGGACCGTTCTTTATAGGTAACTTTAAAAAAGCAAGGATGCACCAACCCGTATCTGGCATTCATGGATCAAAGAGCCAGTGGAAGAGAAAGGAATTCCTGGCGATGAGCAGCGGTGGCGCGAGCCACATCTTGAGAAAAGAAAACTTTTTGACCGGACCACAGCATCTGCTTTCTTAGCTTTGCCACTGAAAGGACCATTAACAGCTCAGTATACTCCAGAAATAGAACAATTATTCCTCTGGGGCGGTTGACTGGCGAGGTAGAGGATGAACTTCCGGATTTAGGGCCAATACGATGGGCACGTTGCAGATTGAGAATAGTGCCGTCCTTGAGGCCAACAATTTTAGGAATGTGTTTTTTTAAAAAGGCGAGCATATCTGATCCTTCCTCTCCCTCTGGAATACCGTAAATTCTAAGGTTGTTGCGCCGATTGCGATTTTCTAAGTCTTCCGTTTGCATTTTGAGGAGAGCAATCTCTTTAGACAAAGCTGCAACTTGAGGAATCACATCCTGGGTATCACTGATCCTCTGTTCTACCACAGACACTCTTGAGTCTAAGTTAGACCACTTCTCTTCTAACCTCTGAAGGGTAGCATTAGTGTCAATCACAAAAAGTTTAATAAGCTTGCTCTCTTCCATGAGGTCTTCCAGTGTTATAGGTAGTGGAGATTTGGTAGAAGAGTTAGGTTCCTTCTTCTGGTGTTTGGAAGAAGCAGCAGTATTGGAGTCTTTGCAAAGCGAAGACATATTTGCTGAGGAATTCTCCTGACCGAGGGAGGAAGAGGGCTCCATATAGAAGAATGTAAAAGTATGTTGAAGTCTCAAGAGACAAGCAGTAAGAAGGAATAGGATGTAAAACCTATATAAACTGCTGAAGGAAAGATGAGACAAATCTTTATGCTGTAATCACACTTCAACAACATGTAAAGTAATCAGAGGTGACTCCAATGATCAGATTGGTGCTGGGGGGATTTAGAGTCAGCTCAGAGGGTTCCAAATCCAACTGAGAAAAGTCAAAAAGATATTAATGGCTGGCTGCAAAAAAAGGATTGAGGAGCACCAGCAAACAGTCAGAGAGAAAGCTCCTCTAATAACTGCCACAACCAACTAATGTCTACTTTATCAGCGCACAGATGGAAGGAGCACTTAATGTGTGATGCACAGACTAGTCATAACTGTCTCATAAGAGAGGCAAACCAGTTCAGGGAACAAAGCCTCAATTACAATATATCTGCCTTATGACGTGACATACCGTTGCCATAACTGACTTTATTATAAACACAGAAAGCGGTTCCAAGCTGTATGTTGTGATCATACTACAAGTCTCTCCTCAAATATTTGCATGTTGAAGAATTTGCCTTAGTAGCAGAAAATTCCATTAAAAGCATGAAGCTCTGTTGTGTATTATTACTCTTCCACAAGTTCCCAGTGGAAAATTGCAGCGTTGCTCCCAAACCGCACCTCAGGCTGCATGGAGAAAAGCATAGAATAAAGCAGCGTCCCGCCGTGAACAAAATGGCGGGCGCTGCTGAGAGTCCTGAATCCTGAAGGGAGCGTGGCGCGGAGGAAACAGGGCGAAAGGCAGCTCGAAATAAAGAAAAAAAAACAGCTACCTGTGCCCCCGCGCCCGCTCTGCAGATGAAGTCAGTCCATTGCCCCTGGGAATCGGAAAGTTGGCTCCGGTACACAAAAAGGTCCCGCTCGGAACGCGGAGCCTCAGCCGGATGTGGCCATCTTGTGGCAGCTCAAGCCCCGCCCCAGCCTAATGCATTCTAAGTGTAGTAGTCTTGTTATGCTTCAATTGAACTAATTAGACTAACACACCTGAAATCAATGATCTGTAAGTGAAAAGTTCAAGGCTGGAGAATGTGACCATAATGAACTAGAATGAGGTGGTCACAAAGAAAGCCCACCTTGGCCTATTCTAGGCATTCTCTCCTGCAGTGTGGGGCTGATTTGAACAATTTTGCCAGGGCTGCTTTCCAGTTAGCCACATTTAATTGCACTTCTGCTGAGTGGTCTCTTTGTGGTATGTGATGGGGTGTGATTTACTTCAAGACTGGGTGGGTGCAACTTTAACTATGGTTGGCCCATAGTACTACTTGAGTTGGATAGAATGCAACTTTTCTGAATTGGTCCTGACTTACACTGTTGTAAGCTATTTTAAAGGAGATAGTCCATAATTATTGGCCTCTCACTGTCACACTTACATTTGCATCTAAGTAGTATATTTTTGTAATGCTGAATGTTCCTCACACTGGCAGAATATTCTGAACATCATAGAGGGGCAACTACTTCATGTTCATTTATTAATCATGCGTTATGGATTGCCATGTGACATATGCTGCATACGTACACTAAGGATACATTCCACAAGTATTCAAATGGCTTTGGGAAGTGGGTCTAGTGAGTTTGGGTGTGCCTTCCTCTTAATGCCACACAGTATTAAATGAGACACAGGTCCATGCATTGTAAAGGCACAGGATGATTAACCAAATGCCTGGAGAGACTTAAGATATTGTGTGTCAGACATGGGTATGCATAAAATCAGGACCAAAGAATTCAAGTAATTCTGCAACCGCAGTGTTTTCTATCTTGTTCTGGATTTGCTGTGTGTGACACATAATCCACCCTAAGATGCATATTTTATAAATGTACCCCTAAAATGTTTTACAAGAACAAAATGGTCACAAGTTCAAAAAGCAGTGTCTATGTACAGCGATTCAGCTCCTCACATCTCAAAAAAGTAAACTGATCACATTTTATTTATTGATTGCTGTATTTCAGACATCACAGAGATGATAATGTTGTTGAGGTGTTGGTATTATCCCCATTACACTTTGACTTTTGCCTGTTGCAGGAGAGGATTGAGAAGGGGTTGCCCGGTCCTGCCTGACCGTCGTACTTGTTACCTTGGCCCTCCGGCCAGGGAAGGTCTTTTCAGACCACACTTCTGCTCTGCTGGATTGATCTGAGGTCCCCCCACCTCCCATCTGTTTCCAATTGTCTGATCTCTTTACTTCTTTGTGCTTTGCCTTTCTTTTTTCACTTTCTACCATTGACGCTTTGTGCTTTAGCCTTTTCTCTTGCGACTTTCCACCTTTACCTCTTTTTGGCTTTTGTGCCACAGTCTTACACTTTTTGCCTTTTTTCCACTCCTTATTGCCTCATTGTTTTCACTCTCTATGCAAACCACGTTTCACTCTTTTGCTCACTCTCAATTAGGCTTTTATTTTGCCACTGTTTGGCACTTTCTGCTTCTCTTTCCACACCTATTTGTCTCTGTATTTGCCTTTTTTCACTTTTGCACTCTGCCTCCTTTTTTCTCTTTTTTTCTCTTTCTGCCTCTTTAAGACTCAGTCTTTCTTGTTATTCTTTGCCTCTTTCTATTTCCCGTAGCATTTTCTACTGCCTTTTTTACCCCAGTATCAGGTGTTCACCTGCTCCTTCCCTCCACTGTTTCCCACATCCTGGTTTCTCCTCATCAATCCCAGGGTCTCCTCCCTCCTCCCAGACTTTCTTAATGGTGGCTGCAGGGTGGATGTGCTCTGCGGGTGCTTTACTGGTGCACCAAAGGTGCTCCAGAGGCAAACCAGTCTGAGTTTATCCACACCTGGCTGCATCCAGCACCAGGTCCCCATGCCCTCCCCAAACTCATTGCAACTCAAGACACTACTCTGCAGCAGCTCTCTATGCTTGGAATCCTGGATGTCCACCCCTGCACTGCAGCTGATCCTTCAATAATGAAGGCATGTTTGCCTGTTCTGCCTGCCGCTTCTCCTTCACCTCTCCCAGCATTCAACCACCCATGGTCCCCTCCCCACCATACAGACAAATTTGCCTCTCAGGACACTGCCACACAACACTCATCACAAAATGACCTGTGCTCTCCTCATTACCTGCTTGCTCACCAAACACAACATTGAAATCTGGAACCTCCGGCACGTCATCTTCGCAGACCTACTCTTCCTCACCAAGACCTGACTCAAATCTTCTTCCATAACAGACTTCGGAACAGCCATCCCTACCTTCTACAAGATCACAAGACAAAATAGAACCAGCAGACCTGGAGGAGGAATCACAATCATCTCTAAGGAAAACAGCCACTGCTCCCTTACCTCGGCAAATATCTGACTTTCAGACTCTGCATCTCGAGCAACAGCACCCTAGGATGATCCCTACTATACTGGCTTCCAGACCAAGAGCCAACTTCGGAAACACCATTGCAGACACCATTGCCCCTCTCAAGCTCAAATCCAGCTCTTTCATCCTTCTCAGCAACCTCAACTTCCATATGGAGGACCACACTGATCATAACACTCACAACCTCCTGGAAGACCTGAACACACTCCATACCCACTGCCCAAGGCACAAAAAGAAGTCCTCTCCCTATCTTTCACCAACCTCCACAACTGGATCACCTTCTGCATGGCCACCTTGGCCCAGCTCAAAACCACCACCACTTCATGGACAGAACCACAAACAAGTCGGAACTGCAGCCTCAGAGTTGTGTGAAACATCTGTGAATTGGAATTGACTGAAGGAAAATCAACCATGAAGGTAACATCTCCACCACCGTTGGAGAGCCCATACCTACCCAAATGATTAGTGACAGCTTGTCTGCAATTAACTGCAATAGTCACTGCTTGCACCATCTTTAATGAATGGAATTCAAAGAAAGGAAACACTACAGGGGACTTTCCTTTTAAAAGATAAGGCTGGATCAACCTATAGACATAAATATGTGCTTCCTATGAAAGCTAAGGAGGATAAATCCTTATCACCACAGACATCACCATATAAAGCTGATAAAGAAGCCTTGTACACCAGCAAAAAAACTACTCAGGAGACCTATTAAATAGGTATCAACCTAGAACGTATGTGGCACCGTGGTGTACAGTTCCTATGAATTTAGTAGGTCTGTGTATTATGTCAACAAGACTTCATAATATAGAGACTGAGGGGTATATTCACAAGAACGTGCGATAACTACCGCAAGAGTAGCGTAATGCAACTATCAATATCGCAGCCTAGCTCGGGAAAATAACCCCGTGTCAACGTGGAATTCACAACAAGGGGGTAGCAAGCGATAGTCACCAGATAACGCGTCAAATGTCATCGTGAAAATCAACGCCATGCCGAAAAAATGCGAAACGCGAACGCAAAAAAACATGCGATGAGGCCAATCGCGGTACAGAAATCAGCGAACACCAGCCACAGGGCTGCAAATCCCACGCGTCCGGTGGGAAAAAGCACCATAAAAGAAAGAAAAAAAAAGCCCAAAAACAATTCAAACTGCGTAGCAACATGGATGCACCCGGACCGAGTGCAGAGGACAAGCCGAACACCACAAGCCCCACGGAGGACCAGCCAGGAACCCCGCGTTCGGGGAAGGGCAAGGACAAGAGGAAGAGGAAGACGGAGTTCAGTCCGCACGAAGACCGTATCATCGTCGCGGAGGTGACCAAACACCATCAACAACTGTTCGGCACCTCCACTGCGGCACTGGCAACCCAAACCGAAATATGGCAGGCCATCTTTACCAACGTCAATAAAGTCGGAGTGTCGAGGAGGTCACTGGAGGAGGTCAAGAGGCGCTGGCATGATCTGAAAAGGCAGACCAAACATAAGCTCGCCGCCAACAGGCAGGCAGCAACGGCGACTGGAGGTGGGAGTCCTGCGACACAGGAGGAGCTGGATGAGCTGGAGAAAATGGTGGCCACAGTCAGCAGTGAGGAGACGGTGGCAGGATTGGGGGGCCTGGACACAGCACGATACGACCTGACCCAACAGCAACAGGGTGAGTAACGACTAGGGACGGGGGACGGGGGGAGATGGGCACAATGGCACACATGCACAATTACGTGTAGCACACAGCACCCCCACAATGACCGTGGAACATGTCCCTGATTGCCTTGGCACACTGCAGCACACATAGAAACACCAAGTAGGCCCCCATACACAATGTGCACAGAGGGCCCCCCCTATCACCAATATCTCAACCCACCCATGCACATGTGCTGAATCCAGCAAAGCAGCGGCTCTGTGACCCACACTGACTATGCAAGTAACACCGCATGTCCGATAGCATGGCAGCAGCCAAAAAAAATGACATGGCCCATGAATCAACATGGAGGTAGCCCAGTGCGGATCACATCCGTAAAGGAGCAGGTCACACTCCGACATGTCCACATGCACCCACAACCCATGCCATACAATACACGCAGCAGACGAACAATGCACCAGGCCACAAAATCTGTCCGAGAGCACAGATGACCCAAGTCAAAAGCAAATCAGGCCCCGAAAAGCACACAATTCAAAGGCACCCCGCCTCAAAGGGAGAAGGCTACACGAAATCTGAGCTGCAGGGGCAACTCCCCCACAATGCAGCACACAAACATAGCAATCACAGAACATCAGCAATGATTGCAATGTGGTACAAAGTGCAACACCAGCACCACAGGACAGAGCTCACAACAGGTTCCGCTTGTGCGTAGTAACTGTCCACTCATCATCATCAAAATAACTTTATTTCGCCTACCAAAATGGTGGCATAAAAGTATACTAAAAACAATTACATTATAGCACAATCATATAATTACAATTTTACATAACAAACCCAATAATATAAAAACCAGTTGATCTCATAATCTTATGCATAAGTCCATCCTTGACTAAGTATATCAAATGACAGATTAAAAAGTTAATCTTCTCCTCTTCAATGCCGACAGGAAAAAGGACGCCAGTGAAAAACATGTAAAAGGGTCAGACAATAGCTGTAAGTAAAAAAGGGCCACACGACACTGTCTAAAATTCATTTTGCGTATAAGAGGGATAATAAACCTTTTTCTTTGTTCCTGATAAAATTTACAAAAAAATAAAAAGTGAAGATTATTCTGAATAGATAAATCATCACAGGTACAAAGAGGCAATTCAGAAAGTGCATACATTTTTGATGGAAAACCTAACATCAGAGGCATATAATTTAACCGAAATCTCACTAATATAAATCTATGTTGCTGGTTAGTGACAAATGACAGATAAGTTGTATTAGAATCCAGTGACGTAATACTTGGATCAGCAGAAAATATTCTAACAGTTGTCAGCCTAAGATTAGCATTCTGCCGCCTTACTTGTAATCTAGACAGTAATTGGTATTTTAACTCTTTCTTTGAGACAGAGCAACATGACACAGGGTTAGTATACAATTCATGTAACCCAACTGCCTTAAGTGTGGATTCTACATAACATATCCACCTAATCCTACTAGCCCCATCTAACTTCTGGACATCATTTATTATATCTCTAGTCAGCGCAAGAGTTTCCTTACGCCAAATCGAATGCCACAATAAGACAGGTGAAATAGAGATTTTGTCACAGATATAAGGGACATCTAATTCAGTGTGACAAATAAAATTAGAACAAGATTTGGGTAAGGAAACTAATTTCTTCAAAAAGTATCCTCAATCATTTGTAGTTTCGAGCAATCTGCAATACCCCACACTGCTGCTCCATACGTTGCAACAGATACACTTTTAGCCTGATAAACTTTCTTTATAGTTTCAATCGGTTTCGATCCAATCTTTTTACAAATTTACTTAGCTCCCCAATAGTCTTCTCCATCTGCAGACACCTATTTTCAATCATACATTTCCAATTACATTGTCCATTAAACACAATCCCCAAATAATTAAAAGAATCTACCACTTCCATTTTACCCCCTTCAATATGAATATTGGGCTGTTTCCTCTGTTTAGCACCTGCCACTAACACAAAAGATTTGGAAAAATTAATTCTCATGTCCAGATCGTTCATAAATTTAATATACTCCCTTACTATCCGACGCATTGCCTGACACTGTGTGATGATAATGTACGGGTACTACCACATATCCGTCATGTAGTCGAAAAACACACTGACTACCATCAAATAGCCAGCTCCCCCAAAACAGTCACAATGTACATTGGCATGCAGTCAGAATGTAAACATCTGCAAATCATCAACATACATGTGAGACTCTGTTAACCTGCATCTCCCCTTTACATTGCAGAGGGACAAACAACACCTCCTGTAGAGCACACCACACTTCCCATCATTGATGATGAAGAGGACAACCTGCACATATGTCAAGACACACTCCAACGGATAATGGACAGCCTCTGCACCCCACCCCCAGGAGCAGGGCAGGCGAGCTGCCTTGAGGTGACCCCACCACCTGCACAGACCACACAGCAGGAAACACACACCACCACGGCTGTCTCCCAGGACCCCCCGACCAATACATGGAATTCAAACGGCATGTGTTGTGTTGCCAGGTGGAGTTGGCTGATCAGCGGCGGGTGGGTTTCGAGCTCGTGGCAGCCAAACTCGATGCCATACATGGGTGTCTGAGTCCCATCAGGGACCAGGTACAGTCCCTATCGGACACCCCCTGTACGCACCATGCTCCGCCACAGACCTTGGCTGACCTCGCTGGTGCCATGAATCGAATACAAGAACTGTCTGGTCAGACAGGCACCAGTCATGACAGCACAGAGTTGGCACAGATGCGGAGGTCAATGGAGACCATGGAGCAGATGCAGGCTGGAAGTATGTCTACCACGGATGGACACCAGCGAGTAGTAGCTGGGAACTTCAATGCCCTGCAGTACTTCATCTTGCCATTGCTGCCATTGAGCTGTTCCCAGATGACTGCAGCGGGAACATTGACACACACAGCTCCGACCCCTGATGTGTCCGTGGCACACTGTGATTCTCCCCCATCACCTACGCAGTCTGATGTGTCAGTGGCACACAGCGATGCAGCCAATACCCCCCCACACACATCGGACACACCGGACACAGAACCCGTATCAGGGGAGTGAGAAGGGGATGGGAACTACTGTGTGAGGAAGGAGGCAGTAGCATCCATCACCGCCACATGGCCTGTCCCTGCCTGGTTATGACCTATGCATCATGCCCTGGGAAATACCTCCTACCGACCCCCGGAACACTCTGCGACATTCACCCGGACCCCGACACGGACTGCCATTTCTTCACTGCTGGCCAATTACACAGCAATCCAGCTGCAGACTGCACTCTCCCTCTTCCTAATCACTGTGCAATCCACAAAGGACTCTGGTTGGCCCACCACTGGGCTTCCATGTGATGTGGGCTTGGATGGCCATGTACAGCTCCAGCTCCGTCAATCACCTGAATGTGAATAAAACATTCTAAATCACAGAGATGTGTCATCACTATGTTCACTCACGTATGGAAGTATGGCTGGATGTAGGGACAATGATTGCACATGAAGGTACACCCTGGTAACTGACATCTATGTGCATGTCTATCCCTGAGACACATGGCCAATTGGATGACTGTGAAGGTGAGTACTAGCTGTGTCCCCATTGCACATCAACAACAATCTCACAACCCCCCAGCGTAGGCACACGTCCATGTGTTGAATAGGGCTGTGTGTAGGAGTGACCAAAACAGTAGCAGGCCAGGAGTGGTGTCCTACACCACGTGTGACAACAGAACTTCACATCGCATACCTACTTACACACATCTGTGTGGACACATTCTGTTCTGATATATGACATTGCTTCACATGGTCAGAGGTTGGACACCATACACACATTGCTGTAGTCATGTAAGTGCACATGTCGTTCAGCACATATCCAAAAACAATGTCTGGCTCACAGAGGTGGAGCTTGCCAAAGGGACACACCCACATTGCACATGCGTCAGTCAGTTCCTCCCTGTGTAGGGACCATGCTCATTGTGGCACACGAGTGGACAATCTAAACAACACACCTCACAGTTAGACACCAGTGGAGTGGCATAGACTTTATTGGCATGTGCGTGTCAGTACGGACCAGGCAACGGCCACAGCAGGCAGGGACATGCTTAAGACACTTACACGCAGCATGGGTACATGTCGAGGTTCAGAAAATGTCGGGGCTAAAATGGACAACATTCATCACGGATGGCAACGCTCACAGCCCACCTTCCCTTGCTGGATGAGTCATGTGTTGTTTGGCGTCTGCCCATTGCCCTGTGTGAGGGGGTACGACTCACTGCACATGGGATCTGCATAGTGCTCTGCCTCCGGAGTGCGCCGATTGTCTGCTCTGCTGACAGTGATCAGGTGTGAGGGTCCGACAGGTTCATATGTTGTGCTACATTGCCATGTGTGTGCTCTCCCCCAGCAGTGTGTCCGTATTGGCAATGTTGCCAAACAACGCTGTGTTGCCCCGACCATGGACCTGCGTCACCTTGCACAGGTGTGTGTACAGACGCGTTGTTCCACGCACATGCATCTAGAGCCCGGACGAAGGCAGACGTGTCCTCTGTTGTGATGGGATATGTGAGCAATCCTCACGATGCAACAAGTTGTTGGGCCATGTGCTGTGGGTGGCAATCGGATGTGGCTGCAGGAATGTAGTTACTCGTCCATGAATGCCCGTGCAGCTTCATGTGCAATGTGTTCCAATAGTACGTCGTTGTCGTGTTCAAGGAACACCAGGGTGAGCCAATCCATTAGGTGGTCCGGGCAGGTGTGCTCAGCCCACGCCATCTCACCGATCTGCAACACAGCCCAATAGGGGAGCGCCTCGATGTGGTCTTTGCACACGAGAAATTGTGCAATCGCCCATGCACAACTACCAATACATAAGCAGTATATCAAGGCATCCCATGCACGGCTGTCGCGGTTACACTCCTGTTCGTGATCAAACAGGGGGCGCAGACACAAGTCATAGTCCAATTCATCAACAGTTGTGTTGGATAGGCAGACATCCATGGGACACTCGAATGTGCATGTTCAGCAGTGGAACCAGGGCTGGATGCAGGTGACGTGGGCAATGCGGAAGCTGAGCCTGTAACTGATCAGCAGCACTGCCAGTGGCAGTGCGCCCAGTAAATGCAGCATACGTGCACAGTACTGTTCCACGTGACGTGGGTTGTGCATGTGCCCGGTATGCCATTGCGTTGGTGCGTCTCATGAACCGGCACTCTTCTGAACTGAGGTAGTTGTGTGGAGGATATGCCACGGCTCTGAGCAATGATTCGAATGTGTGTGCAACGTTGTGGGTGATGGGTTGCTGTTTCCATGAGTGTCAAGGGCATCCCATGCGGGGGTACCACAGGCAGGGGCTTCTGTGTGTGGGCTGTGGATAAGTCGGATGGTTCATTTGCGGAATGCGTGGTGTGGGAGTCGTCCCCATCTGCCATTGCATCTCTATCAGGGTGTTCCAGGCGCGTTCTGGACCAAGGTCAGAGGTGCAGGTGTCCTCCCGCCTTCTGCATTGGGACAATGGTGCTTTCAACCCTGATGTTTGTCTGACTACTACTTGCATTTTCGGAATGTGATGTGGCTTTGGCGCTGATATTGGGACACGGCCTTGGGCTCATGGTGTACGGATGGCGATGCACACACACATGTTGGCATGTGGAGCCAGGTGCCCGAGCGGCCTTGCGCTGCTTGTGCTATCTCACTCCATCTCTCTCCCTCGCTCTCTCCCTCTCTTTCCTTTGTTGGGCGCATGGCACACCTTCTTCTCTTGGATTTGGTCTTCCAGGCTGTGTGCCACGGATTGTCCAGTGAGGAGCCGCTAGGACTCATCCTAAGGGTTGTTTCTGCTTTTGTTTGTATGGTGTTTTGTGTTGGTGATTGCAGTGCTGTATGACTGATTCTCCATTTTCTGGCCACGCATGTATGTTTGTATTCCTGCTTATGCGACATCAGGCAAAATGTTTGTTTTGGGATTTGTGGTGTTGGTGTGCAGTTTCTTAGTCCCGGGTTGGGGGTGGTCCCGGGGGGTGTTGCGGGCCTGGGTGTGGTGTCGGTGGGTGTTGTGGCCCTCTTGGGTGTCCGTGCTGCATGTTCAGTTGCTCGTGGGCATCTGTTGTCCTTCATGTGTGGCTCTGGGCTGTGCTCCCTTTTGTGGTGCAGGCTGTGGTCGGACTTTACACCAGGTCAGGGCAGGTGTAGATTTCCTGGTGCTAGCGCGGCTTATCGCCGGTTTTGTGTTTTTATCGCCAATGTGGCTGGTCGTTGTGAATGTTGAGGTGTGATGTTGTCGCGCCTTTTGGCATGGGAACGCCCACTCTGCATCTCATTAGCGCTAGTTGCGCGGGTCCTCTGTGGCGATGTTTTTTGCGGCTGCTATCGCGGGTAAACTGGTGCTATGTGCTGTTTACACCAGCTTGTGAATGGGGAGGTATATTTATCACGACTTTGGCTGCGATAAAGTGCCGTTAATTTGGCGATAGCTCCTTGTGAATATGCCCCTGAGTCTACTATATCATCAGTAAATGTTGGTTTGGCTAGCTCACAATACTGCATCTAAACCCCTAAACTTCCAGAGTTCAAAATGTTGTCAGTAACCTCTAACATGACCACTCCGATTCATCAAAGAATTTGTGGAAACAGATGTAATCCTTTTGTTTGTCACTTTTACATGCCCAAGGTGTCACAAAGAAAAGATACAAGAGTAAATTTTCAAATGTTTGTTGAAAAGATTTAATCCTTGTAAATAAAACATGAGCTGCGATTATTAAGCAGCTGAAAAACATCATTCTCTTATGCATTATTAGAACAAGAAAAAACACAAACAATTCAACTATGTTTATTTTTCCTAATGTTACTCCTATCACTAATACCTCTACACTTGTGAGAGCATATCAGGAGTACCCTTCTGCCAGACCTGTTGGATTGTGCTAACCCCAAACCTTGGTATAATGTGTCAGGAAGCTTCTCAGGGTGAAGGTCGGTGCCTGCAGAGTTACATTTCAGTCACAGTAGCTTCCATGATAACTTCGGCGTGAAGTGTCTCTCACCGAATTCAGTATGGATACCATTTAATAAATCTCCAGCCTTATCATACTGTGCCAGAGGTGCAGAACAATGTCTTTAGTCAGTCTGGAGGGAAAGAGTCATCTCCTATGAGCACAAAAATAAAACAAGGGCATTTGGCTCTAATATGTGTGACCCTGAAACTAATTGTGCAAACTACAGAACAACATTATCTACCAGGAATAAATGACTGTGTGGCCTCGTATCAGGGGAAAACATGTGCAAACCACCATCAGAAAAGATGCTAAGTTAAAAGAGAATTCTAAAATTGAGACTAAATGTAATCTCTACAACAGTACACTGGCAACCTATGACTCACGAAATGTCATTGCAAACAGCTGGAGTTTTGATGGAGACAAATCCATGATGACAATGACAGCCAAACCTACAAATCAGGTCGCCGGCACTATCACAATCAACTCAGAACTAACAAGCGCACAGCTTGACCAAACAGATTGACAACTGTACAAAAACTCTAAAAATATCGTCTCCATAATAAAGGAATTCACCTCCTCAGCAGATCCAGAGCTACAGACAAATCTCCATCCTACACTACCTGGCGAAAGTCCTGAAAAAGCTCATCAACAAACGACTAGCCAACTGCCTCAATGATTACCACCTCCTGGGCAAATCCATTTTGGTATAGGGACTGTCCTCATGGACAAGAGTGACACCATGGCTCTCAACTTTCTCAACCTTTCCACAGCCTTCCACACAATCCTCATCCAAAGCCTCCATGACCCGAATGTTTTGAGAACCTGATCTGTGGAGACCCCCAGGCTTATTTCTCAGGCCCACATTCTTCAGTGTCAACGTGGCCCAACTTGCCAGCATCGTCCAAGCCTGAAGACTCAACATCACTTCATATGCTGACAACACCTAGCTCACCCTCTCCCTTTCAGAGAACAGCTCCAGCACCAAAAGTAAATTTGTTGACTGTTCAACTTTCTGAAGCACAACTCAGAGAAGACAGAGGTGGCACTCTCCAAGAAAGGCACCTCACTCTAGTGCTCTGCTGTGTGGCTCTCAGAATTATTAGCCACACCGTCTAGCCAAGCCAGCTACCTAGGTCTCCTGATCAACAACCAAATCTTGATGTCTAACCATGTCAACTCGATCACCTCCTCCTGCTTCCACACCCTTAAAATCCTCAGGAACATTTTCAGATGGCTTCCACTCAACACCTATCAAACCATCGCCCAAGTCTTTATCACCAGCAAGCTGTATAACTCACCAAGAGACTCTAGGTAATCCAGAATGATGTTGCCAGACTCACATGCAACCTCCCATCTCATACCACATATCAATACCACCTCAAAGACTTCCGTTGACTGCCCATTCACAAACACACCATTTTCACACACACATATAAAGCTCTGCACAACCAAGGGCCTGCCTACCTGAACAGCCACGTTAGCTTCCACACCCCCACCAGACATCTTTGCTCCGCCAGCCTACTGCATGCCCATGCCCCTCACATCCAAAGAGCCTGAGATGGCAGCCGTGTATTCTTGTATCTGGCTCTAGAAGCCTGGAACAACTTCCCCTTGCACAATTGTGATTGTGAAAGTATTTATAAAGCGCACGGCTACTCAAGGGTACCCGCGCTATACAGTCTGTGAAAAGGAAGCAGATACAGATGGTGATTACTAAGAGAAAAGCCAGGTCTTAATCTTTTTCTTAAAACCTGCTTCTGCCTTTGTTTGACGCAAGTCAAGAGTGAGCTCCACCACACAGGGCCCAGTAAGGAAAAAGAGCGACCTCCTGCAGTAGCCAGACAAACCTTAGGGACCTTGGACAGATGATTACCAGATGAGCGTAAGACTCTCACCGGGCTATAAAAGGCAATCCTAGCCGAAAGATAGTCTGGTCTATACTGATGGAGAACCCTGTGCATTAAGAGAGCTACTTTTAAAAAAACTGTTTCCCAATGGGCAGCCAATGCAAATTGTGCAGATGACAGGAGATATGTTCCCATCCCGGCAGACCCATTGCCAGTCATGCTGCTGCATTCTGAACAACCTGAAGTCTACTCAGGAGATATTTTGGCAAACCTGCATTATAATGCATTGGCATAGTCCAATCTGGAAATCACCAGGGCCAATAGCACAGTAATCTTAGTTGAGAATGACAAAAAAATTGTTGGCATGCACAGGATGCCAAAGCAAACAACAACCCTGAGATAATTTGATTATGAAATGACATTTTATTCTCAAAGTTGTTCCCTAATTTTTTACAACAGCAGCTTGCATGTCTGGTGAGGGTACCCCTGTAGGCCAGTGGACATTTAAGTTTAAGACAAGGTTATGTCCAGATCTAAGCACCTCTGTCTTCTCGGTGTTACATTTCAGATGGTTGCAATAGAGCCGTCAGCTCAGTCCTGGAATTAAAAAGGGAAATGAAAACATGGCTCTTTCAATAGGCTCCGACAAGGACAACACCCCTTTCGCCAGGCACCCGGATACCCTCCAGGGTCACATGCGCACACTACAAATACACATAACAGGACATAACAGTTCATAAGATGAAAACCCATTATTTCAAACCTGGGTGGAATCCTAGTAAAATGCTTACATTATAAATTCATAATGTACAATGATACTCTCTAGGGCATTTATTAGAAAAAGGATCTAAAATTACAGAACAATCCCTGAGTTTGAGGAGACACATTTACAACACATTTGGTATGTAAGGAAAAAAATGTCTTTTTGGCAACAAATGTGTGCACATAAGTGTGGGTTCTACTAGGCGCAATATTATGCTTATTTCACATTAGTGTTTGAAAGGTTGAGAGGACAGTGTTAATAAAATGTTGATCCTTCACTTGCATGGAAGACATTAATAGTTGTCGTGAAAAACATTTTTTATCATGTAAGCTGAATGTGGATAGATTTTCTTTCTTTCAGAACCACCATTATGCTGCATTGAAATCCATTTTACCCCAAAAGGGTGGTTGCAAAAACTTCCATGACAGCTTATTCTCACTGAATGTTCTTCATATTTCTCTTCCAATCCCATAAAATGCTCCACATTTTGACTTTTTCTTTTCTGAATATTTCAGTCAACCATACTACATCAGTAGGTCTTCCTTTCCCGAACAACTTCAGACATTGTTTCCAAAACAAGCATACTTGCACCTTCTTTTGCATCTACTGCCTATTGCAGGTATGTGTTATCATAAATATAAACAGAATAAAAATGTTACAAGAATGATGTCTTATTAGCTAAGACTGGACTCAGAACTCACTTATAGAAGACAAATGCGTTTGGCATTAAAATAAATGTTAACCGAGAGAGCAAACAGAGGAGCTGACAGTGGTAGCCAGCGTTCAAAATCCAGCAAGGTTTATTTTTCCTCCTTCCATTTCACTTCATTTTAACAGTCGCCTGCCAGGCTATAAATAACACATAATCAACTTTCCTTCACATGAAACAAATTTCACATTGTTTAAAGTGCAAGCCTTGCTTTGTTTAAAATAATGCTTCTGCCAGCATATACGTGCTCCATACTACAAAATATTAGTTTATGTGCATTCTTTAAGGATGCCGCGCAAATTTGCATTGCTGCATTCCAGCCCATTTTTTCTCTATGCAATTAGCATTTTACTAGCCCATTAAATTGATTACAGGTAAACTGTTTGAATGATCCTGCTGAATTTTTTTTGTAATGAAAATACAACCAGGCCAGAGACTTTTATAGCCAATAAATTATGGGTATTAAGAGTATTCCATCCTTTTATGGTAAATATGTAATTCTAAAAGTCACCTTTACCAGCGTTTTATAGCAACTTTTCTAGATTCAGTGATGCTGAGAATTTACAAAGAGGCACACAAGGCAGCCCAGCATTTTTAGTGAGGATACAAGTGGAGGGTGAGTGCAAGTGGACATGGTACCTCGACTATTTTTGAGAGGAGAGAAGACCCCTTTAGTTAAGGCGAACGGAGGAGGGGAGTCTAGCTGTGGAACCACACTGGGTTTCACTAATGTTGTCCTTATGTGTTTATTTCTTTATTGAGCTTATGTACTGCTTTCGCAAAGTGATTTATATTCAAAGATGATACACAATAAAAAAACGAATTGCATACCACCAATAAAAATCATGATGACAGAAATATGCCAGAAAAGTCAACCGAAAGTAAATATTTATTTCAGAAAATGATCTTAAGTAGAAGCCCCAGAATTTAACATCACTGGTGAAAAAATAACTAAAGCAGAGGGATTACAAGGAGGAGGAAGTAATAATGGAAATATTTATAAATGCAACAGAAAGTAGGAGGCTGGGTATAAAAATAGATCAAAGAGGATTAGTAAACTGGAAACAGGCAATAATAATTCCTGTTTTTAAAGCGCAAATATATCACCACTTAAGATTTCAAGGCGCTGGGGGCCGTCGGGGAGATTTGGTGAACAATTGCGCAGTCACATGATGCTGAGCTCAACTGCCGCCGGTGATCGAATCGTGACCCCCGCACTCCGGAGTCAGTCGCTCTGGCCGCTGCACCACATTGCTCCCAGGTAATGAACATCATTGCAGACAACACACACAAATCAAAACTTAAGGTGCAACAGGAAAGGTAACCAGTGAAAGGAGATCTAATTTGAAGTGAGACAGTCAGTGAAAAAGAGGCAACTGGAAGTGTTAAAATGAGAAAGAAGAGGTGATAGAGAGTGATTTTGAAGATTCATGTAATGGAAAGAGCAACAGTGGAAGGCAGGAAAATGTAAGATAAACACAACACGTTTTGCATCTTGGAAGGTGATTAGTGGATGGAAGACCAGAAATTATAGATCTTAAATCTGCAAATCAGAGTCACGAAAGAGATGAGGGGAGACTGTGGGATAAAAGATT
Source organism: Calotriton arnoldi (assembly GCA_963921515.1). Lineage (NCBI taxonomy): Eukaryota > Metazoa > Chordata > Amphibia > Caudata > Salamandridae > Calotriton > Calotriton arnoldi. The sequence goes on from CAWUFW010014942.1 coordinate 278,420, forward strand.
TCAACTAAGTTACTGACAGAAGGAGAAGGGATAGATGAAAGGTAGAAAAGAAGATAGATGAAATAGAGAAGCATGTGTGCAATGAAAAGGTGAGAATTTCAGGGTTTCCGATACAATGAGAGAGAGAAGACTTAAAATGACAGTAGAAAGACGAGAATGAACCGATACCATGGAGATGGAGGTAATGAGATGAAGTAAAAAGACACACTTGAGACCCACCTGAAGAACGGTGAAATGAAAGAATTTAGGAGGACATAATACCTGAAAGAAAAGAAGTATATGAGGAGAGGATTAGGGGCCTAGACTTAACCTTGGGGAATATTATATTGAAGATGGAAAAGGGTAGATGTTTTGCCAAGGGCACAGAATATTAATGTTTGAAAATATAATAATAAACTGTGATAGTGGATTACCAGATAAACAAAATGAAAGAAGTGTGTTCAACATGTCAACAGTGGATAGAGTACGAAAATTTATGACCAAAGAGAGTTTACAATTCTGAGTAGCAGTAAGGTGAATTGTGATTGAGAGAACTAGTGACTCAGTAGAGTGGACAGGACAGAAAACAGATTGGAATGGCCGAAGAGCAAAGTGATTGCTAAGGACTAAGGAAACTTGACAATGAGCAACATGTTCACAACTTTAGAGAGGTATTCATTCAAGTCCATTGGGAAAATATGTTTAGTGGTTCACATTCACCATCATGCTAACCTGGACTTGCTTAAGAATATTCCAAAACGTGGGCCCAGAAATTGAATGGAAAATTGGTGAATGAAACGAAATACTGGACTGAAGGAAAAGAACAACTTTGCTAATTATGAAAGCCCCATGCAAATGCTGGGGCAGGGTTGCAATGTCACTTTTATCTGATCAAATATTTTGATTATAGTTCCATCATTCTACTTATATTCAATTGCAATCAGCCCCAAACTCATGCAATAATAGGTCACAACGCCTACACTGTAGATTGATACCTTATAATTGACACCCAACGTTTGTCACAGACTTTATGAGAAGGATCTCAGTTGGTCTCTGTTGAGGATTCTTGGTGGCCAGGGAACTCACTGGATTTGGTGGCACCCACCAAAGGTAATGAGAGTATCCTGGTTGGACAGTTTTGGAGCAGTACCAGGACTGATAGGCATAAGGCAGGTCTCTATCTAGAGTGGCATAGTGGAGGAAAAATGATGGTCTGGAAAGAGGCCCAAGTGATTACAATGGCTAAGATTAATTCAAACATTTCTTCTATCAGCATGTTGTTTGTTGCAGTTGGCACCAAAACACAACAGGTATGCCAAGACATGACATAGCCCTCAGGCTGCAACCTACTGACAAGGCTCATTTAGGCAGACAGAGGTCTGGGGTTGCTTTTGTTCATGTTCAGAGGGGATCTGGCTTATCATTTCTGGCTCGATTTTTCATATTGGAGCAGGACTAAGCCTGATTTGTATATGGCAGGACTCTCTTAAGATTGGCTTAGTGGTTGAAAATCAGTGGATCTTGCATGAAGGGCATAGCAACTGGGTTATTCCAGTCTCATAGACCTAGTTTTAGACTAGAGGAACAAGCCGCAAGAAGACTAGGCTCTAGTCAGATATCCCTACTAACTTGATAATTCAGAGTTTATACTGAAGGACAGACAAATACACCTGACTGGATTTAGTGGATTGGTTCCTATTTTTTTCTGAAGGCACCACTGTGATGCCAGGTCCAATTGGAAAGTGTGCTCCTTCCAAAAATAATAACCTCACATTACCAGAGCAGGATCATCTTTGCAAATGTATTCAAATTCTTCCTGCATTGAAGGGGAGGGGCATTAATAAATGAAGCAAATGGACAGTAAATATATATTGAAGAAACTAAGGCCAGACATTTTTATTTTTATTTATTTGAGAAGTTTTATATAGCGCTGGCTAGGCCCGGAGGTATCAGAGCGCTTTACATGAGGAACATTAAGTTACAAGTTACAAATTACATCCGTTACAAGAGCATAGCAAAACACAGGCAAAAAAAACCCAATGTTGGCTGCTGAGGGAAGGAAACATAACGGGGAGATGAGGAAAAGCAATGTCCAATGTCCGGCTGGGTAGGTGACGGCCGAGGGGGTGACCCAGAGCCAAACTCCTCTATAGCTGCCTAAACAGCTCCACCAGGCAAAGGCCATGTTGTTCAGTCTCCACGGTAAGTAAAGTGTTTAAGGTTTCAGCCCAAGGGGTATTGTCATAGATCGATTGGCAGCATCCCTCCCAGTGTTGCTGGGAAGCGCCGTCCACTTCACTCTGCGGCTTGCCCTCACCTCATTTAGGCCCTGTGCCGAGGCATCCGCCTCTATCTTCGCGATCATGACCTTTGTTTAGGTGGGGAATTGCAGCAGGGCACTCCTGATTGCGTGAAATAGGAATTAAATGAGGGAGCTCCGGACTCAAACAGTCCGGCCTGCCCGGCAGCTGCACACCAGCGCCGACCCAGCCAGGCTCGAGGTGGTAGTAGTAATAGATGTTGAAGATTTTGTTGGATAACTTATAGGTGGGATGACATCCTGAGCAGGGGCTATTTGTTGCTTGGAGGATCTTAAAAAAGAACTGCCCAAGCTGTCAACCAGTTTCAGCTACGTCTTTGTTCCAGGAAGTTTTGCTGACGTATCAAAATATTAATGTGGATGTGAATTCAACCACCCTTTCAGATAGGGTAGCAGTTTGTCGGTCTTAGATACATGACATCATGTAACAGAAATTAGTTAACTTGAATGGGGGCACCATCTTTTGATGTGATAAATGTGTCTTTGTAGTACCCTTAATCTTGTCAGCTCTGTCTCTAAGTAAAGCAAATGTGCACAACTTCCACCTCGCATTGTGTTGTAAAAGAAACCCATTATTTTTTATGAAGGTGTTTTTATTGTTTTCCATGTAATAATAAAACACAAATAAATAGACAAAGAAACAAGAAGGCTGAGAATAAACAATTAAATATCAAATAGTAAGATTGTGTACATTTACCTGAAGGTGAGATGAAATAACATTACTTATTGATGCCAAAATTAGTACTAGTAAAGCAAGAAGTTTATTCAGAGGAGCATTGAAAATGATGCCAGAACTGCCCCCAGATGTTGGTTGGGGCAGCCCCTAAATTGATGTAGTGGTTCCTTCAGCTTGGTACTCCTGTCTAGCTGACTAAGCCACATGTCAAACTCGGGAACCAGCACTGATTTCCACTGTATGGCAATGTCCCTTTTGACCAGGAGTGAACCCATAGCAACATAGCTTCTCACTCCCCTTGGACCTCCAATTTCCTCAGCGTCCCTAAATAGCATTGTTTTAGGCCTATGACTATGACAATAGCCTTTCCCAGGACCTTAGACAATGTGTGAGTTATCTGTGTCAGAATATTGCAATCTTGTTACAGAAATATATCTTATGAAGGAATTTGCCTGTATCCACAGGCATCTTGTACTGGGCCACACCCATTCTCTCTAGTTGTTGGAATGTGATTTATACCCTGTGTAATATGTAAATTGTATCGACCATAGCTTAACCAAATTTGCCAATTAACAAGGAACTAGTATTTCATGCCATCAATCGTCATCATTCATGGGACGGACTTCTTCATCTCATTTTTGTCTGAGAGTAATAACTTACATAGAGAATTAGAGCTAAGTGAATGGTATATTTTTGAGATTCCAATTATGTCTATACACTCCATAAGCTCTTGCACTACTAGGGGTCTATATTTTGGGAGTGCAAAAACCTGGGTCAGTACATTTGCAGGGCATGCCTCAGCTGAAGATACTTAAAGAATTGTGTTTAAAGCATTTTGTATTCCTTTTGTAGAGCAGCAAAGGACTTCATGTCTTTTCCTTCAAATACGTCACCTAATCGAGATATTATGATGTAGTCCCACTACCCAAAACCCTCCAGTCTCACCAAGTATTGCAAATATTTCAACAGTAGTCCCCCAAGCACACTTTTCTTCCAGTCATCTAGGAATCAAGGTTTCAGTCTTTAAAGATATTTATAAACTCTTCCTTTCTTTTCATTCATTCTAGCCAACACACGTTTCAGCAATCTCGAAATAACCAATACCTGCTAGACCCAGGATCATATCTAGTGGTCAATACAGTGGTCCAAGTCCTCCTTAGGGAACTTGTGTATGTGGTGTTTTTGGATGGCATTTGTGAGTAATTAAGTGTTGCTAATAGCTACCCTCCAGTAATGGAGTTATTGTGTGAATCTTCCCTTCCATTGCACCCATCAAAATGCTTTCTTCCAGCAATTAATAGCAGTTTTAAATTATAGGGGAGAGTTTTGGGGATTGAGGTCTGAAAAGAAAACTTTTCATACCAATGTTCTCAAGCCTGTTTTCTCAGCTCAAAATGTCAGGTCCTCCCTATGACCAAACAGCCAGTCATTTGTAAAAATGTACTTGGTCGACTGATAATAGAGTTCCATATCTGCCATGCTTCTCCTTCGCTAACTGATAGAGTCCATTTGTTGAATGCTATTTTAGGCTGATTAATGGCCTACTGAAAGTGAATCACATTGGATCACAGTTGATCCAAAAGCTTTTGGAGTTTGTATGGACAGTTTTGTAATAAAAGGATTTTTAGCAAGGCACTCATCTTATAAAGGGAAACTCAGCCCATCAAATTGATGGCCAATTTATCCTAGCATGTTAAGTCTCTTTGTTTTCCTTCCTACCATGATATCATGTTTAATTGCCATCGTCACAGTGTATACAGGGAAATATGTGTACCTAGGCGTTTAAAGTTGGATGGTTAAACAGTTAGCTCTGCACAGCAGTTGTAGTCTACAACATCTCCATGAATAGGGGCCGAAGTCAAAATCTTCCAATTTTGCCTGGGCCCTGGCAGCACTGCACCTGCTGCACTAATGGTGGCACTACTGGTAGTCACAAACGTGCCCTCTCTTCTCTTGAGGGTTTCACTCCTTTCCTGTATTCCACTTCTGGTGCCTCTTGGCCACTAGGCAACCTTACTATCTGCCCCCCATACTGTATGGGACCAGATGTGGGGAACGTGATGGGTCTATGGAGCACTTTATGTTGCCTCTAACTGGACTTAAAGAAAAGTAGGAGCACCAGATCATGTGGGTACAGAACAATATGTTTTGGAATTTCACTTCTCTTGAGCACAGCACTAACCCTCATAGACCAGCTCAGCTTTGAGGACCTGCACAGGAGTGAGATTATGCTTCTGCTTCCGTGTGGACCAGGACTTCCACATTTCCAACTCGCAGGCACAAATATCAGTGCCACAATTCTATTCCTTGTCATCTACTAAATACCTGCTGCTGCACTTATGAAAAAGGAAATGATAAGAGTTGCAAGTCACAAGGCAACAAGCTTGCATATGACATGCTCTCTAGACTCACCTTTTCATAAATACTTCTCAGTGTTATTTATGTAACCTTGGCAAAGCAAAATGTGTAAGGAGAGTGTGTGTCATGGTTGACTTTGGAATCAGTGGAGTCCATTTTGGATTTTCCCTTTTAGGATGGTCAGCAATTAAAATCATTACCTCTAACTGGAAGAACACACATAAAGATTCCTTTCAAGCCTGCATCAATTGGATATCACATATCAGAGGTGCTGACAACATTGCATTACAACACTTCCCCTGGAAAAAAACAATACAGACCCATATGGGAATCGTTGGATAACTACTTTGCTATCAATAAACCACTGTAAATGTTGTACAAGCTGTCCCAACCTGGTAGGGATACCTTTCTATATTTACTCCCTAAGAGGGAGAAAGAAACCCTGAATGCCTCAACTGTCCTTCTCAACCTACCCTCCTCCCATGTCCCTACAGTTGTACCCTAACTCAGTCATGTGCCCAAGATATTTACTCATAAGTCTGTATACTGCAGTGTATGTATGACAGAGAAAAGTATTGTATCAAGATATCCTATCTCATGTGATGTTATGATTCATCACTGATTTTTTATTAATTTGTCCCCTTCTATTAATTTATCCCTTTGTTACTAGTATCTTGCTTTTTGAAAATTTTAATAAATATTATTTTGAAATCAAGGACGTTGTGCTAAATGTAACATGAAGGTGGCCTACAAAGTATGCAGCATATATTGCTGCACTAGTTCAATACAGTCCTGAAATCTTTGTGATAAGCCAGAGTCAAAGCTGTGAGAGGATAGGCTACAGAGGTTTACTCTGAAGTGCATAGTCTCAGCCCATGTCCTACCCTTTTGATAACCCTGAGGAATTACCCCATCAATTTATAGGTGTAAATTGCAAAAGTTTCTCGCTCTTTTCTGACAGTGTTTTGGTTTTCTCTGAGCCAGAGATTCCCAGCCCTCTTCAATTTGAGTCCTTTTCACAGCAACCACGGTAAATGGTCCGACTGAAGCCCATAGTGGCTTACACCTTTTGATGTGCACATAATTTTCTATCTCGTAGTCTCCCTGATAGAGATAAATGCACAACTGACATAGGAGAACACAAGGATAAACCCAAGGGATGAAGCCATAGACTGAAGCTGAACCACTTGAAACATGATGACGCATTACCTATCTATTTCTCGTATTTGTTAGTAAGTTCATGATATCATAGCAGATTAATTTTTGGAACTTTGTTGTATCTAGAATAAAGTACTTTTACTGATTCATGATCAAACATTGGACAATAGATTTACTGAGAGGTATTTTGTGAGCTACTGGGTTCTGTGTCCGTATCCTCCATCTTCTCCCTGAATACGTTTCTCACTGCTTTCCTCAATACCTGAGAGAAAAGTGCTAAATGGGTTTACTTGGTGCTAAGTTTTTAGATCACATAGTAGGTCAGCCGCAGGACATCAGAGGTAAATGTATGCCCACTTCCCTCAATTGGGGCCCCATAGCCCTTGCGTGACCTGTGGCTCCTGAACTAGTTTCAACACACTGTATACTATTTCCACCAGTATTAAATTGTGAACTTGGTATGTGACTCTTGCTATTTTTTTAAAGTGCTTACAATGGGCTCATGCTGCCAAAGTTTGTTCTGTCGCCGTTTCAAACCACATATGATGCACCACTTTCTTACTCTGCTGTTGGGACAGATAAGTACCTCACGTGCTAACGGACATGTGCACCTACCATGAGTTCCTCAGCTGCATGGTGGAAAGCTACTGTTTTCTCCAGGGGTTAAATAGTAGCATACCGTGTTTTAAATAATATTGATCAGTAGAGTTAACAGGCCTCTTACCTGTGTCACTGGAGTTAGGCCTTCTGGCCCACTCGTATAACGTTCCGCTGCTCTGTGCTTAACTCACCCTTGGCCTACATTAGGATAGATGTAGCGCCATAGAGTGTGCCAGTTTTTGTGGGTGCACGTTGGGATGCATGTGTACCTGTGAACGGTGTAGTACATGGCAGTCGGCACATGTCTGCGTGTGTGCGATGGGAAGTATGTGTGCCTGTGAGTGGTGCGATACATGGAGTCAGTGTGTCTGCGTGTGCACAAGAGGATGTATGTGTGTCTGTGAAGTGGTGCAGGACCTGGAATTCAGCACGTTTACATGAGCGCACGTGGATGTTTGTGTGCTGGTGAAGTTGTGCAATGCATGGGAGCTTGCACGCATGTGTTGCATTTGTGCGCAGGAATGGATGTGTGCTTTTGAAGGTCATAATATATGGAAGCCTCTGGGTTCCATTTTAAGAGACCCAGGGCCTTTTGAAGAAGAATGTGGAGGCAGAGAAGCCCCCAGACAGATTTGTGTATTCCTGCATTCCTGAGAACTGTTTTGGACATACACACTGGATAAAGAAAGAGCCAGCACAGTTTAAAAGGGCTCTTTGATTCTGCAAAAAGGTCACTGGTCAAAGGGGTCTAGATACCTCTTGAAGGAGATTGGGCTGATAAAGGAATCATAAAAAAATAGGAATGTAGTCCTTTGTAACCTTTTGATAAAATATATCAGTGAAGTTGACATCCAGGTGTGATGCTCTAGTCACTCCGATGGCTTGTGTTTTGCAGCCATCACATTTGGAGAGCTTCTGCTGTGATAGACTGCTCTCTAGAGGAAGAATAAGACAGAGGAGTGGGCAACCCCTATTACACGAACTTCAAAGACTCAGACAATAAATTACTGTTAGAAATGGGGTCTCTATTGGCAGTGGTTTGCACACTATTCAAGTAGGGACCCTCACTCTAGTCAGAGTAAAGGAGTCACACAGCTAAGTTAACCCCAGTTCACCCCCCTGGTAGCTTGGCATGAGCAGTCAGGCTTATCTCAGAAGCAATGTGTAAAGCGTTTGCATACACACACACACACACACACACACACACACACACGCACACACACACACACACAGAGTAAAACAGTAAAAACACTACAAAAGGAGTCCACATCAGTTTAGTTTACAAAAATAGCCAATATTTATCTGACTAAAACAAGACCAAAACAACAAAAATCCAACATACGCAAGGCAAAATATCACTTTTTAAAAGATTAAGCAAGTTCAGTCCATAGAAATCATTGGATGCATTTTTTTTAGCACAACGTAGCTTGGATGCATCAAAACTCAAAGATGAAGCAGGTGCAAGGGAGCTGAGGTACAGGAAAAACAATGCTATGTGTTGGTTCCTTACTGCAAGGGGAGGTGATGCGTCGGTTCCTTACTGCTAGGCAGGGGAGGTGATGCGTTGGCTCCTTACTGTCAGGGGAGGTGATGCATAGATTTCTGGACACACCCCTTGGTTCCTTACTGCAGGGCGGCATCGATGAAGTATTGGCATTGAGGGATGATGTATCGAAAATCCCGATGTGCTGTATCGATTTTCCAGCTGCAAGCAGGTGCTGCATCTAGGTCGGAGCGGGTGCCATGGGCATCGGTGACATGGTGCTCAGAACTCAAGCTACAGCAATTTTTCTGATGCGCTGTGATGTCAAGGTGGGGCCTGTGATGAAAGCTGTGGTCAATGCTCCGATCAGGAACCACGCTTTGGTGCAGGCAGCGGTGATATGTCGATCATGTGCAGCGATGCATTGATAAAACAGGCGCTGGGAGTCAATGCGTGGATTTTCTCCTTAGATCACCAGATTCTACTTCCATGGGCCCAGGAACTGGATTTGGCACCACTTGGCAAGTCAGGACTCTCAGCAGAAGAGCCCAGGCACTGGTAGGTGAAGTCTTTGATGGCTTTGAGATTTAACAGGAGGCAAGCATGCACAAGCCCTTAGAAAACCTTAGAAGCAGGAAGTAGAAAGCAAAGTCCAGTACTTTCACTTCCATGACAGAAGCAGCAAGCAGCAGCCCAGCACAACAAAGCAACAGGCAGAGTGGCAGTCCCTCCTACAGCATCTAGCTCTTTTTTCTGCCAGAATGTCCTCAGTCCAGAGGTTTTCTGATTTTGTGGTGTCAGAGGTCCAATACTTATACCCCTTTCTGCCTTTGAAGTAAGCAAACTTCAAAGGAAAGTCTTTGTAGTGCACAGGACCCTGCCTTTCCCTGACCTGGCTCCAGAGACACTACAGGGTGGTGGAGACAGCTTTGTGGGAGAACAGGTACAGCCATATTCAGGTGTCAGTGACAACTCCTCCCACCACTCTAGCTCAGGAAGGCCCATCAGCCAAGTGATGGTCCATCAGGATATGCAAGGCACACCTCAGCTCCTCTTGTGTGACTGTCTAGAGTGAATGCACAAGAGCCCAGCTGTCAGCCAACCCAGGCTTGGATTCTACAGACAGGCAGAGGCACAGAATGGTGTTTGTAAAGAAAAGGGTACCCCTGACGTAAGTTCCTAAATCAGGGAAAATGACCAGTGTGTAAATATTATAATATTTAGGAACAAAGAAGGTAGGTGTGGACCTAAACAATATAAAAAAACATATATACATGCAAACTTGATTCAGTAGTATCAAAAATATTTTTTATTATTTTTTTAAAAAGATAATTATAACTGAATACACAAAAAACAATCATGAAATATGTAGTCCTCTGTGTATATGTATTTACACTGGGTTCAAGAGGGTCAAATAACAAAGATGGTTTTCTTATTTTTACAAAATCTGATACATAATATACACAGTATTGTTCATTAATATATAAGAAATTATTTGACACACTACAATTAATGTCACAGACATACAAGCAGGATAATTATATGAATGTGTTCAGAGGACAAACATTACTGGCATGGCCTTGAAAATTTGTATCCTACGCGTGTTCGGCTGTATGCCTTCATCAGGAAGCCATGTACAAGAAAATGGAAACCTAAAGAAAAGGTGCATGTATAAACAAAACATGAATCAAAATGATTTAATGAAGAATAAAAAGAGAAACGGTCCTAATACAATATTAACTACCAATTTATTTGAAAAAGATAAAACTGAGTCCCGGGGACTTGAGAGATTAAAACACTAAATGCAAGCCAATTATAACTAACAGAAAGACTTTTATCCAATAAAGCAATATAACAATGTGCCGTATTTAATAGATATTCATCATCAAGGAATAGAATAGAATCAACAATACCAAAAAGCCACCTGAAAGTGAGAAACTGGTTGTGAAAGCTATAGCCCAAAGAGTAGAACAAACACCAAAGATAAGGTTTGTGAAAATTTCTAGAATTGAAAAGTGACTTAAAAAGATCATGCATAATGTTACTCCCAACATTCTGTGATATTGATGTGTTTCTTAAAAAGATAATCTGTAATATACCTCGTTGTAGCTCAAGATGATAAGTGTTAGGTATAACATGGAACCTCAAGCTAGAGGAGTAGTTCTATATAGAAACGACAGAACAGAAATGGGAGTGAATACATACGCTGTATTTCAACTAGTACGGAAAAAAAGAGGTGTATGTAAATGAAAAAACAGAGGGTATAAAAACTGTTAATCAGACAATGGACATTTACCGCTGGTGAGTGAAAATGCAGCGCTCGAAGAGGGCCTGTAGAGTGTAGGGTCCTCTTGTTTTAATTGAGTAGTCAGGAGGTGAATAATGAAGATTTCACATCTGAGGTTATCAGGATTCACTCCAGAATGAACCACTGGATCTGGACGTTTCTGAAATGTATGGAATTAGACATTTGTCTATGGGACTTGGTTGTAAAGTTTATATCTATGTTGCCAATTCAATCAAAAAATGTTTTTGAATAAACAATCTTATATATATTACAGAGATGGTATAACTAAAGGATTCTCATGGCCACCACTTGTATGATAGATATGTATCGCAAAATTGATGATAAGGCGATTGGAAAGTAAATATGTGTTCAACGTATAATATAGAGACGATTATTTCATAGGCATAGAGATTTTAATTATGTATATATATATCCGATTAAGTTACTAAAAGTGCAAATAATATGTTGCATATTTAGAGAAAAACAGAAGATTCAGGCTAGACCTGTATAGAGGCTTAATATGTCTCCTATCAATTAAATAGTATGATGTGAAACCTGATTTAGATACAGAAAGAGTCTATATGCTAAAGTGATAGCGTACAGCTCAGGATATAATTACGACAAAAAATATAGGTAATGGTGAACATGCTTCCACAAAAAGGCAAAAGGAAAACAGAAAGCAAAAAAACTCACAGAGCTTAAAACTGGCCGTCGATAGCTGTGTAATTGAAAAATAGATGACGGTTTTGCAACAGCCTGATGTATGCTAGAGATTAAAAAGTGGCCAAAGGTTAAATAAATGCCACAACATAGCGGAAAAGTCTAGCATTAGTATGTTAAAAGAAGAGAGAAGGCTGTAACGAGCTAGTTCTTACCTGAAAAGTCAACAAGTAAAGGGACGCAGTGAGGAACCAAATGCATACAAGAACGATGCAGGGCTCCAAGATTACAGCGTTCCCGATATTTAAACCATACTCTCGTGCGTCTAAGAAGCTCCAAGATTAGAGTCTGCAATGCGGCTGGAACGGCGTGTGAGGCGCGCTATGAAATGCTAGCTGTTTAAATAGTATTTTTTAGAAAGTGCGCGCCAAACCGGAACGACATAAACGTAATTAGCCAAGAAGAAAGACATGGAGAGTGGACTACATCATGTGCAAAAGAAAAAATATTCGTCGCCATGTTGGAATGGGCCATAGAGAATGCTTGTATTATCGTAGGTTAATAATAAACTGGATTTAACGTGCCTTGCTAAGAGAAAAGGCAGCATGTAAAAAAATTACTGGCTGTTTAAATAATATCTCTAAAAGATGCACGCAAAACCGGAACGGCATAAACGTGATTAACCAAGAAAAAAGACATCGAAAAGGGGCTGCATGATATGCAAAAAAGAAGATATTCATCGCCATATTGGAATAGGCCATGAAAGATGTATATTTATTGTGAATTAATAGTGAGCTAGATGTAATATAGCTTACTGAGAAAGAAAAGAGCACATTAAAAGTTGTGTGTATCAGGCATGCAAATGAGAAAGGAATCAATAATGAGACCCATACCTTTGCAAAAAAACCACACATCATATCCATATGTGATATGCTCCGCTTAGTAACAAATTAAACGCGATGTAATGTGAGCGGTGAGAGATAAGAAAAGGGTTGTTGCGCATGATACACTTTTAATGAAAAATTATCATCACCAAGATAGGTCACTGAAAATGCCTTTCATAGAGAGAATTGAAATGGCCATCTAGAGTGTGCCCAAAGCGATTGCTAGTCAATATAGGATACTATGCCAAACTGAAGGGGGCATGGCATGGCCATTGCTGTGTAGAGCTAGCACACTAAAGAGTGGTAAATCAAAGATGAACTATTCAATGTCACAAAAGATGAAAAAAGAGAATGGAATCATAGAAAAGTCCCATGGATGTAAAACTGGGTCACTTTTCATGAATAGATCAGTAGGTGTCTCAAAGGGCTGCCTACTAAATACAGAAGTGCCAATACCACGATACTGTATGTTCGAAATCAATGAGATATACCTTTGAGGGCCTAAATGGGGATTATCCAAGATTGTGTTTCAGGACCTGTTCCCAGGGAATTTCATTATTCATCCCATTCAGGTACGTGTTCAATAAAAATATCCAATAGACTTCGCGACATTTACGTATATTAGTGCTAAAAGTGCCAGTATTCGTGCGAATCTTCTCTAATATGATCCAACGTATTTCATCAGGGGTATGTTGTTGGTCCATATAATGTTGCACTAATGGGGCCTGCAGTTTATGTGTACGAATGGCTGATCTATGTTCTGTGAGCCTTGTGGACATAGTGCGTGCTGTTTCTCCCACGTACCCTTGATTGCATGGACATATAATCAAATAGATGATATTTGAGGTTTTACAGTTTGTCAGAGTTTTCAGAGATAGATTAATGTTATTAAACATAAAATCTTTTGTCTCAATCGCAAATTGGCATGCCACACAAGACATGCATTTAAAATTACCTGTGGGAAAAGGTGGTCCCTGAATAGAAGACTGAACCATATAGTTTGATTTGATGGGCATACGGGATTGGACAACAAGATCTTTCAAATTTTTGCTTTTCCTATAGGCAAAAAGAGGCTTGGGTAATGCATCTGCCTTAGTTTTCGTGGCATTAAGAATATGCCAATTGGAGTTAATTATATGACGTATTTTCTCATTCATCGTTGAATGTCTGGTTACAAATACCAACCTGGAGATGGGATCTTTAACTTGAGATGTGAGGAGATGTTGCCTGTCGTAAAACGTGCCCGTTTATAGGAGTCACGTATCAATCTGCTAGGATACCCACGAGCCAAAAATTTAGTTTTCATATCCGCGGCTCGAATGTCAAAATCCTGGACATTGGTACAGTTCCTGCGGAGCCTCAGGAACTGTCCAAAGGGTATACTAGATTTTTGCATCTGGGGATGGAAACTATGAAAATGCAAAAGAGTGTTACGGGCTGTAGGTTTAACATACAGGTCAACCTCCAACAGGTTGTCTTTATTCTGTATTGTTATGTCCAGGAATTCTACCTTGGTGTTACTGTAGTTAGCTGTGAATTTAATATTAATATCACAGAGATTGAGCCAAGAAACAAACTCAGTAACAGTTTCAGGGTCGGCTGTCCAGATAAAGAAGACATCGTCTATGTATCTAGACCATAGATACACAGACTCACTGAATGGGGCAATCTCATTGTATATGAAGCGTGTTTCATATAAAGCCATATAGATGTTTGCCACTGTTGGGGCACAGGAAGCCCCCATGCTTACTCCCTTCGTTTGTTTGAAAAGGGAACCATTGAATTCAAACGTATTTTCTGTGAGAACAATACGTAGGCATTCAATGATAAACAATCTGGGGCAATCAATGTTAAAAATGTCCATGAACCAAGTGACCGCTTCCATAGCTTCCGTTTGTGGTATATTAGAATATAGGGCTGCTATATCCATAGTCACTAGAGTTTGACTTGAGGCATTGAATGGAAGATTTTCTACCTTTCTAATAATATCTCGTGTATCAGAGATATATGATGGAATTTTAGAGATGAAAGGTCGCAAAATAGTGTCTATGTATTTAGATAAAGGCTCAGTGACCGAGCCGATGGTAGTAACGATGGGTCTGTATGGGGGATCTTGAGTGTGTTTATGTATTTTAGGTACCCCATAAATGGCTGCCATCTTGGGTTGTTTAGTGTTGAGGTATTGCCATTCTTTTTCACAGATAAGGTTCTGATTAAGTGCTTGTGTGGTGATTCGAAGCACTGATGTTTGTACTTTTTTGTAGGGTCTTTTTTGATGGGAATGTAATGACATCTGTCATTCAACATCTCTTCCATTTTAGAGGCACAGAATGGTTACACAAGAAAATGCCCACTTTCTAAAAGTGGAATTTTCAAACACACAATTTAAAAACCAAGTTTACAAAAGATATATTTTTAAATTGTGAGTTCAGAGACCCCAAACTCCAAATCTCCCAATGGGAAATTACACTTGAAAGATATTTCAAGACAATCCCCTTGTTGCCCTATGGGAGAGATAGTCTTTGCAGTAGTGAATAACAAAATTAACAGTATTTCACTATTACAACATGTAAAACACAGCAGTACATGTCCTACCTTTTAGATGCACTGCACCCTACCCATGGGGCTGCCTTGGGACTACCTTAGGGGTGCCTTACAGGTAATAAACGGGAAGGTTTGGGCCTAGCAAGTGTGTGCACTTGCCAGGTCAAAACAGCAGTTTAAAACTGCACTCATAGACACTGCAGTGGCAGGTCTGAGACATGTTTGCAGGGCTACTCATGTAAGTGGCACAGTCAATGCTGCAGGCCCACTAGTACCATTTATTTACAGGCCTTGGGCACACCTGGTGCACTTTACTAGAGACTTACTAGTAAATCAAATATGCCAATCATGGATAAACCAATCACCACTACATAGAGAGCATATGTACTTTAGCATTGGTTAGCAGTGGTAAAGTGCCCAGAGTCCTAAAACCAACAAAAACAGGTCAGAAAAAATAGGAGGAAAAAGGCAAAACGTTTGGGGATAACCCTGCAAAAAGGGCCAGGTCCAAAAATTACATTTATGAATGAAAACAGATTATAAAAGGAGAGCTTGAGGCTCATAAGATTGTCAGCACAACTTGGGCCTGTTGTGATCAGGTTTGGTGGACATCACCTTGAAGAATCAATACCACTTGCCCTATAGCCTGGAACACCAGTAAAAGACTGCCTGGAGGTAGAGAGATTCACAAGGGATCCTGCTGAGTGTATCCTGGGAGCTGAGTGTGAGTTTCTGGTCCGTAGGGACAGCAGCAACAATGGGGCTGTCTGCCCATGTGCATTTCTCATGACTCCCATTTGCCAGGTTGGGACCTTAGGGAATCTCAAGGACTGTCACCCTGGTGCAGTGCTATGAGGAAGATAGAACTGTTGCCCAGTGCAATGTTGTGACCTGAAGAGGAATGCCACCTTAAGTGCTTTGTTCGGGACCCCAGTATGCCATGTAGGGGCTGTGGTGAATCATAAGGGCCATCACGATTGTGCAGCGCTGTGAGGAAGATAAGGCTTTTGCCCTGTGCAATGTCGTGATCTGAAGAATGACACCACCTTGAGTGCGCTATATGTGACTCCTGTATGGCAGGTGGGGGCCACAGTGAAGATTAAGGGCCATCGCCCTGGTGCACCGCTGTGCAGAGAAGCTGGTCATCACCCTGTGCAATGTGGTAAAATGAAGGGGTAGTCACCTGGTGTGTCACTATGCACATCCCCCATATGCCAGGAGGGGGCTAGGACAAGGAGAGAGAGCCATTGCCCTCAGAGCAGCATGCAGCTGTGAAGAAGCCATTTGTTACAACCTGTGGAAGAAGAGCATTGATTCAACCACCTGAACCCAGAGTACCTGAGATATGTCTTGGGGCTCAGGTAGACTTGGCAAACACAAGGAGATGATGGACGGAGCACTGAAACTTTTCAGACACTCACCCCCAGTCACAGATCTGGGTTGAATCCATCATCGTTCTTTAGCTCACTTCGCCACCCCAGTTCAGACCCAGCTATATGCAAATCAGTCATGACCCTGTGCCTCATGGGAACAGTCCAGCCCGAACTGCCAAGCCAGATCTTCCCTGGACCGGAAACAAGCATCCTGGGACCGGTTTCGGGATAACACCCCTCATCAGCCAGGCTAGCTTGAATCCAGTGGCAAAGTGAGCAAGGGACCCACGTCTGGGCATACCCTGCCAACTTAGGGCGAACAAAGCAAACACAAGGAGATGATGGACGGAGCACTGAAACTTACCACAGGACCAGAGGAGCCCCGTGGGCATCTGCCACCTTTACATAAGCATCCAGCCTTCTGCTTACCGAAAGGCATCCGGACTCTCCGAACCACCACTTCAATGGTATACGGTAAGAATGAATACTATGTCACCAGACCTAGGGGGAACTCGCACTGACTGAAGTGCTACAGTGTAGGGACAGTTTGAATTTCCAAAAAGCCATTGTGGAACCTTTAAGACTGGAATTCACTAGTGTGGCCTATCCTCACGTAAATGGGGAAGAACCACTATTCTTAGAGGATGAGGTCGAACTCCAGAGCTGACCCTGGTAATGCTAGCATACCTGCCTCAAGAAGACTGTGTATATTATTTGTGATGTGCCATATTTCACTTTGTGCTCATATATAATTAGTACTTTTGTATAAATACAAGTATCTGACTGGACAATCATTTCTTGGGGTTGCTGGATGTATTTTGAGTCTTGAACCTGTGTTCACCCTACACCTACTTCCTCCCCAACAAGCGTTGGACTGCCCGACCCGTGCCCACAGTTAGAGACAAGTGCTGAAGGGGTACTTTGCCCATTTGTTCCAAGGCCATATTAAGTTGGGCTCCTGGACTTTAGGAGTAAAAGGCCTCAACCATCACGGTTGTGTCAAGTAAATCCTGCTTGCCCCGTGGCCCTCTGAACAGGTTTATGACAACTGCTTTCGTGAATATCTTTTTCAGACTCTAAACCTGTACAAGTATGAAATGAGGCATTGTTCATGTCTTCTCTCTATCCAGGCAAAAGGTGCAAGTGTGTAATTCAAACATTAACAAATCCATTCCATTTGTATGAAGTTCAAACCAGGCCAGAGCCAAAGCGAGTTTGCCAGCTACTCAGCAGCCTGCTAAAAATGGTATGTCAATACTAACAATGTTCATACATATGTAACACGTTTTTCAAACACAAGTCCAAGCTGAGAGACGTAATTGATTCGTGTTACTCTTTGATGCGAATGCTGTTGTCAGTTTCATTGTTTATATGAGTTTAAACAGTTTGATTAAAGACAGGAAATTCATTTTGAGGCATCGCAGATTCCACCTTTCCTGGATAATTTATTTAAATATTTTGCATCTGAGATGCTGCCTTTGAATCTTCTTTGAAGTTCTTATGAAAAAGCCAAGACAATGTTCTTGAAATGCAGCAGATGCATCAAAGTTAAAGAGCCTATTTTGACATTTTTATGACACAATCTGTATGTGGATTGTGTTGCTCTTTATGGACCTAGACAAAGTATTATTCATTTACTTGTTCATAGGTGCAAGCTTATGACTTCCATTGACATATGAGCTGTCCTCGAAATGTATTCGACAAAAAAATTGCTGATGCAAAACAGGACAAGACAACCCAGCCACACATGTTTAAACAACCCCTCTGCTGCAGGATACTACGACTTGAATTCAGGTAGTTGGGGCATGGGTGGCTGATTGGCCTCTTGCTCTGCTCTGAAACCAGCCAATTAGAGTGCTGCTCACATGGGAAATGGCAGGGGGAAAGAATAGTGGGCAGAGCCCTGGGGTAGAGTAGGTATTAACGCTGCTTGTTTTCCATTCTTCGTACGTCAACATTTCCTTTGTGGACGTGTTGAAGTTCACCATCTTAATCCTCTGCTTATAAACCAGGGCCCAGATTTACAGTTTTTTCACGCAATGTAGAATCGCAACCAAATAATGCCCTCCGTCGCCTGAGGAGGACCGCAGTACAGAACCACTTCCACTAAGATTGGCCTGCTGCTCCTCTCATGCCCTATGCTGGCATTCAACAAGGCTGTCTTGAATGATGCACAGCCTCTAAGGTATGCTTTAAGTAAAAATTCCTATCCTTAGAGAAACCGAGAAAGCGCCTATGTTTTGATGTGTGCTGTGCATTGCAGCCCAGATGCAATTATTTTATTTTGACCAATGAAGACCTTGTTTACATCTGCTTCAAGTAGGTGTTACGTTTTTGATGCACAGCCCTGTTGGTTATCTTAGAAAGGTGGGTTTTCGTCAAAACCTATGGGTGACCCAGTAATGGCCCCTTGTTGCAAAGCAACACAGAGCATTTTGTGGCTGAGTAAAGGGCACCTTTCCGAGGCGAAACATCTTTTGCATTGGATAGTAAATACCATACACTATTTTGTATCATTTAGAGCTAGAAGTCATTTAAGAGCAGTGGTGTAGAGTCGTGCAATTGTGCTCAATTCCATATTTAAAAAATGCATTTTTTTTATCTAAGTACCGCCTTTTATGTTGTCATTTGTAAAAAAAAATATCACGATCAGTATCCAGTACTTTCTTTGTATGCCATTGTTATAAACTTGAAATGATTTAACCACAAAAACTCTCATTTGCATCCTTCTTTTGCATGAAGGATCAAAGGGACCTATTTGCAGCATAATAAGGTTTTGTGAAGTAGAAATGGCAGCCACTCCCATAGCAACATTTATGTGTGATACAAAGGTAAAACAAATTCGCATATAAAACTACTGGAAGCAAAAGCAAGGCCTACAACACTTGCAACGCATGGCCTTTGTGACACCAGCTCATCAAGAAATGTGTTGTCTTATTTTGCAGTCTCTGCAAGGAATGATGCAGGTGATCATGTGACCCAAGGTTGGCCCCGCTGTCATAATCTAAGTAAGGCAGTACAGGACCCACTACTGTTACACTGATCGAGGATAGCTGGTGGCAGAACACTTTGTCAAGATTCAGCAATGAAATAACCATTCTTTGTTATGTTTTTTGTTTGTGGCACTCTGGAGAGCTGCTGATCGATGATGACTTCCATGGCTAATGGAGACTGACCATGAGCGGTTCGCACGGTGGACGTTTTCCAAGAAATACAAGTTCAGCACCCAGCAGGAATCCCAGTCTTCGTGAGAAAAAGGACATCAGATTAGCACCGATCAGGATTTGAACTCATTTTACCTGTAGCAAAATGGTTACTTGGCTATCTATAAGTCTTCTATCTGTTCCTGCTTGAGATTAGAGCCACATTTTAAGAATAGGTTCTTTGCTGATACATACAAATAACAACAAAGGATAATTGGTTTATCTATACCATTTAAAAAAATTAAAACTTGCAAAATCAAGGCCCAAGGCAATGCAGTATGCCGCCTGCGGAGAACTGGGCACAGGCCATGCACAGCTGCGGTTATCTCCTTCCTGGGTACAGGTCCAGGCCATAAGCAACGCAGGTTGGCAGCTCCATGTGGAATGGGTACAGATTGCCCAAGGGAGTTGGATGTATGCTTAACTTATAATATAACATAAAGACAGAAATCCACTGGATCCAAGGAAATCAAAAGATAAAAAGACATTATAGTTAGGTATAGGTAGGTATGGTAATAAGATCTTAGCATACAATAAAAAAAAATCACTGAAAAACCTCACAAAGTTATAGTTAGTTATTTTAATGAGATGAGAAATAACACTTAAAAACTTAAAACCACCTGCATCTCAAGTTGCTCCCCAGGGGCCCTATTACACATGGGGCACACTTTTCCTGTTTGCATCATGGCGCACCTTTAAATCGGTGCACCGTATGCAAACTGGGAAAGGGCACCCTATTACAGTGAATGCACTGCCCCCAAGGCAGCCTCAAACTCGTGCTGCCCCAGGGCTCTTTCTGTAATACGGCCCCAGAAGTCCTTACTTTTCCTTCCCAAAAACTATCGATTAACCAATTGAATCCCAAGGATCATCAGATAATCCCTTAAAGTACAAGGCTCACTGCTGGAAACGTCTCTCAGAAGATGTGTTTAAAGCCAGCATTCTGAATACTTCGGAAAGGAGTGATGATCGACGTAGTTCCATGTATAAACCCGATGACCATTCATGAAATGCAAAGTCTATTTGGAACAATAATGCCCGCTATTACCCTGTGATTTTTCCGCGCACTCAAATAAGCTGCCATTCGGCATATCAGTCCCATATACAAAAAATAAAAAAGAACAATATACACCCCAGCTAATATGTTAGTAATTGTGAATCACTTGAATTACTGTCACCTTAAACAAAAACCCAGTGGATGCTCTTGTCTGAAAGTGCATCGTTTCATTGAATTGAACATCCAGACTTTCCTGTTTGAGGTCAAATACAATTCTAGAGAAAACCGAACACTTGTTTGCAGGAGTTGTTTCCGAAGAAAGTACCTGCTCTACAAACTCTAAAGGAAACCAGTTCTAATACAGTGGGTACCCAAAACATTAATAAAGAACCAGTGGTGAGCCTGTAGATGAAGGGCCTCTTTCAAGTGTGGAAGAAATGAGTGTGCTACACCTATATTTATTTTGTTGATTTTGAAAAACAATTAGTTTGAATTACATTGTTTAAAATGCGGGTGAAAATGTCCAAGACCGTTTTTCTCTGTGTCACATAATAGCTTGTGCATTTCCCTTCTCTCAACATCTTTTTGGCTTTTTTTTACATGAAACTAAATTAAATCGGACTGTTCTCTTAATTTTACAAAATGGAGGCCACATGTTACCTACTTTCCCGAACCTCATTTTCCTACCTATCCCTCTACACCCCTTTCCTTTTTTCATTGTTTGCTCATTGAACTAAATATGGATCTATTCTTACTTGTATTTCAGAATCTCCTTTTTTTGTATCTTGTTTTGCTTGTTAGATGAATTTAAAAATAGGAGTTCTAGGAAAGAACTGGGGCATATTATCAAGCCAGCTAACGCGTTTTTTTTTTATTGCCCTATTACCAAGCCGTCGCTAAATGGCGTTAGCGACAGCTTTCCGGCGATAGCAGCCGAATTTCTTATCGCCGTGCATGCCAGCGATAGTTATCGCTAATGACAATCAAAGTAGGTGTCCATTCTCAAAATTTCACGAAATCTGTCGCTAACACCACATCGCTCTATTAGCAATGATGGCCCGGACCTGCGAAGCGATAAAAAAAGTCGCGCTAAGGCCCCTCAGCTGCAGGAACCTAAGACCAGAAAAAAGCAGGTCTAAAAATGGTTATAAAGGGAGGCAGATAAGGGAGACCAGCCCAGAGCCCCATCTGAAGACCCACTGACGCCATGGAGGTACTAATCATTCAGCTTGGAGCCCCACGAAGGCAACAACCACCACCGCCACTGCCACCTCCCCCAGGACCACCAACGAGGCAGCGCCAAAGAAGACAGCGGGCCCTGTGCAGATGTCTCAGCCTCGCAGACCTAACGCCAGAGGATGTCATTGCCCACTACAGGCTCAAAAGGACATCCATCCAACACATTCTGAACCTGATAGCTCACAGGTTGACGCCACAAACACAGCGGAGAACCAACATCCCTCCGCAGACAAAGCTGCTGGCTGTGCTGCACATGTTGGCCTCTGGGACCTTTCAACCAACAACGGCCCGAGTCGGAGGAGTCTCACAGGCAGCCTTTTCAATCTTCCTCCCAACTGTCTTGGATGGCATACTCAGCCTGATACCCCAGCACCTTCACTTCCCCAACACTGTGCAGGAACAGATTGAGACCAAGCAAGGATTCTACGCCATAGCCGGATTCCCATAGGTGTTGGGGGCAATTGACTGCACACATGTACTATTTGTGCCCCCTGCGGACAGTGCACACATATACCGCAACAGAAAGCACACCCATTCCATGAATGTGCAGGCAATAGTGGACCACCCGGGGACTGTTCACCAATGGCATAGCCAAGTTCCCAGGGAGTGTGCATGATTCCTACATCTTCCGACAGTACATCATAAACCAGCGCTTCCAGGATGGCACATATGGAAATGCAGTGCTAGTCGGTAAGTACTAACGTAACACACCACATGCCTCAACTTCACACAGATGCAAATCATAAGTGTGAGAATGTACATGTCACAATCACACATACAACAAGGTAATCAACATGCCCACATACCAGACACAACAACACCAGGAACTGTGGGAACTGTGGCTAGCTATGTAGACAAACCATCCTCAAAGGCTTAGCCCCTCTGCCACTCATTAGCAAATGTGGGGAGAGGTGTGAACCATGTATGTGCGATGGAGGGACCCGATCCATAATGAAAGCATGAACACAAGGCCCAGTGTGTAGGTGTTGTGCTGGACAGTCGGGACTAAGTTGACCGCAGACGTGCCCATGTGGGCATATAGTGTGTTTCCGTAGCCCAGCCTGATGGCAATGACTGTGTGGGTCACTGTCTTACCCGACAATTGGGGGATCCATTGGAAGGTTGCATGGAGGATCCAGAGGTAGGCGAAGTAGCTGCAGCCCACTGCGTACACCTTTAGGTACATGGAGAGGGAGGAGTCAAATACGGGGCCTAGGTACCCAGAGTTGGGGTGGGGGCATCCGAAGGGGTTGGCCCACCAGGTGATGCCACATGCTGATTGTTCTGTTACGAGGATGAGGACTCATGTTTCCTCTGCGTATAGCACGCCCCAGCTGTTGATCATCCATGTTGCAACTCACAGCAAACCTTCCTGGAAGCCCAGTTTGGTGTGTGGGCATATTGTTGATGGTGAATATGAGCATTGTGTCCGTGTCAGTGGTGCTGTTTACTGGTATCCCCAAGCTTGCACCAGCTCCTCTCCATGTGTCAGCAGATGCATCTGCCAACTTAGAGGTTGTTGGTGACCGAGGTGGCATTCATTGCCTGCTGTATGTTGCAGTTGCATAGTGGGACAAGGGTGTATGCGCAGTTGGAGATACATGTCTGTAAAATGCGACCTAGCGCCATTGGAGACGACTGCAGCGTTGTATGTGTTGCTGTTGATGGTGGTGTGTAGCATCTCCTCGGTGACTGAGCTACACCAACTTTGTGGGGGGTCTGCATGTGGTCAACGGTGGCTTGGGATACATCAACAAGGAAGTGCATGCATAAGTGGTCAATACATGTGCGTTTAGTGGCGATGATGAACTTTATGAATTCTACACATGCAAATAAGCTGTGCCCTGCCATGTGGCTCAGTGTGGTGAAGATCTGGGACAGTCTGATGCCAGCAAAGATTTCCCAGAGTAAAATGGATTTTGAGTAGTCGTGGTATGTGATTTGGAGGCTACGCTCACGAATGAGTACATAGTCCAGGGAGTGGACGGTGTTGCGCCTGATGATGCTGATGTTGTGGGTGAAGCGTACCTGCCCTCAATGGGCCGTGCATGCGAGGGGGCTGCCGACTGTTGATTTGTGGCAGCTCGGGACATGAAACAGCATGTGTTGTGCGGTGGGGCAGGTCTGGCAGCAGCGGCAGCAGTAGAACTGAAAGTGAACCGTGTCTGGTGTGGCCTATTGCCATTTAAACGTTCACATGGCATTGACTGTGAGGAGGGTGGATGAGTGACATCGATAGACGGTAGAAGAGCCAGTTATGCAAATTGGCTTGGGGGAGGGAGTACCAACTGTGAGGCAACATAAATTGCATTGATGCTGGTAATTAGTCAGAAGCAACACATGGCTAACATGAAATCCAACATAGCACAAAAGACACACCACAAAACCATCAACACAGCCGGCACAACCAATAATGTACACATCGCGCCATCACATGTTACAGGTGACCAAGGATATGCACTCTGCCCGTGGATGATGACACCCCTCCGAAACCCCACCACCCAGGCCCAGAGGCAGTATAATGCGGCCCACAGACGCACCCGGTCCATTGTGGAGAGCACATTTGGCATGCTAAAGTCACGTTTCCGTTGCCTGGACATCACAGGTGGCAGACTGCTGTACAGCCTTGAAATGGTCAACAAAATCATCCTTGCATGTTGTGTATTGCACAACATATGTGTGTGCACCAATGCTCCATGGATTCAAGTGCCTGCTGCACCGGACGATGACCAGGATGATGATCAAGATGAGGCAGGTGGCGCACACCCCACAGCAAATGCAGCAGGAACTGCCCGAAGGAACCGAATACTAAACAACTTCTTCAACTAAGCACGTCACATTGTGACAGTCCCCATCAAATGTATCTCAGTGCAAAATGACCCCAATCACGGTTTGTGCCAATAAAGAACAATACACACATACCCTGTCTGCATGTTACTCTCCTACATGAGTACATCACTCTGAAAATTGTACGTTGCACAATAAGTGCAAAGAAAATCACAAACCTCTATTCATGCAGGGAATGTCTCCTCAGTACAGAGATGCATTTCAGTGTGTCAAATGTGTAAGCTTAGAGTCTTCATGGTGCAAATTGGGCTACCCAATTCAAAATTGTTGCGTGTCCTTTTGTGTAATCCATGAAATATAGGTTGTCATCTGTGAATAAATTCACAATTGTAGTGTGTTGTTAGTGGTCAATATTTTATTGGAGTGTGTACGTTGTGTTAAATAATGAAACTTAGGGCGTGCAATGGGGTAAAATATGAAAATAGGGCGTAGAATGGGGTAAAACATGAAAATAGTGCGTGCAATGGGGTAAAATATGAAAATAGGGCGTGCAATGGGGTAAAATATGAAAATAGGGCGGGCAATATGGTAAAATATGAAAATAGGGTGTGCAATGGGGTAAAATATGAAAATAGGGCGTGCAATGTGGTAAAATATGAAAATAGGGCGTGCAATGGGGTAAAATATGAAAATAGGGCGTGCAATGGGGTAAAATATGAAAATAGGGCGTGCAATGTGGTAAAATATGAAATAGGGCGTGCAATGGGGTAAAATATGAAAATAGGGCGTGCAATGTGGTAAAACATTAAAATAGGGCGTGCTATGGGGTAAAATATGAAAATAGGGCGTGCAATGGGGTAAAATAATGAAAATAAGGCGTGCAATGGGGTAAAATATGCTTTTCTGTGTGTCATAAGCAATTAGCTTGGAAGACACTTCCACCCCAAGATCAACAACCTCTACGACAAGTATGTGGACCACAAACTGGACGCAGCAGCCGGACCACCAGCACCCCTGAAACACCAACCAGACCGCCATCACCAAATGGACAGCAGGCACGGGTGAAAACACCGCCTCCACTATGTAAGGCATCCACTCGGGGGCCCACACAGACCCCTGGCCCCCTCACATCTTCCACAGAGCCACATCTGCCATCACACACGAAGCACTACGCAACATCAACATCACCTTCAACACCTGCACGTTCACAGACAACTGGAAGCATGCCAAACTCATGCCCCTACGCCTTGTGACCCCCACGGGTGAGTAGCACACTATACATTCCCCTGATTGATTGATGGTTCTCTTGTTAGATATGCAATTATGGTGTAACCTGTGTTGCATGTTGCAAGTTAGGGTGTCATGTGTTGTGAAACATTATATTCATGGTGTCATTTGAGTGCTAGCCAAGCCTATCATGTTGTTACAGGGCGCTGACATGATTTTAGCACTAAGACTGTACATCTGTGTATTGATTTGCTCTTAGCGTGCAGATCTTGCCGCTAAAACAACAATGCGATCTTTTTTTTCCATCCGCCCGATGTTAAAATACATCGCGCGACACTTTGTGCAATACAAAATATTACTCATGTGACTATTTGCGTGCAGATTTTCACCGCTAACTCAAAAACGGGCCGCAAAGAGGCAGGAAGTGAGGTCTGCATGCTTCCTGTCTACTGGAGTAGTGTTCTGCACTTTCACTTTCTCTTTTGAGCGCATTGCTGGTGATTTTGGAGAGTGTTGGAGGTGTTTGGTGGTGGGTACTGCAGTTTGGAGATTTGGAGAGTGTTGCTGTGTCCTGTGTCCTGTTGATAGTGTCTGTGAAGTGTTGTGTACTGATTTGTTGTGTTTTACTGTCTCCTGTCCTAATTTTTGTCAGGTGTCTGTCTTGGGGTAGTACACTAACATTGTTGTAGGGGATATTTTAGAGGGTAATTTAATTTTTTTACTGGCTGTGGGCTCACAGGTGTGCAGGGAGATGCCGGCAGTGGGCAGGGAGGCAGGATGTCCGAGGGGGGATTGGGGGGCTTCCTGTGGCTGATTACATTTCACCTGCCCCTGATGTTGGAGAGGGGAGGCCGTATCCTGCAAGGATACAATGTGACTGTGCGGAAGCTGAGGTGGGAGCGGGTGCAGATGCTCAGGTTCTTTGGAGTGGACCGTACCGTGCGCCAGTGGAAGCACCACTGGCAGGACATGCTTGAACGTGAATCAGACCTCCTGGACTATGTGGGAGTCATGACAGGCCTACAGGGTGGTAAGCACAAACTCCACATTTAATCATGTATACTGTAACAAATGGAAATTACGACGTGTGTGACACTGGTGTCAAACTGAGAAATGGTTGCTGATTGAGGTGGGGGACGCAAAGCGTTTGCGCATCATGTTGGCACATCCGAGACACAACGCTGCATCACATTTACAGGCATATGGTGCAAGTCTGTGTCACCCACTGCGCTGGACCAACACTTAGCACTGTACTGCCATAGCTGGCACACCTGCGCAAAATGTGCGTGCAGGCTGAAGATTGTTTGGGTACGGCAGGGGTGACTGTACATGAACCATCCAAGAATTGTCCATGTGAGCTGTGTGCTGGCCAAAAGGTTGTGTCAAAATGCTGTCCTCATGATTTGTGTTACGTTAGCTACGCTGCCCTGTGAACATAGTTGCTGTGTGACAAAGTATTGTATAGGAACAAATGGTCTAAGGAAATTGAACATCTCCAGATTGTCATACACCAGCAACCTCTGTGTAACTGCTTTGTGCAATCTGCAGCAACTCAATCGTACAAAGTGCATGTAGAACATCATGATGCATGTAGTAATGGTGCCTTGTGGATGACTCACACTACCATTATGGGCATGTTAGCTAGCATTACAGTCTTGTTTGTCCCAAATCAGCAGTCACAGGTCTGGTGTGAATGGCAGTCAAAGTTGACCCAATCATGTAGTCAACATGAAACACAACACTACAGTTACGTAGCATTTGCTGTCACGGTGATGATTGGTATGAGGAATACGACACATATGATTTGAAGTCTAATACCAACACATATTTCTTTACTTGTCTCACAGATGGACGGCCACCAATCACACAGGGGGACATCGACAGCTTCGAGGACCCACACGCCACTGGTGAGTTGGAACGTCATATACTGGCATGTTGCGGTGGCATGGATGTCTGGGTCAAATGATCAACGTTGTAGTATGAAGTATGGGTGTGTATCACATCTACCTTGCCTACAGTGTGATGATGTTTTGTTGGAAGTCAGAAGTGTGCACTTATCGGTAAGTGACTTTTGACAAATGCATTGGTCTCACAGTTGTGACTTGGCCCATCCCCAGTCAGTGATACACATTGGAAGTAAGGTGCAAATCATCAAGACCATATAGCAAAGTCAACATCACTTTCATCGAAGTTGTGTGGTCAATAGGGGCCTAGCATCATGAACGAAGCAGCGTTAATACATTCCACGTTTATTAAAGCTTACTTGTCAATGAGGTACATTGCCACGCTGTGTTTAGTGTGAAAGGGGCGTGCATTGGGTGTTGTGGTTGGCGTTCCACAGCAACACCCATTGTATTTGAGGCTGCCCCCTATGTCCAAGTGCGGCATTGATAGTTGCCAGCGCACAATTTAACAACTATGACATCCCGGTTGTAATCTGGCCCAATGAGCAGGAATGCTTTTGGCTCATCATGTTTTCTTTTTACATGTGAGCTGCCTTGTGCAGCACACATGGGAATAGAAAAATGACATGGTGTGTGTAAGTACAGCAAGGTGGCCCTTCCAGTACATACAGAAACATATTTCATTTTTCCCTAATGTATCTTCCCTGTGTGCTGCACGAAACAGCACACATGATAGTTACAACATGGTATTCTAGGATTGAATCTGTGCATGAAGGGGCACCTTCCTGTACAGAAACCAAACTCACCTGCACACACACACCCTTGCACTCTGGTGCAAGGGTGCCTGCGTACGCGCTAAGTTGTGAGATGTAACGCCATCGCTGGGGGAAACGCAAGTCTGCACCACATCCTTGGAAATAGGGTGCAGACTTGCATTAGCAAAGTGGCGGAGGTAGACGTTAATCTGAGGAGGCGAACGCCTGTCTCCGCCACTTCCTTGTCAATATGCCCCTAGGTCCATGGGTTCTGTCACCACAGCACATGCCTGTGGATTGCTGAGAACACTGATAGGACAGGAGACATGTAAGTGGGCTTGCTGATGACCATCCGATGACATTGAATGCATGTACATCCTTGCCTGAGATGACTGTGCAAGTGTGCATGATGATGCACAAGGAGGCAGTGCATTTCAGTCCGTAAGTGCGCAGACACAGTTTGCAAATGTGAATTTGTAGGTATGCTGCATGCCATCTTCAGATTAGTGGCAGTGTGTATCTGTGAGCCATGCATATCAATGGCACGTTCCCCAAACACACAGCAAAGTAGGCCAAATTGATCACATTGGCATGTATGGCCACTGCAATTGTGTTGACAAGCTGTCTCCTTGAGGCCATTCCCTGATTGACTCTAGATCAGGTGTGGGAACTCCTCTGTCCCAATTGGTGTCATTTCTGTGCCCGCATTTACCACGCAAGCTCTAGCTCTGCCTTCAATGCTTTGACATTTATTTAACAATGCAGGGCTCGCCAACGCTATCTGTGAATAAGCATTACCCCAAAAACACTATGAGCATCATGACTCCAGGGTGCCGTCACAAAGGCGAATGCATTGTGACTGTTTGCGTTGTTACGGCCAGCGTATCTTGATTCACTACGGAGTGATCCTAGCGGATACAAGACATGCATGATTGACTGTGAATTTAGAGGAAAAGATGTTTCCCCCTCTCTGCAGCAACACTTCACATATTGTGTAGTAGTGTTGGAGAGCGCTACTGCGCATCATGTAGAAGTCAGCGTTCAGCCACACAACGGGTCTCCATGTGTGCTGCTTCATGCAGCATAGTTGAAAGTGTGTGCAGGGCTGTCCCAGGATTGTTCCCGGGCAGGTAGGGTAACCTCCAAACACATTCACAAGCCCCCGTAACACAGACACCCTTGCACTCTGGTGCAAGATTGCCTGTGTTGGCGCAGACTTGATGAACCGCACACATGTGCTGGGGGACACACATGCCTGCACATGGGCATTGTACCTATCATGCAGCACTGTGTCACTGGAGAGGATGAGGGTGGTGCTACACATGGGGGGCTAACGCTTCCCTCCTCCGATTGCTTGTACATGTCACCCTCAGCCCGGGTATGTAATGGAACAATCGTTTGGCACTGTCAGTCTAATTTGGTAGTGACAGTACATGTACCATGCCATGCTCTGTCATGTCAGTCTCCCCAGCATGTAGTCACTGATCCATGCTTCAACATGTCGTTGTCCAGGTCTCTTGTTGACTTCACATAGTTACGCTGGAGTGTAAGCTCCCATGTTTAAGTGATCTTGTATTACAGATGTGTATGGAGGACATTGACATTGTCTAAGGGACTCTAATTTGCCTTTGTGTATATTTTACAGACAACATGATGCCAGGCCAACTACATGCCTTCCAGGTGTGGAAGGACCATTTCAGACATGTTAAGAAGGTGGCAAAGGGGTGCCGCAACATGGCCAAGAGGTACCGGGAGGAACGGAAGAAGGGTACATGGAAGGCGGTGGCCGAGCTTGCTCAGATTATCACACAGCCCATCTCAGGCCCCTCAGGCATCAGTGGTGGGTCCCAGCCTGGACAGGTGGCACATCCCCCTATGGCCACACACCCCCAAGGCACAGTCCCACCTGCAACTGGTGATCAAGTGGTCCCATATACAGTGCGGGACAGGAGGCTTCTTCATGACATTATTGTGTCCCTGGCTGACATCAGGCGTGAAGTGTCTGAGGTGAACAGACAAGTTGCAGACATTAAGAAACACTTTGGACTGCCATGATGGCTGGACCTGTTGGACCCCATTCCCCTCTTCTCCCTTCCCCCAATGTTTTAATATCTATTATTAGGTAGTGTTAGGTTAGTAATTTAATTGTTAGGTAGTGTAGTTTTAGTGTAGGTTTAAGGTAGTGTTAGCTTCTAAGGTAGATTTTAAATTTTAATTAGTAATCCGTATTTGGGGATAAGTTTCCTTTTCCTTTGGGTGGGGGTTGATGTTTTCTTGTTAATAAAAAGATTAAAAAGAAAAAATACCCAAAAATATATCTTTGTGTAGGTTACATGTGTAGTTAGTTTATGTATAGCTTAGATGTCTTTGTCCTGTTTCGTGGTATGCCTTAAGGGTGGGAGGGGGGTTGATGTCTAGGATATGTTGTTGCGTGTTTAGGATTAGTTAGGGTAGATAGTTTAGTTAAGTAAGATTTTTCTAGTTAGTTTATATTTTAGTAGTAGTTCGAGTGATAAGTGTTAGTATAGGTTACTTCTATCTTTTTAATGTACAAATAAAAGTTTGATACTTTGGATTTCTGCTTGCACTTATGTCAGAGATGATGTTGGGGAGTGTGGCTCATTCCATTGTATGCAACTCTTGCCTTCACTGGACTATCCATTGGAATCTGTAAGTCTGCTCATGACATATTAGTTTGCAGGATGTATTGTGTCAGGATACCTTAGATGTGAGCACAGTGAACTTGCATGGATGACAGGGTGGCAATTTGGATTCACGTCCTAGTCTAGGGACAGTCATCTGTGACATTCTACATCTGCAGTGTGACTCACGGATTTGGACAGCACATTGTTGCCCATTTCGCACACAACCTAGTAAGATGGCATGGCGAGTTAATACAGTTAGCTACTGTTATCCATCATGGAGACGGATGTAGGCGCCAGGTTCCACAGATTCCGTCACACACCTGCATGTCAGATGCCCCTGGTGCAGAGTCCATCTACATTGCTCAGACCTGGCCACACTTGCTGCAT
Source organism: Calotriton arnoldi (assembly GCA_963921515.1). Lineage (NCBI taxonomy): Eukaryota > Metazoa > Chordata > Amphibia > Caudata > Salamandridae > Calotriton > Calotriton arnoldi. Next base: position 309,886 of record CAWUFW010014942.1, read on the forward strand.
AGTGCCAGTGTGTCCACTTCCTTTGCAAGATATGTTCCTGTGCATGTACGCTCAATCTCCGGACCATGAATGATATTTTAAATTTCTGTGTGCATTGTGTACAGAACATGGAACAACAGTGTTCCTGATTCACAAGAGTAATTTGAGAGTACGTGATGACTTGAAATTTCACGTTACTCACAAATGGCATTTAGGAGTAGTGCATTTTGGTTTACTGAGTTCACTTCTCCTAAATGCCTTTCGTGACTCACTGGACTTGTCAAGATATGATATTGTCCCAGCTGACGTTTGGTTGGTGGCTCACTGTTCTGCTGCACACAAGGGTGGAAATGTTGCATTGCTCCCTGTAGTGACAGTGTCATAGAGACTTGTCCCAGCTGTTACTTCTGTCATTGGCTCATGGTGATGCCACCCTTGAAATGTTGGCCGTGCATCTGACTATATGCTGAGTGCAGTGCCCCACACATCCCTACACACATTGCCCGATACGCTCGCAGTGGTCACAGCATGAGAGGGGTCAAATTTGAGGTTGCATCGTTTGTCGACAGGGAGGGGCTGACTGACGCCTTGCACTTTGGGGTGAGCCCCTATTTGCAAATCTGCTTCACTGAGGCAGACATTGTGATTCCGTATGTGTATGGTGGACATGTGCCCTTCCGTGTCTTCATAAATGTGAATATGGTGGGCAACATTTTGGGATGTGACATGCAATGTGCACCATCACAACAGGCTTTGTCCACCACGTAGTGTGTGAGTAGATATGCCAAGAGATATTTGTTTTCAAGTGTTAAGGAGGACACTACTTGTGGCCTGCAACAGACTAGGACGTTTTAGCACACATGCCTTTTCCTTAATGGACGTGGGGCTAGGTTGGTATATTGCTAGATGGTTGTTTTGTAGCATTGGGGGCACAGCTAGTTCACACATACACCCCCATCTCACTGTCTATCTGTATCAGGTAAAACAGGTACATTGCTCGTATTTCCCTTGGTGTACCTTCTGGGAATCAGTGACCTAACTCTTTTTACATACTTCTAAACTTGATTGGTCTAGAACGACACACATCTGTGTGAGTTAAATAATTTTATTTACATTCAGAGGATGAAGACAGGACCAGTGCTTGGCCATACATGCCCACATTGCATGGATGCCTGTTAGAGGGCCAGACAGAGTCATTTGGTGGTAACAGGTCCGAGGGAATAGGCATAGCTCAGTCCACAGGCTGATTGCAGTGTCATTGGCAAGAAAACAGTAATATGGCAGTCCATGTGGAGGTCCAAGGTGATTGTCGGGGGACAGTGGAAGACAGTGCAAGAAGATTTTCCGTGGCATTATACTAAGCCCGGAACCAAGGAGAAAACTGGCATTTTGGCATCGATGGATGCTACCGCTTTCTCTTTAGCACAAATGCCCTTTCATCCTCCTCTTCGTCCTCTGATCTGTCATGTGCCTCACATGTGGGTGGTGGTATAGCACTGTGAGGCACTGACACATCAGGTGGCGGAGCTGAGGATGTGGAAGCAGCAGCAGCATTCATCGGCGCCAGACCTTGTGGCAGCAATGAAGTGATGAGCAGGTGCAGGGCATGATAGATCCCAGCTACATCGCTCTGGTGTGCGGCCCTGGCAGCCATATCTTGTGCCTGCATCTGCTCCATGCTCTCCATTATCCGACAGATGTTGGCCAAGTCCTGGCTGACATTGCTGGAGCCACTCTGAGCAGACAGTTGTTGTTGTCTCAGAATCATGACTCCAGCAATGTCAGCCATGGACCGTTGGAGAGCATCGAGTGGGCTGTGAGTGTCCGTGATCTTCTGCATGTGGTCCCGGATGGGACTCAGACACCCACGTATGGCCTCAAGTTTGTCCGCCAGGCTCTCAAACCCCACCCGCACCTGGTCAGCCATCTCCCGCTGGACCTCTAGAACACGGCGTTGGAAGGCCAGGTGTGGATCCTCGAGGTCCTGGGAGCCCGCTGTGGTGGGAGGTTCTTGCTGCTGGTTGGTTTGTGCAGGGGGTGGGTTTGCCGCAATGCTGCTGGGTTGCCCAGCTCCTGGAGGTGGGGTGCTGAAGGAGTCGAGCAGATGTTGGAGTTCTTCCTGATTGATGGTGGGGTAATCATCCTCGTCATCAGTGAATGTTGGGCCAGTCTGCTGTCCAGGAGGTGATGTCTCTCCGTCTGCAATGTGATAGGGGAGATACAGTTTAACAGTGTTCATCATGTACGATCATGCATTGGATGAGTTTACAAGCAGACTGCAGGACAGTGTACATTCAGACTGTTTTTTGAGGAGATGCCTATTTGTTGCAGGATAGTGATGATTTTGAGGACATCGCGGATGTGATGTTGTTGTTGTACATTGTCATCTCACAGTTTCCAGCTATGACAAATGTGATTGTACAATATCTACACACAAGCGTCACAAGTTGTGTCCTCTGTTAATTTGTGTGAGTAATGCAATTTGGCCCATATAGTAGTCAATGTGGATGTGCTCAGATTTGTATGTGTGTGCACTGCATTGTGTGATGGTGGCACCTGCAGCTTTGGTTTAGCTGCCCGTTATACCTTTCAGGCAGTGAGCCTTTAAGTTCTGTGCATTTACAATGCTGGGATGAGGCAAAGTGGGTGGAATATGGGTCTTGGTCAGAGTTGGGAGACTTGTGCATTGTTTGACATCAGATGTCTTGTTGACGTCAGGGGTTTTATGTACACGAGGATGTGTCAGAGTGTGACTTGCTTGTTTAAGGATTTTGTCCACACTCAGCACCATTTTAATATGTTGGGCCTGCAGGCATGCTATTCATCATGCACTGTCACTTGCCTTGTCAATGTGGCTCACGGACACGCAGCATTGCAGGGTACTGTACATGTGCATGTGTTTTGTGCAAGTATAGTTATGTGTGAGTAGGGCACCGTTTAGGCACATCAGCAATGAGAGCTTACTTGCTACTTCAACATGTGCTGCACTATGTAGTACACATGGACATCCATGTTGCTTTGTCTATATGTTGTCCTTCATGTTTTTTCTTGCATGCATTGCTTACTGCCCTCCGTTTGGCCTACCCGTTGTGAGTATGGTTCAGCGTGAGTTTCTATTGTTGTTGCTGTCTGAACAGACAGGGACATGTTACCAAGCAAGTGGCGGAGAGAGGCGTTAGCCATCTTGGCTTCACGCCTCGCGCCACCACTTTGGTAACGCCAGGCTGCACCATGTTAACAAGGATATGGTGCAGCCTGGCGTTTCCCCCTGCGATGGCACAAAATTACACAGCTTAGTGCCAGCGCAGGCACCCTTGCACCAGAGTGCAACGGTGTCTGCAAGCAGGGAGGTTTGTTTATGTGTAGGTAGTAGTTCCTTCCTGCACATGAACAAACCTAAGAAGACATTTTGTAACTTTCATGTGTGCTGCTTCGTGGAGCACACATGGAAGTTACAAAATGGCATTTTGAAGTACTGTTTGTTCATGTACAGGAAGGGACACCTTCCTGTACATGAACATACCATGGTATTTTGCTTTTTCCATGTGGGCTGCACAAGGCAGCACACATGAAACAAGCAAAAACAAGGGGCATTAATGCATTTTTCCTAGTTTTGCAACCTTAGGCCCAGGATTTTTCTGGTGTTGAGATTGGCACTGCCACCAATAATCGCCTACCTTGATAATGGATGGCAGCGTTAACTTCAATGGGTGTTGTGGTGGGACGCCCACCACAACACTAAGCCTGGGCGGTGAACTACGCTACGCTCGCGGAGCTTGCGAAGTTGCGGTAACTTCGCGATTCGCGTAGAACGCGAAGTTACCGTGCACTACGCAATTTGCGGCGTAGCGTAGCTGTTTTTCTTCTTCGCGCGCTCAATATACGTTCTCGCGCGCGGTAACGACCTACCGTGATTCTGCGTTCGCCGACGCGACTTCCTATCCGTTCGCGGGCGCCACGAGATTTGGAATCCGGCCGCACGATCCCGCGAGAGTGTGCGAACGCGAACACGTCATTCGGACGCGCGATCTGACTTCCGGCGGCAGTGTTGGTAAGATCGCGATCCCGAACACGAAGAAACTACAATCAGGCGAAGAATATATCTCGAGCATCATAAAACCTTCTCGAAAATGATGAATTAGTTCATTTTGCACAAAAAACTCCTCAGGTTGTCATTTATTGATGTAGTTTGGTGAGCAAGGAGTCCTTTTTCTTTTTTTCCAAGAGGAAGGAAGTGCCCCTGATTCTCAAACTTCCTGTTCCTGTCCAGCAGGCTCCTCCCAGTGCTTTGTCCATGTGCTGTTCACTTTCATTTGGATTTGGAGCTGGAAGGATCACTTTTTGTGTCTGTCTGCTGCATCATATCATTGGATTGGATTTGAGGACTCTTGGATTTGAGATTTTACAAGTAAGTTGGAGAATTGGTGTACTTGTTTGTTTTATTGGGGCTTGTTTGTACCTACATTTTTTGTGGTATTTCCATAGTTTTTAAAATGTATTGTTGTGGCCTGTAGTTTCGGCAGGGGCCTAGTTGTTTTTCTTTGATTGGAATTTCAGCCAGTAGGCCCGGACTAGAGCCAGAGGTACCCATGGGTGCATGTTTCTGTGGTGTCTGTTGAATTTAAAGTTTAAACATCATGTAGGCAAGGCATCCATGGATGGCATTGGATTGATTTGCAAAATGTGGGTTTTGGGGTGGTATTGTATATTTTTGGGTGTTTGAATAGGCCTTTTCAGGCAGTAGGTAACCCTGGGCGTTCAGCTCGCGGACTTTGGGCAAGTCCGCACTGCGCGACAACGCGGACTTACACTTTTATCTTCTTCGCGCGCTCAATGTACGTTTTCGCGCGCGCGATAACGACAATTTGTGACGATCGCGATGCCGAACACGCAGAATTTACAATCTGGCGAACAATATCTCTCGAGCATCATTAAACCTTCTCGAAAATGTTGATTTAGTTCATTTTGCACAAAAAACTCCTCAGGTTGTCATTTAGATGTAGTTTGGTGATCAAGGAGTCATTTTTTTTTGTTTTACAATTTTTTCCAAGAGGTAGCAAGTTTCCCAGAGTCTCCAACTGCCTGGTCCTGTCCTTTGTCTTCACTTTTTGTTATTTTGGGTGGCCTGGCCATGTGGGTGGTGGCCATTTTGTAAAGCCAGGCATTGTGCTTTTGCCATAGGCCTGCATTGTCTGTCTTGTGTTCCTTTTCTTGTTGTTCTGGGTGGCCTGGCCATGTGTTGGCGGCCATTTTGTGTGAACAGCCACTGTGCTTTTGCCATAGGCCTCAAAGCTTGCGGCCTAGTGTGCCAGTAGGCCCGGAGGTAGTCATCCTCATGGGTGCATAAAAACTGTTTCTGTGTTGTCTGTTGAATTGTAACATAATTTAGGCCATGGATGGCATTGGATTGATTTGCAAAATGTGGCTTTTGGGGCGTATTTTATTTTTTGGGTGTTTGTTAAATAAATAGGCCTTTTCAGCCAGTAGGTAACCCTGGGCGTTCAGCTCGCGGACTTTGGGCAAGTCCGCACTGCTGCGACTACGCGGACTTACACTTTTTATCTTCTTCGCGCGCTCAATGTACGTTTTCGCGCGCGCGATAACGACAATTTGTGACGATCGCGATGCCGAACACGCAGAATTTACAATCTGGCGAACAATATCTCTCGAGCATCATTAAACCTTCTCGAAAATGTTGATTTAGTTCATTTTGCACAAAAAACTCCTCAGGTTGTCATTTAGATGTAGTTTGGTGATCAAGGAGTCATTTTTTTTTGTTTTACAATTTTTTCCAAGAGGTAGCAAGTTTCTCAGAGTCTCCAACTGCCTGGTCCTGTCCTTTGTCTTCACTTTTTTGTTATTTTGGGTGGCCTGGCCATGTGGGTGGCGGCCATTTTGTAAAGCCAGGCATTGTGCTTTTGCCATAGGCCTGCATTGTCTGTCTTGTGTTCCTTTTCTTGTTGTTCTGGGTGGCCTGGCCATGTGTTGGCGGCCATTTTGTGTGAACAGCCACTGTGCTTTTGCCATAGGCCTCCAAGCTTGCGGCCTAGTGTGCCAGTAGGCCCGGAGGTAGTCATCCTCATGGGTGCATAAAAACTGTTTCTGTGTTGTCTGTTGAATTGTAACATAATTTAGGCCATGGATGGCATTGGATTGATTTGCAAAATGTGGCTTTTGGGGCGTATTTTATTTTTTGGGTGTTTGTTAAATAAATAGGCCTTTTCAGCCAGTAAGTAACCCTGGGCGTTCAGCTCGCGGACTTTGGGCAAGTCCGCACTGCGCGACAACGCGGACTTACACTTTTTATTTTTTTGCGCGCTCAATGTACGTTTCACGCGCGCGATAACGACATTTTGTGACGATCGCGATGCCGAACACGCAGAATTTACAATCTGGCGAACAATATCTCTCGAGCATCATTAAACCTTCTCGAAAATGTTGATTTAGTTCATTTTGCACAAAAAACTCCTCAGGTTGTCATTTAGATGTAGTTTGGTGAGCAAGGAGTCATTTTTTGTTTGTTTTACAATTTTTTCCAAGAGGTAGCAAGTTGCCCAGAGTCTCCAACTGCCTGGTCCTGTCCTTTGTCTTCACTTTTTTGTTATTTTTGGTGGCCTGGCCATGTGGGCGGCGGCCATTTTGTTAAACCAGCCACTGTGCTTTTGCCATAGGCCTCCAAGCTTGCGGCCCAGTATGCCAGTAGGCCCAGAGGTAGTCACCATGGGTGCATAAAACTGTTTCTGTGTAGTCTGTGGAATTTTGGCATCATTTAGGCCATGGATGGCATTGAATTGATTCAATTGAATTGCGAAATGTGTTTTTTTTTGGAGGGTCTGACTATTTCACTTTTTGGGTGTGTTAAATAAATGCCTTTTTTGCGTGTGTACTGTGTAATTATAATTGTGTTGTTGTAGTGGTTGTCTAACTTTCCAAAGTGTTTTTAGCCATGTGGATTTTAGTTTTTGCATTAAAGCTGTGTGTGTTTTATAAGGCATCCTTTGTCTGCCCATATATAGGCCTGCTTGAGTTCATTGTTTGCTGTGCCTTGTGCCTGTGAGTCACCATGTTTCTGGGGGCCATTTTGTTGTGGTAGTTATTAGTGTGCTGTTTTTGCCACATAAGCCTGCGTGTCTTTCCATTTTTCCTCTTGTCTTACTGCTTCCAAATCCATCCCCATTGCCAGCTGCAGCTCCCTGATGCTGCTATATAATACATCCCACGTGATGCACAAATTTAGGCCAAACATGCTCCAGTACATTTTAGTTTTTGTTCTTTACTATTCTTATTCTTCCAGAGTGTACACTAGCACTACACAGTAGCCAGGAAAGCCCTGGCCTTGTTGTCAACGTCTCATAAATGGCTACACTGTGTGTTGTTGTTCACAGAGTTTCTGAAATTTAATAATTGAGGCCACCACACACTAAGTTCTATATTCTATTTGTTTGATTTGTGCTATGTTTGACTGATGTTCTGGCTTTTTTGCTTTTAGGTGCACAAAGACTGAGGAGGAGGTGTGTCTCTCATCATTGCCTGTTGCACTTCCAGACAGACATCCTGCTGCTGTACACACAACACAACGTGACGTGTGACCTGACCAGACATCTCTGCAACTGAGTGCTGCTGACATCTGAAGAAGATGGGCCCAAAGAAAGCAGGCATCAGGTCCTCCAGTACCAAGAATGTTGCTATTGAGAAGAAGAAGGAACAGAAGAAGCAAGTGACACTGAAGTCTGGTGTGCCGGCCAATACCTTTTTGGGAAAAAAAAATTGCGCCTGCAGCAGCGGTGTCCGGGGGCAAGCTGAGGGCAGCACCTCCGCATCAGTGGACCCAACCCACCAACCCAGGCCCAAGCACATGAGTGGGGAAGAGGTAGCCAGCCTAATGGTGGAAAGCAGTGATGCTGAGCCGGAGATAAACTTATCGCTATCTCAAAGTAGTACCCAATCAACGCAGGAGGAAACACAGCAGATAAGTGGTCAACAACAACAGCCGCAACCACCGCCCGCAATAGTAGTTGTTGTTCCTCCTGAAGTAGGGGCAGTTCAGGAAATTGAGCCTCATGCAGAGGTAGAAGAAGAAGCCACTCATTCAGAAGATCCATTGTCTTCCAAATCCCCAGCAAGGAAAAGGAGGGGTAGTCCATCAAGTTCTTCGCCAAGCCCCCTTCTGATGATCTAGATGCCACTTGGAAGCCACAAACTGAGTCTGAGAGGGAGCCACGTTCCAAGACCAAGCTAGGGAAAAGGAAGGTTCCAGAAAGCCTTACACTTATGGAGGTCGATGTAGAACAGCAAGATGATGATGATGATGACGACGAGCCAGTCATCACGAACATCACTCCCGGCCCCGAGGAGATGGAGACCAACATTCTTTCTCTATCCAAAATCGCTGCGAGGGATGTAGCACGCATACCTCCACAGGTAACACCAACACGCCCTACAGCTTCCATATTTGCATTAGCAAAGGCCCGGCAGCGACCTACATCCAGCACAACCACCACCTCTGTAGGAGTAGGTAGTGGTACAGCAGCACAGAGTCAAATTCAACACACACCCTACAGATCATCCGGCATTGGAAGTGGCACCTCCAGCAGGAGGCCAAAGTTAAGCTCCCCAGTTTGGGACTTCTTTACGGTTAGCGAAAAGGAGGAGAACATTGCTATATGCTCCATTTGTAATACCTCTGTTAGTCGTGGTAAGCTTGGTACAAACTATGGTACCGGAGGCCAAATGACCCATCTGAAAAAACACCACTTGATCAGCTGGGAGGACCACCTTCGCGCCATAAAAAAAACTGCAACCATTGGTGTTGGTGGGGATAAAGGAGTAGAAGAAGAAGATCCGATCACGGTGGAAGAGGAAGGACAGGGAGACATTCTCTCTGGTAGTGGTACACAAGGTGTCCCTGACCCCAGCAGTGCAGTCTTAACGTTGCACACATCTTCAGCAACATCTCAGTGGCACAAGAGTAAGAGTCAGCCGGAGACACCAAGAAGTACCAGGTCCGCACTACCAAAAAGTGCGTTGAGCCTAAGAGAAAGGAAAACCATGCAGCCTACCATTATCAGCATGTTTGGGGGTGAGGGGCAGTACGAACGCAACCACCCAATAGCACGTTTGTACAATGCGAAGCTGGCTAAAATGTTAGCACTGGACCTTCTCCCTTTTTCTTTTGTTGAAGGGTTGGGTTTTGTGGAATTTGTGTCAACCATCTGCCCAAAATGGCATGTTCCCAGCCGCTACTATTTTGCCAGAGTTGCAGTTCCAGCACTACATCACGACGTGCTGGAATTGCTAGGAAAGGCCTTGAAGCAGAGTGCTGTTCACAGTATCCACCTGACTACAGACATGTGGACCAGTTGCCAAGCCACAGATTACATGTGCATCACTGCACACTGGATCAGTTTTGTGGGGGTTAGAGAACAGGTATCTGCTGGTGTTGATACTGCAGAGATTTTTCATGCCACTCGCAAACATGCAACTGTAGCCATGTTTGCCATGGAGAAATCTCATACTGCTGCAAACATTTTGGAAGAGTTTAACACATGGGTGGGCGGAATTTGCGTAGTCGCGTTACGCAAATTCTCGCGAAATTGCTAACAAATTCCGCGAGCTCGCGGAACTTCCGCGAAATCGCGGAATTGATTGTGCCGTCCGTTCGCGATGTGTTTTTGCGTGCTCGCGGGGAAATATATTGCTAATTTGCCCATGCGGTCGCTAATGGGCGCGGCCATCTTGTTTTCACTTGTCCCGCCCGCTCGCGATGGTATTTCCTGTTCCGGGTCGCGTGTGCATGCTCCCGCCCGTTCGCGATAAGGGATTCCTGTTCGGGAACGCGTATTACGTGTTCGCGACGCTTTTGCGTGCTCGGGGGGAAATATCGCGCGAACTTGCCCATGCGGTCGCAATGGGCGCGGCCATCTTGTTTTTCACTCTATTTCTATGGTTCTGGGCCTGCTTTTCAATCCTCCCTCTATCTTTTCAATCCTTTGTTTCTGTAAACTTATTTTGGGTCTTTTTGTTTATTATCTATCTCTCTATTTTCCTGATTCTATATTTTGAGTTTTTCTCTACTTTTTGTGTGTTTTTAACTACTTTTTCACACTTTTTCTATTACCTGCTTTTTCATTTCTTTTACTTACTTTATTTAATTCCTACCTTTTCTTTTCCGCCCCCCGCCTACCCAGAACCATGGCAAAGGGACACAGGGCTCGAAGTCGGAGCCAGAGCCGCGACCGCATTCCTTGCGGAAGACGGCGCCAAAGAGGGTGCAGGCACGGGCCTTATTTAATGAGGCGGAGGTGGCCGCACTGGTTTTTTCGTTCAGCGCCACCTCCCCTTAACCCTGGCAGCAGGCGGCAGGCCTGGGTCCGGGTACGGGCTCCGGGAGCGTCGTCAGCGGTGGGGCAAGGTGCGTCGGTTAGTGTTTCGCTGCTCTGGTGTCCGGCGCACCCAGAATCAGTTGACGCACCGGTGGTCCGATATTCTGGACCGGGAGCAGGACCTGCTGGACCTGCTAGGAGTGGAGGTCCCGGGGCTTGGTGAGTAGCTATTTAATATTACTACTTTGTGTTCTTCTGCTCTGTGTTATATATTGCGAATATTTTTTTTTCTCCGACCAGCAAGAATGCTGCTGCTTACATTGCAGGTAAATGACGTTTAAAAATCTGTGATTGTTATGACACAGGCGCTCGACGCTACTAATCTTACTTGTTTGCAACTTTGCGCTCGCTTGGCCTGATGATTATGTAAGAGTTTACTTTAGAGAACTTAAGTGATGTAATGCTAGAGAGAGTAGTCCTTCCTTTGTCCTCGTGCCACTAAGAAGGGATAGTGGTGGATTGATAGGTTTAGTTACTTATTAGTTGGTAATTTCTAAGTTGTGTGCGTGACGCATCCTCTGTCACGTCACGGGCTGCTGAGTGATGCTTACCCCAGTCCTTAGCAGAACCTTTTGTAGTTTGTTTACTGAGTGTTAATAGGCTTATATCATCACTAGCAGAACATTAGCAGCAACCAGCCAACAATTTGGTGTATGCAAAAATGTATGCATGTGTCCTCCATCTATGCATTTTTGAGGACTAAAATAAATGGAAATGCAGACTTACTGAACAATTGGCCCGTCTGGATTGGAATCGGTGGGCTAGGTCAGGTGGTAGTTAGGCTTGCTAGACGGTCCGTGAATCTCGCAATACTACCAGTCGATCAGATAGGTCAATTTTATTGCAATTTTTGTAACCAAAAATGTTTTTGGTGCCTATTTTAAAATATTTTATTTATTTCACACCAAACTTTAATTTTTGTCTCTTTCTTTATGAAATCTTACATGATCAGCAGCACCCAGGGGCAAGAAGACGGGGTCGCAGGCGGTGGGCCCACAAGATCTGGACGATGCCTCCCAGGGACAGGACCGCTCCTCTATCGAGGGCTCTGCTGCTGGCCCCAGTAAGTCCACCAGTGGTTAATATTAATAATTATATTTCCTAAACTTTTCCTGCACCTTATTTTTCCGAACTATTATTTCGGTATCCTGATTCGCATTTTTACAAAATCTTCTTTGCTCTATACTATCTGTTTCTAAATTATTGTTATCCCTGCCTCTAACTGCGTCTGCTATGACTCTCTGTACTACTACTATTAGTCTGTCTGTAGCCAAGCTTGCCCAGTTGCCCACTCTTTATTTCAAATATTTTAAATTAAACTCATTCACCAATAGCTATAGCCATTGAGTTTTGGTTGTCCTCTTCTACTACTTCTAGTCTTCTTATTCTTGAGGCTTTTTGACAATTCCCACCAAGAAAATGCCCAACCAAATTTTAGAAGTTTAGATAGGATAGGACATACTACTACTGTTGTAGGGATTCTGCACATACAGAACTTTGCACAAGAAAATAGGTCGTTGGTGATGGGAGGTTGGACCTTCCTCACACCTCAATCGGAAGCCACCACAATCCCCTGACCGACTTGTTATAGTGTCTCATTACTCCGAAAGGCCCCCCCCACCCCAAAAATACCCAATGAGTAGACAACCCAGACAACATAACACTCCCAACCTGTGTCGCGGAAGCAATGCACACCCTTTTGCTCACTCTTGTGTAAGTCCACACCAAATACCACCGAGTCTATGTAAGTTCAAAAGGTTTCTTTTTATTTCCAACTGACAAGCTCTGTATGTTGTATAATGCAGCAGCAACAGCAAAATGTATAAGATTAAAACAATAAACATTGTTACAGTTAGACTTACAAGTTACTTACAACTAAAAGTCCATAGAAGCCAAAAGGCGAGATCATGATAACTGAACAGTGGTGGGCGAACCACCCTCCCCTTGGTAGGAATCTAGTTTATATAAAATTCTAAATGGAGATGTGAGAATTCTGGGGAGCCCTCACCTTAGAAGAACCTAGTAGTGGTGACATCATAAGCTCTGCAAAGCTCTGGTTCTTCTTATAAGTGAATCTTCCGTCTGTAATGAGAAAAATGGTGCGCTTTAGTATAGTGCAAGCATTTCTCAGTCGTGCCAAAAACTGTTATTTTTTTTTATGGATAAGCAATATGGACTAACACCATAACTCCATAACAAAGTCGCTTGTTTCTCGACCTTGTACGCAGTGCTCAGACAGTAGCAGTATGAGCTCATGTGGCCTCAAAGGCGTATTTCACAACAAGCTGCGAGGTAACTTAGCGCAAAAATAAAAGACAGAGCTAAAATGGTTGCATGGCTCGGGGTAACTTAGCAAAGACTAAAATGACCCTAGGGACCATATAACACTACTAGTGTCTAGTCTACTACCTGATTTATACTAGTGATGTATGTTGTATATGTATTAACTTTTTTTCATTCATGCTAGTAAAAAATAGGGGAGGTGTATATGGCATCTGAAAAATGTGTAATGTTTTTTCTAGGCGTACTACCGACCACCAGTACCGGGGCAGCGGTGAAGGTGCCGCGGCCGCTGAGGGTGCAGGCGATTCGGCAGTTGGAGTAGCTGCAGGGGGTGAGCCAGCACCAGTGGCGGGCGGTGGTAAGTTATATTCCTAATCCTTACTTATTGACATTACACTCGCTGCAAGGGTGTAATGTATACTGTACTGTTGAGACTTAAGTAAGAAGTAGTTGGTAACGCCGTTTGAAGAAGACACCCTTTACTTAGCAGCATTAGCAATAGCATTAGCGACAGGAGTCTGAGAGTAACCAATGGCCTCTATCGGACTTCAACTCAGCTGTGAAATTTTTATGGAGAAGAATAAAAGTCTGATCAGATGACCTTGATGGATGGGTTGAACGAAAAGGGAAAGAAGGGTGGAAGGAGGCAGGACGGGCGAGATTTTATGTTTATGACTGGCAGAGAAGGATACGTGGCATGCATGCATAGGTGTGTGATATGAATCAGATGCATGGGTGGCGGAATGCCTGAAACTCCCCAAATGTTCGAGGCTGAGGTAGTGGGAGGATAGATACATACCACAAATGTTACGTACTGTGCTTGCTAGTGCTACTGTGCCACTATGTGTAGAATGTATTTGTCTGACTGCTTTGCTAAGAGTATATTTTACAATAGTCTTGTTTTTTCTTCTTGATATAGCTACTCCTAAAGTCAACAGGAAGGAGTTGGCAGCCAAGGCCCGGCGCCGTAAGCTGGAGGCCATACAGGCCGAATACCGGCGCCTCGTTGTTCTAGAGGAGGAGGAGGAGGAGGCGGCAGCAGCTGCAGCCTCCTCCAATGCCCGAGCCCCAGACACCCCCCCCAGTCTTACGGCGTCACCGCCTGTCAGCCACCCTCCGCCACACAGGAAGAAGCACTGCTGCCCACCCCCACTGTGGATGCAACTGCCGCGCGCTGAAGCACCGCGTGGCCCGCCTGGAGGAGCGCATCCGTGTCCTGGAGAGGCGAGCCCGCTGAGACCCCGTTAATTTATTGCCCCTTTTTTAGTTCTTATTTGGGTGGGTGGGAATCGGGCGTTGGGTTTTGGACTTGGACATTTGTTGGACTTTTTCGTTGCGGGACATGAACATTGGTTGGGGTTAGGGAGGGGGTGGGTCAGGTGTTGTGGGATTTTTTTTACATAGTTTATTTTTGTTAGGGTATTAAATTACATATTTAGACTTAATATACGATGTGGTTAATGTTTTGTGGGTGGGGTTACTGTTTTACGTCACACGGTTTCCTTGCTGGTGCAGTGCCACAGCCAGTGTTTGATTTTAATAATTGGCTGAGTTACTAAGACACAAACAGACAGATGCGGTACCCGTCACTGAGGGACTTGTCCTACTAGTACTGTCAGTCTCCCCTGATAATCTATGCATTCTGCAACTGGACTCAAAGGGGTGTGTGAAATAGAATTAATGAAAAAAAATCCGTTATTAATTATGCCTCACCCAAACCTCTTCTCTTACCTGTGCTTGATGTTTAACTTGGGCACGGCGATGGCTGCATGGTGGTGATGGTTTTCTTTCCCAACATGCCATGGGTGTGCTGGTAGTAGTAGTAGACCCTGGCAGTAGCACTTGCAAATAAAAGAAAATGAGACAGTCAGTCGCCTGAGAGAGACTGTGGGAGGAGTAGTAGAACAAAGTACAGTACGGAACTTACTGCCAAACAATAATATGCCAAAATACAAGGAAACATAATGGTTGCGGGGATAGCCTAGTACATAGAGTTACAAACTCTAGCTGTGTCGAGTCACTCGACTAGGCCTACAGTACACCGTGGTCCGTGACTCGACACAAGCGTAACCGTTAGTGCTGTTTCGGATGAAGACAAATCCAATCTATGATGGCATTTAATGCTGATGGATTCGGTTCCTTTGGTACAAAATACCCTAATATACTGCTCATAGGAGGGTGGGCAAGCAGAAGAAGATCTGCGCCCTGCCTTGAAAATGCATTTATGTTGCTTTAGCCACATCCGCCCCAGCAAGCGTGTGATAAATTATTGGTGTACATTTAATTTAGTCACACCTCAATAAGCCACACAGCCCGGGGAAGAGGATTAGGGTTTGAAGAATGGTTGGGAAGGGGGTGTTTTGGGAAAGGTTTGAGAAAGAAAAACAGTACGCATGGACAACAACAAAACACAATATTGGCAGAGAACCATATCCATAAATCAGTTAAGGGAGAAAAGGAAATGCATGCATGATGATGATAACTTGATGGTTAATGATATTACTAACTACTACTACTAGACAATTAGACAGTACAGGGCAGCAGTATATTATGCGATTTGCCTTGCCTGTCTGCCCTCAGAGAGACCCGAATTACATACAGTTTCTGTTCTTTTGCACCCGCCCGGGCTTAAAGATAGCAAAGAAAAGTCCAAAAATGCTGTAGGGATGAATTGAATTATATAAGCAGAGACCAAACATAAAAACAACAACACACAGTAGTAATGATTGAAGACAAAAAAAAGAATCGAAATGTAAAAGATGATGAAAGTTGATACTGTTACTGTATGTTATCCTGGTCAAAATGGGGAGTTGCATCTCGGCGTTCGTCTTGGTCCTCCATTCCATGGACGCTCCGGCCATCAATCTTGCGTGACGCCACTGCCTGCCTGGCACATGTAGATTCATTGGTAAGGTAAGTGAGAGTTGTTTTTCCCAGTCTAGCACAGGGTAAGGGCCGGCCTGTAATTGCAGATGGGAAAACCAAAGGGATATTGAAAAATCAAGTAGAAAAAAAATGCCTAAATTACGGTGGAGTGCAACAAGAACACTTTCAGAGGCGGCATGGATTTGGATACATCATGTCTAACTTAGTCTGTTTCCAACATTAACCTCCAACAACAACAGGACTGAGCAGGCCCACGGCACCCGTGACACATCCTCCATTTAGCGTACCTTTTTTGACAGAGGCAGACAAAGCAGATATACAGCAACATAGCATTTTACAAACTAAGTGACTAAATCAATGCCCCGCTGTCAGTCATACCATACCACCACACTCGACTCCACCACTACACATACATGTAGGTCTGCAGTGGTTGTTGTTGACTTGGTTACCTTGTAATGCACTCATTAAGTTATTCCATCAATCATCTCGGATCGTACTGAGTGACTGGAGTGCGAAGAGATAATGTCACTGTGGTCATCATCATGGTGTGTTGTCCAACTCAGTGTGCAGTAGTGTACAGATTGAGTCCCCTTTCCATATTCAAAATGCAATGGATCGGCCTGCAGTAGAAGTAGAAAATTGTTATTGAAAAACCAGATTGGAAAGAAACATTGCATTGGGTTACTTTTAGTGTGTAGATTAGATAATAGTACACAATGAATTACCTTCATGCACTACAGTACAAACAACAACAACACAAATCACTCAGTCAGCGTCCAATGCATGTCATCATTCATTACCTGTTCCTTCTCATCTTCAGTTAATGGGCAGTCTGTATCGGCTCTGAAAGGGTGATAGCTATAGTAGTCATCATCATGTTCCACTTCTTTTGGAGAGACTCAACGAGGCAAGATTAGTTTTTCTTCGATTATGCTACATCCAATAATCATCTGGCTTGAGGGCAATAGATTTAGGTCGATTCAGGAGGATGGAGGAGCAGGACTCGGAGGAGTGGACTGAAATGCAGAGAGCTGAAACTCATAAGGCAATAAAATAAGAAGACGGTGGTGATGGATTTGTTGTGTTTTGAAGTTTCCAAACAGAAAGACAGACACAGAAATAGAAGTAAATAAGGGAGAACCACAGTAAGAACTGGAAGCCTAGTTGTCACCGTCAGGGAAGTATAGCTCGTCCTCAAACTCTGGAGGTTCAACCAGAAGTAGGTAATCAGCATCCAACACGCTACTTCCATCACCTGAGCCGCTGTCCTCCTCTTCCTGCGGTGATTCATGTATTGTATAATTAGGTGGTATAAATTGCTGATTCATTTTGATCATGGTTAACCTCTCCACGTTTATGGGTGAGAGACTGGTCCTTTTCACTGTTACAATGGAACCAGCAGCACTGAAAACACGTTCAGAAGAGACACTTGCGATAGGGCAAGCCAGATAGTTGATCGCCAGCCTGCTGAGCACTGGCCATTGGCCCCTTTTGCCATACCAATACTGCAATGGGTTTTGATCAATGAAGACCTCTGTTGGGTCATCCAGGTAGGCCTGGACCATTCGGTCAATGTTCAGGGGTGCTAAACTTAGTGCGCCCTCTTTTGTCTTTGCATCAGCACTGGACCTAGCAAGTCCTTGCTGTAAATACCAATTATGTGCCGTTTGTACTGGGGCTGATGATGATCCGGTTCTTGCTGTTGTCGATAGTGTTGGTGACAGCTGTGAACCAAATGCACTGCCCACAGGCTCTGAAGTTGAACTTGATGCAGGATGCCCTGCTGCAGTACTTGATGTGGGTTTGAGGCCTTTAATTACCAGCCGTTCATTTTCCAATGTACTGGCTGCCTCAGCTATCCAAGTTTTGTACCGGGCAACATCCACTTCTGAAAAAGGGAGTAATGTCTTACTGTGCAGTGCCGCTTTGTACCGTGGATCCAGAATTGTGGCACAAATGTAATGTTGTTGTGACAGAATCTTATTTTGCACCCTTGCATTTTCACTTAAGCGACATGATAAGCTCTCCGCCAACTAGTATGCTTCTTTTTTCCTCCACACCTATGTACGCTTCACACACCCTCTTCAGCTCTTGCTCTAGCATGTGCAACAATGGGATAGCTTGGCCCATAGTACAGTCCTCCTTGCTGACTTCATGTGTGAAGACCTCGAAAGGAAGAAGCATCTCTGTAAGAGATTTAACTAGGCACCATTGGTCCACCTGAAGGGTCATGCCTTTCACAGCAGCATCCGCCCTTTGCATGACATATTCATTGATTGGTCTGTACTGCTCAAACAGACGGTCAAGCATGTAATACGTTGAGTTCCAACGTGTTGCCACCTCCTGGATCAGTGCTTTGACTGGCATTCTATAGTCACGTTGAATGATCCTCAGCTGCTTCCGGGCTTTAAAAGAATGGCTGAAATGCGTACATATTCTGCGGCAGGTGGTCAGTAAGTTGCTGACTATGGGTTCTTTTTCAGAAAGTCTTGAACTATAATGTTAATGCAGTGCGCCAAACACGGGACCCTGAAATACTTACCAAGCGTCATGGCCTTAAGTATATTACTGCCATTATCCGTGGCAACAAAACCAATGTGAAGCCCTCTGGGGCGCAGCCATTCAAAGACCTTGTTGTTAAACTCTTCCAAAAGGTTTTCAGCAGTATGAGATTTCTCCATGGCGAACATGGCTATAGTTGCATGTTTCCGAGAAGCATTAAAAATTGCAGCTGTGTCAACAGCACCTACTTCAGATAGCTTGTCTCTAACCCCCACAAAGAGACCCAGTGTGCAGTGATGCACATGTAATCAGTGGCTTGGCAACTGGTCCACATGTCTGTTGTCAGGTGGATTTTGTGAACAGCACTCTGCTGCAAAGCTTGTCCAACCAATTGAAGCACATCGTGATGTAGTGCTGGAACAGCAACTCGGGCAAAATAGGAACGGCTGGGAACCTTCCATTTAGGGCAGATGGCTGACACAAATTCAAGGAAACCCACCCCTTCCACAAATGAAAAAGGGAGAAGGTCCAGCGCTAACATTTTAGCGAGCTTCGCATTGTACAACCGTGCCGTTGGGTGGTTGCGTTGGTACTGCCCCTCCGACCAAAGCATGCTGTCAATGGTAGGCTGGAATATTTTCCTTACTGCTGCACCTTTCTTCTTGAACCCAGCTAGGCTCAACGACGCTGCACTTTTGCTCATTGCAGTGCCCGGTTGCCTTGCTGTCTCATGTTGACTCTTACTACTGTGCCACTGAGATGTTGCTGAGGATGCGGGCGTTACCAGTACACTGCTGGGGGTAGGGCTATAAATGTCTCCCTCTTGTTGACCTTCCTCCGCGATCATATCTTCCCCTACTTCTTCATCCACAACAACAGCAATGGGTCCAGTTTTACTTTTTTGTAAGTGAAGTAGGTGAGCCTCCCACCTGATAGTGTGGTGTTTTTTGAGATGACTTGTTTGTCCTCCGGTACCATAGTTTGTACCAAGCTTACCCCGCCTAACAACCTGCCGACAAATTGAGCATATAGCAATGTTCTCCTCCTTACTGCTAACCGAAAAGAAGTCCCAAACTGGGGAGGAGAACTTTCTGGCACTGCTGTAGGTGCCACTTTCAATACCAGATGAAATGGAGGGTGTGCATGGAATTTGACTCTGTGCACTTACATTACCACCACCTACTGAGGTGGTGGTTGAGCTTGATGTAGGTCCCTGCCTGGCCTTTGCAAAGGCAAATATGGAAGCTGGAGGTCGTGTTGGCGTTACCTGTGTTGGTGGTATCCGTGCTACATCCCTCGCAGCGATTTGATATAGTCTAATAATGTTGGTCTCCATCTCCGCAGGCCCAGGAGTGATGTTCGTGATGACTGGCTCTTCATCATCATCACCCCCCTCGTCTAAATCTACCTCCATAACTGTAAGGCTTTCGGGAACCTTCCTTTTCACTAGCCTTGTCTTGTGGTGTGCATCACTCTCAGGCTGAGCTGGTGGCTTCCAAGTGGCATCTAGATCATCAGAAGCGGGGCTTGAAGAAGAAGTTGATGTACTAAGCCTCCTTTTCCTTGCTGGGGGTATGGAAGACACTGGATCTTCTGGAACAGTGGCTTGCTCCTCTCCGTCTGCAAAAAGCTCGATTTCCTGAACTGCCCCTACTTCAGGTGGAACAGCTACTATTGTGGGCTGTGGTTCCGGCTGTGGTTGCGGTTCCGGCTGTGGTTGCGTTTCCGGCTGTGGTTGCGGTTCCGGCTGGGGTTGCGGTTCCGGCTGGGGTTGCGGCT
Organism: Calotriton arnoldi; assembly: GCA_963921515.1. Lineage (NCBI taxonomy): Eukaryota > Metazoa > Chordata > Amphibia > Caudata > Salamandridae > Calotriton > Calotriton arnoldi. The sequence goes on from CAWUFW010014942.1 coordinate 329,697, forward strand.
GTGGTTCCGGCTGTGGTTGCAGTTCCAGCTGCGGTTCGGGTTGCGGCTGGGGTTGCCCACTTATCTCCTGAGTTTGCGCCTGCGAGTGCGTAGATTGGGTACTACTTTGCGATAATGACATTTCAACATCACTGGTCGTTAGTAGACTGGCTACCTCTGCCACAGTCATGGGCTTGGGCCTAGGTTGCTGGGGTGGGGCCACTGATGCAGAGGTGCTGCTCCCAGCTTGGTCCCCGCTGGACACCGCTGCTGCAGGCGTACGTTTTTTTTCCCAAAAAACACATCGGCCGGCACCCCAGTCTTGGCAAGTGCCACTTCCTTCTTCTCTCCCTTCTCACTGGCAACTTTATTGCTACTGGAGGACCTTGTACCTTTCTTTGGGGCCATCTTCTTCAGATGTCAGCAGGACGCAGGTGCACAAGTTGCAGAGATGTCTGTGGTCACACGTGGACGTGACGCGCAGCAGGACTTCAGCCTGGCAGTACAACGGGTGATGTTGATGATGACACCTCCTCCTCTGTCTTTTTGTGCACCTAAAAGCAAAGAAGCCAGGAGAAGAACATCAGTGAAACGTTGCATTTGTTGTTGTGGTTCAATTACTAGTAGTACAAACAAACAAATAAAAGATATAAATTAGTGTAGCCATTTGTGAGACTGTCAACAAGGGCTTTCCTGGTATACTGTGTACACTGTCAGGACAACCAAAATACAAATGTAATACAAGTGGACCCTGTTTGGCAATAAATTATTTGCTCATCACATCATTCAGGGAGCTGCAGCTGGCAAAGGGGATGGATGCAAGCAGTAAGCCAAGAGGAAAACCATGCAGGCCTAAATGGCAAAAGCAGCACACTTATAACTCCCACCAGAAATGGCCACCAGCCACATGGACACTCACAAATCACAAGCAACAAGCATGAGGCCTGGAAAACATTGTACTGAAATAGGCCTACGATAGCCAGGCAAAGGCTGCATGGTAAACCACACTGCTTTGCCTGTAATGTAATGCAATAAAATGCAAAAACGAAAATACACAGGGCTAAACAAGGCCTGCAACACACCACACACAACTAAGGCATGTAACACACCCCAAAAAACAGAAATACAGCCAAAATAATAAATACACATTTTGCAATTCAATGCCATCCATGTGCCCTAAATGATGTTTGAATTCAACTGAACACACAAACAGTTCTTTTATGCACCCCTGACTATCTCTGGGCCCACTGGATGGAAGGCCTGTTGGCAGATTAGGCTACAAGCTTGCAGGCCTATGACAAAAAGCACACTGCCTGGCTTCAAAATGGCCGCCAGCCTCATGGCCAGGCCCACAACAACAAGAAACTGAAGACAGACAATGCAGGCCTATGGCCAAAAACACACTGCCTGGCTTCAAAATGGCCGCCAGCCTCATGGCCAGGCCCACAACAACAAGAAGCCTAGGCCACAAAGGAAACACATGCAGGCCTATATGGCAAAAGCAGCACACTTATAACTCCCACCAGAAATGGCCACCAGCCACATGGACACTCACAAATCACAAGCCACAAGCATCAGCCCTGGAAAACAATGTACTGAAAACAGGCCTACGATAGCCAGGCAAAGGCTGCATGCTAAACCACACTGCTTTGCCTGTAATGCAATAAAATGAAAAAACGAAAATACACAGGGCTAAACAAGGCCTGCAACACACCACACACAACTAAGGCATGTAACACCCCCAAAAACTGAAATACACCCCAAAAATAAATCCACTTTTTGCAATTCAATCCAATGCCATGCATGTGCCCTAAATGATGTTTATATTCAACAGAACACACAGAAACAGTTGTTTCATGCACCCCTGACTACCTCTGGGCCCACTGGATGAAAGGCCTGTTGGCAGTCTAGGCTACAAGCTTGCAGGCCTATGGCAAAAAGCACACTACCTGGCTTCAAAATGGCCGCCAGCCTCATGGCCAGGCCCACAACAACAAGAAACTGAAGACAGACAATGCAGGCATATGGCAAAAAGCACACTGCCTGGCTTCAAAATGGCCGCCAGCCTCATGGCCAGGCCCACAACAACAAGAAACTGAAGACAGACAATGCAGGCCTATGGCAAAAAGCACAATGCCTGGCTTCAAAATGGCCGCAAGCCTCATGGCCAGGCACACAACAACAAGAAACTGAAGACAGACAATGCAGGCCTATGGCCAAAAACACACTGCCTGGCTTCAAAATGGCCGCCAGCCTCATGGCCAGGCCCACAACAACAAGAAGCCTAGGCCACAAAGGAAACACATGCAGGCCTATATGGAAAAAGCAGCACACTTATAACTCCCACCAGAAATGGCCACCAGCCACATGGACACTCACAAATCACAAGCCACAAGCATCAGCCCTGGAAAACAATGTACTGAAAACAGGCCTACGATAGCCAGGCAAAGGCTGCATGCTAAACCACACTGCTTTGCCTGTAATGCAATAAAATGAAAAAACGAAAATACACAGGGCTAAACAAGGCCTGCAACACACCACACACAACTAAGGCATGTAACACCCCCAAAAACTGAAATACACCCCAAAAATAAATCCACTTTTTGCAATTCAATCCAATGCCATGCATGTGCCCTAAATGATGTTTATATTCAACAGAACACACAGAAACAGTTGTTTCATGCACCCCTGACTACCTCTGGGCCCACTGGATGAAAGGCCTGTTGGCAGACTAGGCTACAAGCTTGCAGGCCTATGGCAAAAAGCACACTACCTGGCTTCAAAATGGCCACCAGCCTCATGGCCAGGCCCACAACAACAAGAAACTGAAGACAGACAATGCAGGCCTATGGCAAAAAGCACTATGCCTGGCTTCAAAATGGCCGCCAGCCTCATGGCCAGGCCCACAACAACAAGAAACTGAAGACAGACAATGCAGGCCTATGGCAAAAAGCACACTGCCTGGCTTCAAAATGCCCGCCAGCCTCATGGCCAGGCCCACAACAACAAGAAACTGAAGACCGACAATGCAGGCCTATGGCAAAAAGCACACTGCCTGGCTTCAAAATGGCCGCCAGCCTCATGGCCAGGCCCACAACAACAAGAAACTGAAGACAGACAATGCAGGCCTATGGCAAAAAAGCACACTGCCTGGCTTCAAAATGGCCACCAGCCTCATGGCCAGGCCCACAACAACAAGAAGCCTAGGTCACAAAGGAAACACATGCAGGCCTATATGGCAAAAAAGCAGCACACTTATAACTCCCACCAGAAATGGCTACCAGCCACATGGACACTCACAAATCAGAAGCAACAAGCAGGAGGCCTGGAAAACAATGTACTGAAAACAGACCTATAATAGCCATGCAAAGGATGCATGGTAAACAACACTGCTTTGCCTGTAATGCAATAAAATGCAAAAACGAAAATCCACAGGGCTAAACAAGGCCTGCAGCACACCACACACAACTAAGGCATGCATTTAGCACACAGCACAAAAACGGAAATACACCCAAAAATACACATTTTGCAATTCAATCCAACGCCATCCATGCCCCCTAAATGATGTTTGAAATTAAAAAATACATCACACAGCAAAGGAACAGTTGTTTCATCATGTTTCATCATGCACCAACCCATGACTAGCTCTGGGCCTACTGGCTACAGTGGCTACCCACCACTATATTTATTTTTAAAAATGATGAAAGTTAAAAAAATTGTAATTGCAGCAACTGCAATGACCCAATCAAACAACAGCAACTTACTTGTAAAATCTCAAATCCAAAAATCCTCAAATCAAATCAAATGATAATGATGCAGCAGACACAAACAGTGATCCTTCCAGCTCAAATCCAAGTGAAAAATGAACAAGAGATGGAGAAAGCACTGGGAGGAGCCTGCTGGAAAGGAACAGGAAGTAGTAGACTCTGTGGCACTTCCTCCCTCTCCCCCCGCCCAAAAAATGAAAACAAAAACACACCCAAATATCAATCGGAGGTTTTTTTTCCATGGAAATCATCAGTTTATAGAAGGTTTTATGCTGCTCGCGATATTATTCTTCTCCAGATTGAAAATTTTGCGTGTTCGGGATCGCAGGTTTACAAAGATTCCGCCGGAAATCCGATGGCGCGCCCGAATGACGTGTTCGCGACCGCAATCTCTCTCGTGGTGCACGATGGCGCATACGAATGACGTGTTCGCGATCGCACACTCTCGCGTTGTCCGATGGTGCATCGAATGACGTGTTCGCGATCGCAAACTCTCGCAGGATCGTGCGGCCGGCTACCGAAATCTCGTGGCGCCCACGAACGAATAGGAAATCCCGTCGGCGAACGCAGGAAACCCGGTAAGTCATAATCGCGCACGCTAGAATGCATTTTTAAAGCGCGAACAAGAAAATAATTCCGCTTCGCCGCGGATCGCGGAATTGATGGCAGTTCCGCGCTCTCTGCGGAACGCGAAATTGTCCAACTTCCGCAAATTCCGCGAGCGGAGCGGAATTCAATGCCCAGGCCTAGTTTAACACCAAGGTCTTTGAGTGGCTGCGCCCAAGAGGGCTTACGATTGGTTTTGTTGCCACGGACAACGGCAGTAATGTAGTTTTGGCCATGCGCAATGGTGGCTATTTCAGGGTCCCGTGTTTGGCACACTGCATTAACATTGTTGTTCAAGACTTTTTGAAAAATGAATCAAAAGTCAGCAACTTACTGGTCACCTGCAGAAGAATATGCACACATTTCAGCCATTCTTTTAAAGCCCGGAAGCAGCTGAGGGTCATTCAACATGAGCATAAACAGCCAGTCAAAGCGCTCATCCAGGAGGTGCCAACACGTTGGAACTCAACTTATTACATGCTTGATCGTCTGTTTGAACTGTACATTCCACTCAATGCTTATGTCATGCAAAGATTAGGGAACCTACTGTGAGAGGCATGACCGTTGAGATGGCTCAATGGGACCTCATTAAATGCCTGACTGAGATGCTACTTCCTTTTGAGATCTTCACACGTGAAGTCAGCAGGGAGGACTGTACTATGGGCCAAGCTATCCCATTGTTGCACATGCTAGAGCAACAGCTGAAGGATGTGTCTGAAACGTACGCAGGTGTGGATGACAAACAAGACGCATATCATTTGGCGGAGACCTTAGCCGCTCGCTTATCGGAAAATACAAGGATTAAAAATAAAATTTTGTCACAACCACATTACATTAGTGCCACAATTTTGGATCCACGGTACAAAGTATTTCTGAACAGCAAGGCAGTAATTCCTTTTTCGGAAGTGGATGTTGCCAACTACAAAACTTTGATAGCTAAGGAAGCCACTATTTTCTAAAGCGAACGGCTGTTAATTACAGGCCCCCCACCCCAGGCCATAACCAGTACTACAGGGCATCCAGAGTCAAGTTCTACTTGGAGCCTGAGGGCAGTGCATTTGCCTCCCAGCAGTCACCTACACCAACAATAACATCAAGAACAGGATCATCCACAGCACAATGTGCAACTGATTGGTTTCTACAGCAGGGGTATGGTAAGTCCAGTGCTGATGCAAAGGCAAAACAGGCCGAGCACATCCGAGCACCCCTTAACACTGAGCGGATGGTCCAGGCCTATCTGGATGACCCAACAGAGGTCTTCATGGATCGAAACCCATTGGTGTATTGGTATGGGAAAAGAAGCCAATGGACAGTGCTCAGCAGGCTGGCGATAAAGTATCTCGCTTCCCCTGTCGCAAGTGTCTCTTCTGAGCGTGTTTTCAGTGCTGCTGGTGCCATTGTAACTTCGAAAAGGACCAGTCTCTCGGCCCAAAGCGTGGAGAGGTTAACCATGATCAAAATGAATCAGCACTTTATACCACCGGATTACAAAATACGTGAATCACAGCAGGAAGAGGAGAGCGACTTGGATGACGTAAATAGTGCGTTACAGGACCTACTTCTGTCCGAACCACCAGAGTTTGAGGACGAGCTCCTCTTCCCTGACAACTAGGCTTTCAAATTGTTGCTTTCTTCCTTCCTTTATGTGTCTGTGTATCTGTCTTTCTGGTTCAAATCAAATCACAACAAAACCATCACCACCGTCTTCTCTTTTTATTTCCCTATTGGAGTTGCACGTCTGTGCATTTAACTGTCCACTCTTCAGAGTCCTGCTTCATCTTCCTGTCTGGCACAAGTACATTTCCATCAAGCCAGACATTAGTACAAGAAATGTTGCCTTTACCAGTCCCGCCTCCATTAGAAGTGAAACGTGACTACTATAGCTATCCTCCGTTTTGTTTTCGAGCCGAAACTCATCAGTGTCCGAAGGCTACAGCCTCAGCAGGCATCCAAAGGTCCTCACTGTCAGGACAGAAGGTACTTGGCAGAGAAAGACAAGAGACTCTTCGAAGAAACTTGCTGACATTTGTGCAAACTCAAATGACCAGCAATGAGCACTACACAGGTCGCGGCCCATCATCACAGTGCTGACCATGGGAAGCAACTTAAACTGTGACAAAGTGCCACAGATGAATAAGACGAAAACCGAAACAGCGCCTAACACTCAAAATGAATGTGGACTGGAGTAATGATGAGGCCACTGCCCCGTAAAAAAAAAAAAAAAATGTCAGAACTAGGCATCTGATGATCTGACAGCCAAAGAGAAGAGCAAGACAGGTAATGATGGAATGCATTGGATGCTTGCAGACTCTGAGCGATTGCTGTTGTTTGTTGTTGATGTTGTGCATGAAGTCGAACTCTACTCTACTAGTTAATCTACAAAGTGACTCAAGTAAGTCAGTGACAGTCAATGTTTCCCTTCTTGTTGTTTAATAACCAAATTGTACTCCTACTACTGCAGGTGCAGGCCAATATCTGTTGCAATTTTTAATATGGAATATGGACTTAATCGGAGTCAATACAGACTGAGTTGTAGTTGGACAACACGTACCACACCATGATGATGACCATACTATCTTTTTGCGCGCAGTCATTCAGTTGGATCGAAGATGATTCAAGGACTAACTGCATTTCATGAAGTGGCATAAGGTAAACATAAACACAACAATTCAACAAGAAAGTAGTAAACACAGCAGACCTACATGTCCATGTAGTGGTGTAGTCGAGTGTAGTGATGACTGACAGCGGCGCATTGATTTTGTCACTTAATTAGGAAAATGCTAAGTTGCTGTGTATGCCTTTTGTCTGGCTATGTCAAAAATTAAGGTAAATGGAGGTTGGGTCACGGGCTGGTGCTGTGGTGGGCCTGTTCTGTCCTGTTGTTGTTGTAGCTTAATGCTGTAAACAGAATCTACACGATATATCCAAGCCGCCTCACTCTGAAAGTGTTCTCTCTTCTCTTCTTGGACTCCACCGTAAATGATGTTTTTTTATTCATTGATTTCTCAATACCCCTTTTGTTTTTCCATCTAGACGTTACAGGCCGGCCTTTACCCTGTGCTTGCTATACTGGGAGACACAACTCACATTTACCTTACCAATCGGCATCAGGAAGGCCACCAAGATTGATGTGCGGAGCGTCCATGGAAGATAGGACCAAGAGGAAGGACGAGATTCAACTCCACAATTTTAGCATGATAATACAGTAACTTTAGTATCATTCATCATTCATCTTTTAATTAATTTGAATCCTTTTTTCTCTGCAATCATTAGGACTGTGTGTTGTGTGTTTGTTTGCTAATTGATCCCTACAAATGTTTTTTAATTGTCTTTGCTATCTTTACAAGTAAGCCCAGTACAACATGGAATTTGGGTCTCTGAGGGCATATTACAGGCAAGGCAAATTGCATAGAATATACTGGTGCCCTGTACTGTCTAATTGTCTAGTAGGAGTTATTAAGTACTACTCATTAACCATCAAGTTATCTAATCTTCATCATCATTAACGCATGCATTTCCCTTTTCTCCCTTTATTGATTTTTGGATAAGATCATGGTCGTCTGCCAAGATTGCGCTTTGCTTTTGTTGTCCATGCGTACTGTTTTTCATTTTCAAACCTTTCCCCAAACCCCCTTCCCATCCATTCATCAAACCCTAACCCTCTTCCCCGGGCTGTGATTTATATTGAGGTGTGATGTGACTACATAAAATGTACACCAATTGATCACACGCTTGCTGGGGCAGATGTGGTGAAAGCAACACTAATTCAATTGCAAGGCAGGGCGAGGAGCTTCTTCTGCTTGCCCACCCATGCTCAGTCTATGTGCATTGTGCAAGCCGTCACCGGCTAATAGTAGTACATCATAATTAATTGCCGTCATTGATTGGATTAATCATCAAACTCCTACCACACAGCAGTAAAGGTTACGAATTACGATTGTGTTAAGTTAAGTGACTCACTCGACAGCACAACTGCAGTTTATAACTTCTTGTACTAGGCTGTCCCCGCCACCATTATGTTTAATTTGACTTTAGCAGTTGCAACTGCAATATTGTTTGTTTGGCAGTCGTCTTCTGTACTGTATTTTACTTCGTTCGACTACTCCTCCCACAGTTTTTCTCAGGCAAGTGACTGTCTCTTTTTATTTTTTAGCAAATGCTACTGCCAGTGTCTACTCTACTACTACCACCACAACCATGGCATCTTCTACATTCTCTATGGAAACCATGCAGCCATCGCTGTGCCGAACGTAGTCATCATCAATCACAGGTAAGATATGTTTGGTGGGTGGTAGAATACTAGTAGGACAAATAACTCAGTGAGGGGTACCGCATCTATCTGTTTGTTATACATCATCGGCAGATTATTTAAATCAAACACTGGCTGCAGCCCTGCAGCAGCAAGGAAACCAATGTGACGTTAATTCAGTAAAACAGTAACCCCCACAAAACATTAACATTGTATGTTTAAGTATAAATATAATTTATTACCCTAACAAAAATAAACTATCCCACACCTGACCCACCCCTCTCCCTAACCCCAACCAATGTCCAAAACGAAAAAGTCCAAAGAATGTCCCGAAACCCCAACGCCCAATTCCCACCCACCAAAACAAGGAATAAAAAGGGGCAAAGCAACAGGGTCCTCGATGTTATAATCGGCGGGCTTTGAGGTGTTTGTCCACCAGGATTTTCACCCGCTCCTCCATTTGCTCCTCTTGCCGTGCCATCCGGAGGAGAATCTTCCTGCGGAATGCCCTGCAGTGGCATCCACAATGGGGGACAGCAGTGCTGGCTGCTAGTGAATTGCGGCGGGTGGCTACCAGACCGCGGCGCCGTACCGCTGGAGTTGGGGCCTGGCTGGGGCCCGGGGCATCGGACGAGGCTGCAGCTGCTGCCGCCTCCTCCTCCTCCTCCGCCTGAGCCACCAGCCGCCGGTACTCCTGGCATATGGCCTCCAGTTTCCGGCGCCGGGCCCTGACTGCCAACTCCTTCCGCGATGGTTTGTCTTGGGAAAAGAAAGAAAAAAAAATATTGTTGTAACCAGTACTCTTACCTAAACAGTAACACAAAATTAATTCAACACATAATGGCACAGTAGCACTAGCAAGAAGCACAGTACATAACATTTGTGGTAATAATCTATCTATCCTCCCACTTCCTCGGCCTCTAACATTTGTTGGAGTTTCAGGCATTATACTAGCACTATGGACTCCAACCAGTACACAGTACACCAGTGTTCTTCTTATCTCTAGTTTAGCGAAATGACATAACCTGGTTGTAGCCGGCATTGCCAGCTCGGTCATCTATGCTTGAACCCAAGACAAACATACGAGTCATGACGCAGAGTCACATTAGTTTGATTTACTACTGTTTGCAGGTAGGGAAGCTCGTATTTTTCTATTACGGGTGGCACTGGCCATACTCTCTCTGTTACATGGAGGGCAATTGCTCAATTTCACAGTGCCTTGGCTACTACAAAAAGGCAGATTATATATCTGATCCAATGATCGTTGCTTTTATGTGGGACAACGACATAAGGTCAGTAGAGGTCGGTGGTGGGACTCGGGGAGTTTGGCCGGGCGGTGACGTGGGTAGGGGCAGGATGGGGGTAGTAAACTATGGATTACGGCCAATTACAGGTAAGTAAACATATAAATAAATGAAACTAATTTTGTTGCGCACACTGCATCGCATTTGGCGGTGCAGTGCGCACAATGAAATTCACTTTATTTATTTGTATGTTACAGTAAAGTTACCTGTATTTGCCCGCGTAATACATTGTTTACTACTACCCCCACCCTGCCCCTCCCCACATCGGCTTTGATACGCTGGCGCGGTTTCTTTAACATTCCCTAAAACTGTGCATCCCGTGACAGTCTCCACCTATGCTGTCTATGATGAATACATACAGGCATCCATCCATTCTAAGTAAATGTCAATCATTCTTCTTAATCTCTCCACAAACGTTACTTTGTTTCACCAACAACAACGCATGCGTCCACTCACTCCGTTGCTTGCCTTGGCTTTGAGTTTCACCCAAACACCGCTGATGATTCTTGCTATTCACAGTGTCCACCCATACTGTGTCTTCCACCCAGGCAGGCATCCATTCTTCTTTCACCTCCCACCCATCCTTCAACAACACATGCATCTGATTCCTATCAGCCACCTATCCATGCTTCCAACGTATCCTTCTCTGCCAGTCGTCATATTAAATCTCGCCCGCCCTTCCTCCTTCCACCCTTCTTTCCCTTTTTGTTCAACACATCCATCAAGGTCATCTGATCTGACTTTTAGTCTCCTCCATAAAACTTTCACAGCTGAGTTGGAGTCAGATATAAGAGGCCATTGGTTAATGAAGTCACACTGGTAATGCTATTGCTACTGCATTGCTCATGCTAAGTAAAGGGTGTCTTCTTTATTAACCGTTGTATAATGTTCACTACAACTTCATACCTAATAAGTCTCAACAACAGTACAGTGAGTGAAGTCCACTCCACACACCCTTCCAGCTAGTGCAATGTCAATAAGTCATGAATATAACTTACCACCGCCCGCCACTGCTGCTGGCTCACCCCCTGTATCTCCTGCAGGTGCTGCATCTCCTGCCCCCTCCGGAATGGCCGCAACGCCATCGCCGCTGGCCCCACCGGCACTGGTGGTCGGTAGTACGCCTCGAAAAAACATGACACATTTTTAGATGCCTGTACACCTCCCCTATTTATTCTTTTTCACTAGCAAGATTGAAAAAAAAGTTAATACATACATATTATTATTATAAATCACATTCAATAGTCCAAATCGGGTACTAGAGTACAGTCAGTAGACAGACACTAGTAGTGTTATTATGGTCCCTAGGGTCATTATTATACTATACTCTACTCTTTGCAAAGTTAGCCTGAGCCATGCAACCATTTTTCGCTTCATGTCTTTTGCGCATGTTACCTCGCAGCTTGTTGTGCAGTAACAGTAAGACGCCTTTTTGAGCCCACATGAGCACATACAGCTACTGTCTGAGCGTTGCGTACAAGAGGTCGAAAAACAAGCCACTTTGTTATGGAGTTCCGTTAGTCCGTATTACTTAGCTATAGGTAACATGTTACAGTTTTTTGGCAGGACTGACAAATGCTTGCATTAACACGCACCATTTTTCTCAGGCAGAGGATTCCCTTCTACGAACCAGAGATTTGCAGAGCTTATGAATGATGCATGTAACCAGTAATTCTACGTTCTACGGTGAGGAGTCGCCCAGAATTCACACAGATCTTTTGTCTTATAACATCATGCACTTGTTGCAACAATTTTTATTGTTTTAATCTTATGCATTTTGCTGTTGGAGCTGGCTGGAGTACACTGAATTTTATAGAACAACAACATACAGAGGTTGTTATTTGAAAATAAACCTTTTGAACTTACACATAGACTCTGTGGTATTTGGTGTGGTGGTGGTGGTGGACTTACACGAGTGAGTGAGCGAAAGGGTGTTATGTTCTGGGTTGTGGAATCATAATCATTGGGTATCTTCGGGTGGGGGTTTGGGGACCTAATGAGACACTAGCTAGTCGTTCAGGGGATTGTGGGTTCACTTCTGACTGAGGTGTGAGGAACGTCCAAGTTCCAAACTCGCATCACCAACATCCTATTTCATTGTGCATAGTTCTGCATGGGGCTGTGCAGAATCCAAGTAGTATGTACTATATCCTATCAAAAATAGTCAAATATCTGGTTGTGCATTTTGTTTGTGGTAATTGTCAAAGCCTCAAGATTAAGAAGCCTAGAAGAGGACAACCGAAAGGACTGGACTCAGTGGCTAGAGCTATTAGTATTGGTCAATCTGAGTTTTATTCAAAACCGTACAATAAAGAGTGGCAATGCAAACTGGGCAAGCTTAGCGACAGACTAATAGTAGTAGTACAGAGTACAGACATTCATAGCAGAGGCAGTTAGAACTTAGAGGCAGCGATAACCAGAATTTAGAAACAGATAGTCAAGTCAAGATCAAAGAATCTTTTGTAAAAAATATAATTAGGGAGTGGAGCCAGAATTAATAGTTCTGAAAAAATAAGGTCCAGTAAAAGTTAGGGCAATATAATTGTTAATATAACCACTGGAGGACTTACTGGGACCAGCAGCAGGGCCCTCGGTAGAGGAGCGGTCCTCTGGTGGTTGTCCCGCCGACTCGGACCCCGTCTTCTTGCCCCTGGGTGCTGCAGATCAGTGATCATGTAAGATATAATAAAGAAAAAGAAAGACACAAACATTAATGATTGCTGTGAAACAAATAAATTATCTAAAAAAACGCTCAAAAAACGTTTTAGGAAACAAAAATTGCAATAAAATTGACCTATCTAATCCGATCGACTACTGGCTTGCGGGATTCACGGACAGTCTACTTATTTGGGAACACTAATTCAGTGTTCCATTCTGATTGATTCAAATAAAATCCAGAACACTAACTAAGCCTAAGTACCACCTGACCTAGCCCACCTATTCCAGGCGGGCCTATTGTTCATTAAGCCTGCATTTCCATTTTTTTTTCCATCAAAAATGCATAGATGAGAAGGAGGACACATGCATAAAGTCAGTGCATAATGCATACACCAAATTGTTGGTTGGTTGCGTCTGATGTTCTGCAGCTGACTGACACTGCTAAGCTAAGCTTACCAGTACCACTCACTAAACAAACTACAAAAGGTTCTACTAAGGACTGGGGTAAGCAGCACTCAGTGACAGAGGATGCGTCACGCAGACCGCTCAAAAATTATCAACTAATAGTAACTAAACCTAGTATCAAATCCATCCACCACTATTTGACAGGAGGACAAAGGAAGGACTACAGTCTCTCTAGCAATAGCATTACCTAACTGAAGTTCTCTAAAGTAAACTCTTACATAATAATGACAAGCGAGCGCAAAGTTGCAAAAAAGTAAGAGTACCGCCCAGCACCTGTGTCCTACAATCACAGAAGATTTTGAAACGTAATTTACCTGCAATGTAAGCAGCATTATTCTTGTTATTTGTAAAAAATGTATACACAAATCACAATACTTATACTACTATATATATTGGCTACTCACCAAGCCCCACGACCTCGACACCTAGCAGGTCCAACAGGTCCTGCTCCCGGTCAAGAATGTCTGACCACCGGTGGGCCAGCTGGTTATGGGTGCGCCGGACCGCGGAGCAGCGAAACACTGCCCGACGCACCTTCGCCCACCGGCGGTGACGCTCCTGGGTCGGGTAACCGGAGCCTGGCCTGCCGCCTGCTGCCAAGGTCAAGGGGAGGTGGCGCTGAATAAAAAAACAAGGGCGGCCACCTCCTCCTCCGTAAACAGCTGGCGGGCTTGCACCCCTGCAGGGCGCAGTCTGCCGCAAGGCAGGCGGCGATTGGGCGCATGCGCCTTGCCCTTTGAGCCGCTGCTGCTACCCTTCGCCATGGTTCTGGGGTGGGAGGAGGTGAAAAAGAAAAGTTAGAAGGGAAAAATAAAGTTAGGGGAAGAAGTAGGAGCTTAAAGAAGAAAGTTATATAAAACAGTTGAAAAGTAAAAAAACACAGTAAAAAGTAGAAAAAAATGCAAAATATAGACTTAGGCAGAGAGAGAGATAGGTAAGAAATAAAGAAAAATTGAAAAACAGTGTAAAAAACTAAGGATTGCAAAGATTGAGGGAGGATAGAAAAGCAGGCCCAGAACCATAGCATAGAGTGGTAAAACAAGATGGCCGCGCCCATCGCGACCGCATGGGTAAGTTCGCGCGATATTTCTCCCCGAGCACGCAAAAACGTCGCGAACACGTACAACGCGTTCCCGAACATGGAATGCGCATCGCGAGCACGCTATACGCGACCCGGAACAGGAAATAAGGGATCGCGAACGGGCGGGACAAGTGAAAAACAAAATGGCCGCGCCCATAGGCGACCGCATGGGTAAGTTCGCGCCCCCGAGCACGCAAACAGCGTCCCGAACACGAACAACGCGTTCCCGAGCAAGAAAAACGCATCGCGAACGGGCGCGCCAAGCAGCTACGCATGCTCGCGAAGCTATGCGTAGCTCGCGTCACGCTCCGACGTCTTCGCGTAGCTTCGCGTAGCGCGACTATGCGAACTACGCCCAGGGTTACACAACACCCACTGCACGCCCCCTTTCACACAAAGTTTAGCGTGAAAGGGGCCCTATTCTCAAGGCAGCTTAAAGCCACTTAACGTGGCTTTAAGACACGTTAAGTGACTTAACACTGCCTTGATAATGGGGCGCTGACCCTATCGCCACCCAAACGTCACAAAAAGTGACGTTGTGGTGGCGATAGGGGCTTGATAATATGCCCCATAGTGTCAACACCCATTACTCTCAAGGTTGACCCCACGTGTGGTGTGTAAGTGGTCAGTTTGCTGATGTATGTGCATTTCATGATGCCTATTTATGGTGCTCAGGCCTGGTCACCACCACCCTCACAAGAGATGCAAATGGGCGGGTGATGTGTGTTTGTGTATGTGTCACGCAGCTGCTGACATGGATGATACCTGCTGTCCTGGTTCTGGTATTCAATGCCTGGCTTAGCGTGTGGGTGATAACTACCTGACTGCATATTTGTTCACTGACACAGTTGACTTACCAAACAGTTACATTGAATTGCACATGATGGTGTGATGGGCAACTCACGTCAGGACTGATGTGGGGTGCTGTTTTCTGTATAGCAAATGTGAACACTTGGGGGTGTAGGAGAGCAATTTTAGCTAAGGGTTGAGGGTGGAATTTGGGCGTTTGTCATTATTTGTTTCAAATTTGCTGTCCTTGCTTGTTGTCATACTTTGGCAGTGAGAACGCTTTACAGGCACATTGTGGTTCAGGGAGTATGTCACACAGACAAGGCATGCAGTACATATTTGTGTGACACATTTCTGATCTGCATTGTCCATGTACTGTGGTGTTGTAGGCATGTCCCCCTGCTCATTGAATTCCATCGCCCTTTGAGTGAAGTGTGCTGTTTGTGTGCAATTTTGGATGTGCAACTTTTATCCAGCGGCCTACATGGTCAATTTGTTGTGACATTGCATGTGTGTGTGGTATGCAGACTCAATAGATGTTTCCCCACTTGGTGTACACCGGACTGCATCTCATGAACAGGCAAGGGGGCACATTGCCTGGAAATGCAGGTGATGTCAGATTTTCCCCCTTGCCACATCACCACGCACATACAAATTGCCTGCACAAGAACACATCTCGCTCTGATGCCAAACTGCGGATGCACTGTGAATGTGACTGGTCATGTGCACGATAAGGCATGCCACCACCAATGTCAGCAGACCTGCAGCATTGTGCACATGTGTTTGAGTAGTGTGCAGGAACGTGCATGTGCATATAGGTGGACTTTACTGCTCATACACAACCTTGCACACTACTCAGACACATGTGCACAATGCTGCAGGTGTGCTGACATTGGTGGTGGCATGCCTTATCGTGCACATGACCAGTCACATTCACAGTGCATCCGCAGTTTGGCGTCAGAGAGAGATGTGTCCTTGTGCTGTTAATTTGTATGTGCGTGGTGATGTGGCAAGGGGGCCATTTTGCCACCCTGCCACATCTCAAGTTGTTGTGCTACTTTGTCATTTGATGTAGCACTTATGGAGTGGTCTGACGTTGATCTTGGACTATGTTGGGCTTACTTTTCTGTGCACATTTACAAGTCTGTGTGCCCGTCAATGTGTGTTGTACAATGTGTTGTTTGAGAAGGGTGATATGTCCCTACGCCACCATGGACAGGGGTATCCGGGACATGATCCACAGTAATTGTGGGTATGCACTTCAATTAATTTAATTGTACATGAGTGCCACTAGGCCCATCCACCCCCGTCCACCCCATCCCTGGTTGATGCTCACCCTGGTGTTGTTGTGTCTGGTCACGTTCAGCAGTATCCTGGCCCCCAACTCCAACCACCGTCTCCTCACTGATGACTCGGGACACCTGCTCCTCCAACTCATCCAGCTCTTCCTGTGGTGCTGGACTCCCACCTCCAGTCTGCTTAGCTGCTTTCAGGTTGGCTGCTAGTTTCTCCTTGGTTTTGCGCTTGGTATCATGCCAGCATTTCTTGCAGTCGTCCACTGTCCTCTGCCTCTCTCCGACGGCATTCACCTTGGACACAATGTCCTGCCATATTTCTTTTTTTCTTGCCACTGTCACTGTGGAGGTGACAAACAGTTCTTGTTGGTGTTCAGTCACCTCCGCAATCAGGACCTGGTTTTCCTCGTTGCTAAACTTAGGATTCCTCTTCCTCTTGGCCTTCACATGGGTCTCTGGCTGGTCCTCCTGGGTATTTGTGGGGTTGTTTGTGGCCTCAGCACTGGTCCCAGCTTCATCCATTGCTTCTCTGGTATTTTCCTTTTTCTTTTTTTTTTTCTCCTTGGCGGGCCTTTTATAGTGCATTTTCGCACTGAACGCTTAAAATGCAGGCCTGGTGCCAATTAGCGATCGGATTCTGTCGCTGATTGGCCCATCGCCACTTTTTTTACGTTAGCGTGAGATTTTTTATCGCTGTCATGCTAAATCTATCGCCGTCCATTTCCGCCGGAAAGGGAAGCTATCGCCTGTTAGCGGCGTGTTGCTAATACGCCGCTAACACGGCGATAGATTCCGGCGTTCGGCGGCGATAGAAAATCTCGCGCTAAACGCGGTTAGCGATAAATATCGCCATTTGTTGCTAATATCCCCCAACTGTGTTCTGTAGTTAAGTCATTCCTATGCACACTGTGGGCTTGAGTCACAAAGGTAAGCTTACACTTTTGTGTAAGTTTACGATTGTTTGCTATTCACAGAGGGATTTACGAGTAGTATCTTTGTAAGTGCAGAGTCTCCGCACATAGAAAGATAGGACAGTCTTATCTTTTTATGTTCGGAGAGTCCGCACTCATAAGGATGCTACTCGGAAATCCCTTTGTGAATTGCAAACAATCGTAAACTTACACAAAAGTGTAAGTTTACCTTTGTGATTCAGGCCCTAAGTTTTATTGACCTACAAAACTCTATATTGTGTCGATCTACTATTGTGACCAATTTTAAAATGATGTACTTTGTCTAGAGAGGTACATCAAATAAGAATAGCACAGAGCTGAAGTTTCCCAAAAATTATTTTTCAAACATGTTATCATGTGCTATTGTCAAGTTATTCACCATAGTCCACCCTGCCAGCTTCTAAGAGTTGTCTTTCTGCTACTCTGCCATCTACTCCTTTATAAATCCTCTCACACCCTGTATATACTTTATAATCCTTCAAAAGTATCCTTTTGGAAATCCAGTTGACTGAAGCTATTAACCCCTTTGGTGCTTGCGTCGGCCAATGGCCGACGCAAGCACTACTTCCCTGGTGCGGCGCACGTCCATTGGCCGTCACCAGGGAGGGCCCCCTTTAAACCTCCGGTGCATCGCACCGGAGATTGTTTTTTTTTTTATTCCCCCTGGGGGAGACGTGGAAGGCTTTCTGCGTCTCCCCCCGCCCCCCCTCCCGCCCATCTGTGACGTCAGCGCGCCGCGAGGCGCTCTGACGTCACTGATTTCCCCACCGGAGCCGAGGACAGCAGCAGGTAAGGCCGCGCTCGACTCCGATGGGGAAATCTGGCTGGAAACGGCCTCCCCAGCTTTCAGGGAGGCCTCGTTTGAAAGGGGAGAGTCTCCCCTTTCAAACGAGGCCTTCCTGAAAGAGTTTCCTGGCCGTGGATCGCAGCGCTGCTGCGATCCACGGCCAGGAAACCCCACTAGACACCAGGGATGTCTTTGGGGGGTCGGCCCTCGTGGTGATGGGTCGCCCCCCCGGGGGCATATTTTAAAATTAATGTACCTGGTTTTTCCCTGGGGCGCGATCGCCCTCTAAAAAATAAAAAAATAAAGGCTTTTTTTTTTTTTTTTTAAATGGCGGCGATATTGGCAGGGGGTCGGTCCTTCTGCTCAGTGGCCGACTCCCTGTGGGCATAAATGCCAACATTTTAGAACAGCAAAGTAGGAGTTAACAGTTTCACTGTATAGTCCTCAAGGCACTAGTATGATGGAGAGAGTGAACAGGCTTATAAAAGAGACCATTCAAATTGCATTGTCATCAGGGTCAGATGTTCAGTCTGCGGTTGAGAAGAGATTGTGGAGTTATCACAGCACACCACACACGACCACAGAAGTTGCCCCTGTTGTTTTGTTGCAAGGCAGACTTTCGTTAATCGAGTTGTCTCCTGTTCGGGTGTTGGATAGGACTAGAGCTAGTTTGAGAATGCCCGATGTCCAAGAAGTAAGGCACAGTGTAGTAGATTCTGAACAGAGAAGCAAGAAATGATATGATGAGTCAAAGAAAGTAAAGGTAGTGGATTTTTAAGTGGGAGATCTGGCCAGGGTCTGTGAAAAGCGACCAGTCAGTTTTATACCAAGTCAACGGTTACTTACATTAGAAAGCATGCACCCACAGTGGAAAATGGGCATTGATGGAGCAAGAGGAATGTTGCCAAGATTAACCCTGGTGGTGGAACAAATAATGGTTTAGTGTATGAATCCAGTGGCTCTAGAGTGCTGGGTGGCCAGAAGTGTGACGATTTAGTGTGTTCAGGAGAGTCGGAAGAACAAAGCGCTAAGTCTAGCAGTTCAGGTTATGAAGTGACCGGAGGGGATGATTCTTGTGTGGATGGCGAAGTGTCACTTGTCTGTCGGGCTGATGGAAACTGTAGAATTGAGGAATGCAATGAACCAGTTTTGTTGAGATATACAAGTGCAAGAAATAAAAACAAACCTAGATACCTTAGCGAATTTGTTTTGTGTCAAACACTTAAATGTTGGAAAATATTTCAAAGGAAATGTTTCATGGATATATCTTATAATACTTTTGTAATCAGTTTTATTTTAGGGAGGTTGTGATTCAAAATGTTATCTTTGTGTACATCAGATTTTTGATTATACAATGTTCATTTGTTTCTTGTTTATGGGGACGATGCATTATATAAATAGGGAGAATGGGGCCTTGAATCGGGTTACTGTCATGTATGGGCTTAGCAAGTGTGCTGCTGCAGGATCGGACATTTGAAACTCAAATACACGTTTTGCAGTATTATACCTCTATTTGTATCTCATGTATCATGTCACTTTTTCCTCTTGGAACGTATGCCTCTTTGTATCTGGTTTGTTTTTGTTAGTTGCACAATTGTCACCTTTCCTCATGTAATGTAACGCTTGCTTTTGTATTATGCTCACGTGTAACCGACTCCTCATGTAATGTTACTGTTCCTATTGTGAAGCGCTCTGACACCTTCGGGTAAAGTCCGCGCTATATAAAAACGCATAAATAAATGAATAAATGGAGTGCAATGGCAGGCAGAAAGAGGGTGATGCAAGTGTTGTGCACTGGCCTGCAGGTTGCTGGCAGTGCATACACCACGTTACACAATACCAAGCCCTGTCAGCTGAAACCCCCGAGTAATCGGGTTTTTGCTTGAAGGAATCGGGAGGCGGGAGACTAGCCTTGAAATCGGAAGTCTCCCGCCTGAATCGGGAGGGTTGGCAAGTCTGCCTGTGGGGCAATTATGTACATAATTATGGGGGCCACAATCTGCTCCCAGGGGAGCCATAGGCATGCACGTAACAAAGTGCATATAATGTAAAGAGGTTAGTGGGTTACTGCTTCTGTGCCAGCTTTATGTTTTTTTTGCCCAGTCTTTCATCATCTAATCTTGTGAAAAGGGTTCATTTGGGTAGAAAATAATTCTTATTATGAAAGAGAACCCCCAACGATGGTACGTTTTAAATTCTGGATTTGTGCTTTCCCAGAATAAGGGCTCAAACTATATTGCCTGCCAGTATAGATGGCATGTTACTGCTACACTACACCTTGTCCTGTCTGATGTAGCATATCCTATGTACTGTTGTCTCTGTGCAATGTGTGTGTGTGTGGTGTAAAGTGCTCTGACACCGTACACTGGTGCGAGTGTTGCTATAAAACTAAATGAATCTGAGAGACAGTGGTTTTTGAGACTTGAGGGGCACTGTTAAATGGTGCTAGTGAGGGAATCCATGGCAGAGGTGGTCATTGGTGGGGCACCAGCAGACATTGTCGCACAGGGCGCCACCAGCGCTAATGCCGGCCCTGGAGTGAATGATATATATGATACATGTACTCTTTGACTGCTGTTACCTCCTTTCTCGACTGGAGGGCTTCCCTTGTGCTATAATACGTCATGATTTTCATTTGGAATAGTAAAGCGGCAATGTCGCTACGAAGCCCTGGCCCACCTGGAAGGGCGCCTTTTCTCGTCATGATTCATATGGATATATATATATATATTCAGAAACACAAAGGATGCCGCACTCCAGAGATTGGTTTCAGAGTTGCTTTATTTTCACCACGACTGGTGGTAGTGGTGGTGAAAATAAAGCAACTCTGAAACCTGTCTCTGGAGTGCGGCATCCTTTGTGTTTCTGAATTTAAATATCGTGTAAGGATTCTACCCGTTGCTGCCTGCACCAGGTATTGAGCGCGCTGACATTGGGAATTAATTGTTATATATATATATATAAATATTTATTTACAGAGATATTTCTCAGTGCTGAAGTTATGAGACTGTGAAAGAACTATAATGAGTCTCTTTGAAGTTACCTGAAAGGCAGTAAAGTGTGGTACTGCTGCAGAGTACAAAAAAAAATTCTGCTAGATAGAGATATCTGACTTTTGTGTAGTGGCAGTTTTGACGCCATAAAGGGTATGCTGAAACGAACAGATCGGTATTATGTAGACAGCTAAGTGGATTAGTAAAGCCACAAAGTAGAAACACTTTGTAACAGACTAAATGTATGTGAGAGAGGGGCTATGGAGAGATGAGGGGCACGTTTGCAAGGATGGTAGTGGGCGCATCAAAGGAGGTCTTAGTGTGCAATTGTAAAGCACACGTTCACCCGTAGGCATCTTGGCGCCAAAATGATGGTTGCAATGGCTCCCACCAGCGCTAAAAGGCTGCGATGATGGGTATGTGGCAAGGTAAAGTAATACTGTGTCTTTTTTCTCTCTTTCTTAGTCTTTTTGGAGAGCGTACAGAGTTCGCAAAGGTAAGGTGACTTCGTCATTATTGACTTTAACACTTCACTCACGCGCACACACCCACCTACACTTTAAAACCAACAACCTATCTGCCTTCTACGTAGGATTGTGTTTTAAAAGGATAGTTTAGGCACTAGCAGAGATGGCATATCGTTGGATGGATGCTGCCCAGGCCCTAAATCTGGTTCTGGAGTCCAGCTCTGAGGCAGGATCAGAGACTGAGACAGCAGATACTGAGACAGCATCTGAGGGAGAGGACAATGGAGCCGAATCTGGGAGTGACTTTTCAGTCGGCGCAGTTCCATCCGATGACTCATCGTCCAGCGATTCTGAAGGAGACGATGTCAGTCGTGCTGTCCCTTTGCCAGCACAGTCTGTGCAGCAGGACACCCGTAACAGGTTAGAGCAACCCAGAGTGCAGGCACGTGCGGCCGCAAGCACAGACGGAGTGCTGTCTTGGCAGCCTCCCAATTTAGTTCAGCCCCAAATTCCGCCTTTCACTGGTGACGCTGGATGTAAAGTAGATACGGCAAATTTTTTGCCAATTGACTACTTCCATCTCTTTTTTGGTGTTGACTTCCTAGACGAAATTGTGCAGCAAACAAATTTGCGTGCCGAACAATTTCTGAGGGAGCAAGGAGGCACTCTTGGGCCTCATTCTAGGGCGCGCAAGTGGACTCCCACTTCACTAGGGGAGTTGAAGATATTTTTGGGCCTCACACTTAAAATGGGGGTAGTGCATAAACCAACCTTGCTATCCTACTGGTCTACTCGCACGGTTTGGTTAACCCCCATCTTTGCACCATACATGAGCAGAGATCGTTTTTGCTATTGCAGCGCATGCTGCATTTCAATGACAATTCTGCTGCATTGCCCCGGGACCATCCAGACTATGACAGGTTGTTCAAAATTCGGCCTGTCGTGGAACATTTGTCTGCCAGGTTTCCAGAGGTTTATACTCCCGGAAAGAATATAGCCATTGATGAGTCCTTGATCTTGTATAAAGGGCGGCTACTGTTTAGGCAGTACATTCCGAGCAAACGCGCTCGCTATGGCATCAAGCTGTACATGCTGTGTGAGAGCTCGACTGGCTATGTGTACAGCTTGAGAGTGTATACAGGGAAGGACACAACTCTTAACCCTGTAGGTTGCCCTCCCATGCTAGGGGTCACAGGAAAGATTGTATGGGAGCTTGTCCAGCCACTTCTTCACAAAGGTTATAACCTTTATGTGGACAATTTCTATACAGGAGTAGAGCTATTCAGTGAGCTCTACAAAGCTGGCACCGTGGCTTGTGGTACAATTCGTTGTCGCCGCAAAGGATTCCCGCAGGAGCTTGTTTGCAAGAAGCTCCAGAAATCCCAGAGCACTGCGTTGCGTTCCAACGAACTGCTCGCAGTTAAGTTCTCAGATAGGCGTGATGTGTACATGCTCACTACAATTCATGCTGAGAGCACTTCCCCTGTCACGGTTTGGGGTCAGATGGCCGAAGTCCACAAGCCCACCTGTATACTTGATTACAACAAGTACATGGGCGGAGTGGACAAGAACGACCAGGTTCTTCAGCCATACAATGCGAGTCGTAAAACTCGCACTTGGTATAAGAAACTGTTTACGCACCTGATCCAGATGGCAACATACAATGCGTATGTTGTTTATCGTGAGACCACCACAGGAAGACTCATGTCTTTCCTTGACTTTCAGTTGTCTGTAATTGAAAGTCTTACTGCTACAGAAGCAGAAGCCTCCACTTCATGTGTTCTGGAGGACGTGGCAAGGCTACAGGAGCGACACTTTGCAGATAAAATTCCTGCAACACCCAAAAAGGAGCGACCATGTCGTCGTTGTAAAGTGTGCTCGATGCAGGGAAAGAGGCAGGAGACTCGTGTTTACTGTCCCCAGTGCCCAAGTAAGCCTGCCTTCTGTTTTCCTACTTGCTTTATGTTGTATCACACTAAAGCAAAATACTGGGAAA
The DNA here is from genome assembly GCA_963921515.1 of Calotriton arnoldi. Lineage (NCBI taxonomy): Eukaryota > Metazoa > Chordata > Amphibia > Caudata > Salamandridae > Calotriton > Calotriton arnoldi. The sequence goes on from CAWUFW010014942.1 coordinate 353,083, forward strand.
TTGACTGAGGTGGAGCTGCCAATAGGATAACCTTTCAATTGGTGTGAATGGATACCTACTGTCTGTGGGCCACTCCTTCACTACGCAAGCAGCTGCAGGATATTTCTTCCTCTACTTCATGAAATCATGGACTTCTCAACACCTTTATCTGCTTTCAGAACGTGGTAGTTGTTCTGTTCGCCAATTGACAAGTGCATTATAGTCCCCACGCTGCACATACTGGTGGGCAGAACATATGCCACGTTGTCATGGAGTACCCGTGTTTCACATTCAACCGTTCTTCGTAGTTTATGATGTTCTCTTTAGGAAGTTTTTGAAAATTTCCAGCATGTTTGCCTTAGTTTCAAAGGTAGATATGCTTGCTCAGCTCGAGAAATGTTTAAGCGGCATACTCGGGCACCCCCCAACTTGCATCCACAAACTGGAAGGAGTTGGATAGAGCATTGTGAGAGCATTGATAGCTCGTGACAGAAATGTTCACTCAAGCTTCAAGTAGCTAGAGATGAAAGGCATTAGTATAGGGTCTCTTAACAATTGGACAGGGTTAGTCAGGACTCTGAGGACAGACACACGAACGGGTTAGAACAGCTTACGGTAGGTACGCTTTCCGAGGAATATTGCAAAGGTAGAAGGCAGATAGTAAAGGTAGTATAGATACACGTCCTGACTTCTTCTTCACCCATGGATTCAAATCCATTGCTGCCACACTCACACTGAATTTACTGTGGTACTTATGGGTCAATGCTGCTTGCCATGTTCATCCTCCGTTAGAACTTAGTAGATGGTCAGTTTGCTGTATGATAAGTGCATTACAGTCACTGCACATAACGGTGGATTGGACATATGCTACGTTGTCACGGACTACCCTTGTTTCACATTCATCCGTTCATAGTTTATGATGTTACCTTTTGAAAATTTCCAGCATTTTGCCTTAGTTTCAAAGGTAGATATGCTTGCTCAGCTTGAGGAATGGGCTTCACGGCATACTCGAGCACCCCCAACTTGCATCCACAAACTGGAAGGAGTTGGATTTAGCATAGTGAGTGCACTAAAGGTGCATGAAAGACATGTCTTCCTGAGCCTCATGTGGCTGTCATGGAAGTCATTAGTATAGGTTCACTGGGCATGAGTTCGGTAACGTTCTGGAAGAAGGAGGTGGAGACTTGACAGGTGGTAGAATATAGTCAAAGTCATTATGTCTTGTGGCATATGAATGTGATGGGCCCTTGCATGGCGGCAGTATGTTTGTGTGAGTGCAAGTGATATGGTTGTTTGGGCCCGTGGCTGGCGGTACGGAAGTCTTGTGTGTGGTGTGTGAATGGCGTGTGAATGGACCATAAAGTGGTTGGTGCCGTGATGTGGCTTTATGGCTCCCCTTCAGAAGGCTTGGCTTCAATATTTATATACTTTGATAAGTATTTGTGCTTTGAAGCCAGCGTTTCTGGAGGTGCTAAAACCAACCTGTGTAAGTGGTGGATTAGCTTTATCAAATGAGTGTTAGATTTATATTTGTGTCTGTTTAATGGCCTTTTGTAAGATATTTTTTTTTCCACAATGGGTAGCAGGGGACTTTCTGCCCTAGCTCAGTCGTCACCTAGGCAAACCATTACATTTTTGAGTAGTAGACAAAGGGGGAAGTACAAGGGTGAATGACTTGCGTGGTTCTCACTGTTTTTTTTACCCAACATGCCCTGCTAGCCTCAAATTTTGTTGGAAAAAATCACTATTTCCACACATTTTTGTGTGGGAAAGTTGTGGCATCGCCGGGCAGACATGCATTTCCTACCACCCAGTGTTCCCCAAGGTCTCCCGATAAAAATGGTACCTCACTCGTGTGGGAGGCCCAAGTATCCACGACAGGCTAGGGCCCAAAAGGTATTGAGGCGACATTAAAATTGCCTATCACAAAACAACCTGGTTTTGCAAGGGGGTCACCTCGGTTTTTGGCCCCGTGCTCGGTGGGCAGCTAGGGAAACCTATCAAACCCACACATTTCTGAAAACTAGACACCCGGGGGTTCCAGGGAGGTATGGCTTGCGTGGATCCCCCAACGTTTTCTTACCCAGAATCCCCTGCAAACCTCGAATTTAGGTGGAAAAATCACTTTTTCCACACATTTTTGTGTGGGAAAGTTGTGGCATCGCCAGGCAGACATGCATTTCCTACCACCCAGTGTTCCCCAAGGTCTCCCGATAAAAATGGTACCTCACTCGTGTGGGAGGCCCAAGTACCCACGACAGGCAAGGGCCCAAAACGTAGTGAGGCGACATTAAAATTGCCTATCACAAAACAACCTGGTTTTGCAAGGGGGTCACCTCGGTTTTTGGCCCCGTGCTCGGTGGGCAGCTAGGGAAACCTATCAAACCCACACATTTCTGAAAACTAGACACCCGGGGGTTCCAGGGAGGTATGGCTTGCGTGGATCCCCCAACGTTTTCTTACCCAGAATCCCCTGCAAACCTCGAATTTAGGTGGAAAAATCACTTTTTCCACACATTTTTGTGTGGGAAAGTTGTGGCATCGCCGGGCAGACATGCATTTCCTACCACCCAGTGTTCCCCAAGGTCTCCCGATAAAAATGGTACCTCACTCGTGTGGGAGGCCCAAGTACCCACGACAGGCTAGGGCCCAAAAGGTATTGAGGCGACATTAAAATTGCCTATCACAAAACTACCTGGTTTTGCAAGGGGGTCACCTCGGTTTTTGGCCCCGTGCTCGGTGGGCAGCTAGGGAAACCTATCAAACCCACACATTTCTGAAAACTAGACACCCGGGGGTTCCAGGGAGGTATGGCTTGCGTGGATCCCCCAACGTTTTCTTACCCAGAATCCCCTGCAAACCTCGAATTTAGGTGGAAAAATCACTTTTTCCACACATTTTTGTGTGGGAAAGTTGTGGCATCGCCGGGCAGACATGCATTTCCTACCACCCAGTGTTCCCCAAGGTCTCCCGATAAAAATGGTACCTCACTCGTGTGGGAGGCCCAAGTATCCACGACAGGCTAGTGCCCAAAAGGTATTGAGGCGACATTAAAATTGCCTATCACAAAACAACCTGGTTTTGCAAGGGGGGTCACCTCGGTTTTGGCCCCGTGCTCGGTGGGCAGCTAGGGAAACCTATCAAACCCACACATTTCTGAAAACTAGACACCCGGGGGTTCCAGGGAGGTATGGCTTGCGTGGATCCCCCAACGTTTTCTTACCCAGAATCCCCTGCAAACCTCGAATTTAGGTGGAAAAATCACTTTTCCACACATTTTTGTGTGGGAAAGTTGTGGCATCGCCGGGCAGACATGCATTTCCTACCACCCAGTGTTCTCAAGGTCTCCCGATAAAAATGGTACCACACTCGTGTGGGAGGCCCAAGTACCCACGACAGGCTAGGGCCCAAAAGGTATTGAGGCGACATTAAAATTGCCTATCACAAAACTACCTGGTTTTGCAAGGGGGTCACCTCGGTTTTTGGCCCCGTGCTCGGTGGGCAGCTAGGGAAACCTATCAAACCCACACATTTCTGAAAACTAGACACCCGGGGGTTCCAGGGAGGTATGGCTTGCGTGGATCCCCCAACGTTTTCTTACCCAGAATCCCCTGCAAACCTCGAATTTAGGTGGAAAAATCACTTTTTCCACACATTTTTGTGTGGGAAAGTTGTGGCATCGCCGGGCAGACATGCATTTCCTACCACCCAGTGTTCCCCAAGGTCTCCTGATAAAAATGGTACCTCACTCGTGTGGGAGGCCCAAGTACCCACGACAGGCTAGGGCCCAAAAGGTATTGAGGCGACATTAAAATTGCCTATCACAAAATGTTTTGGGCCCTAGCCTGTCGCGGGTACTTGGGCCTCCCTCACGAGTGAGGCACCATTTTTATCGGGAGACCTTGGGGAACACTGGGTGGTAGGAAATGCATGTCTGCCCGGCGATGCCACAACTTTCCCACACAAAAATGTGTGGAAAAAGTGATTTTTTCAGCTAAATTTGAGGTTTGCAGGGGATTCTGGGTAAGAAAACGTTGGGGGATCCACGCAAGCCATACCTCCCTGGAACCACCCGGGTGTCTACTTTTCAGAAATGTGTGTGTTTGGTAGGTTTCTCTAGATGGCCGCCGAGCACGGGGCCAAAAACCCAGGTGACCCCCCTTGCAAAACCAGGTGGTTTTGAGATAGGCAATTTTGAGGTCGCCTCACTACGTTGTGGGCCCTTGCCTGTCGCTGGTACTTGGGCCTCCCACACAAGTGAGGCACCATTTTTATCGGGAGACCTGGGGAACGCTGGGTGGTAGGAAATTTGTGTGAGGCCAGTGATGCCACACTTTCCCACACACAAATGTGTGAAAAAAGTGATTTTTTCAGCTAAAATTGAGGTTTGCAAGGGATTCTGGGTAAGGAAACGTTGGGGGATCCACGCAAGCCATACCTCCCTGGAAGCCCCGGGTGTCTACTTTTCAGAAATGTGTGGGCTTGGTAGGTTTCCTTAGATGGCCGCCGAGCACGGGGCCAAAACCCAGGTGACTCCCTTGCAAAACCAGGTGGTTTTGAGATAGGCAATTTTGAGGTCGCCTCACTACGTTATGGGCCCTTGCCTGTCGCGGGTACTTGGGCCTCCCACACAAGTGAGGCACCATTTTTATCGGGAGACCTGGGGGAACGCTGGGTGGTAGGAAATTTGTGTGAGGCCAGTGATGCCACACGTTCCCACACACAAATGTGTGAAAAAGTGATTTTTTCAGCTAAAATTGAGGTTTGCAAGGGATTCTGGGTAAGGAAACGTTGGGGGATCCATGCAAGCCATACCTCCCTGAAGCCCCCGGGTGTCTACTTTTCAGAAATGTGTGTGTTTGGTAGGTTTCCCTAGATGGCCGCCGAGCACGGGCCAAAAACCCAGGTGACTCCCCTTGCAAAACCAGGTGGTTTTGAGATAGGCAATTTTGAGGTCGCCTCACTACGTTGTGGGCCCTTGCCTGTCGCGAGTACTTGGGCCTCCCACACAAGTGAGGCACCATTTTTATCGGGAGACCTGGGGGAACGCTGGGTGGTAGGAAATTTGTGTGAGGCCAGTGATGCCACACTTTCCCACACACAAATGTGTGAAAAAGTGATTTTTTCAGCTAAAATTGAGGTTTGCAAGGGATTCTGGGTAAGGAAACGTTGGGGGATCCACGCAAGCCATACCTCCCTGGAAGCCCCCGGGTGTCTACTTTTCAGAAATGTGTGTGTTTGGTAGGTTTCCTAGATGGCCGCCGAGCACGGGGCCAAAACCCAGGTGACTCCCCTTGCAAAACCAGGTGGTTTTGAGATAGGCAATTTTGAGGTCGCCTCACTACGTTGTGGGCCCTTGCCTGTCGCGGGTACTTGGGCCTCCCACACAAGTGAGGCACCATTTTTATCGGGAGACCTGGGGGAACGCTGGGTGGTAGGAAATTTGTGTGAGGCCAGTGATGCCACACTTTCCCACACACAAATGTGTGAAAAAAGTGATTTTTTCAGCTAAAATTGAGGTTTGCAAGGGATTCTGGGTAAGGAAACGTTGGGGGATCCACGCAAGCCATACCTCCCTGGAAGCCCCCGGGTGTCTACTTTTCAGAAATGTGTGGGTTTGGTAGGTTTCCCTAGATGGCCGCCGAGCACGGGGCCAAAAACCCAGGTGACTCCCCTTGCAAAACCAGGTGGTTTTGAGATAGGCAATTTTGAGGTCGCCTCACTACGTTGTGGGCCCTTGCCTGTCGCGTGGTACTTGGGCCTCCCACACAAGTGAGGCACCATTTTTATCGGGAGACCTGGGGGAACGCTGGGTGGTAGGAAATTTGTGTGAGGCCAGTGATGCCACACTTTCCCACACACAAATGTGTGAAAAAAGTGATTTTTTCAGCTAAAATTGAGGTTTGCAAGGGATTCTGGGTAAGGAAACGTTGGAGGATCCACGCAAGCCATACCTCCCTGGAAGCCCCCGGGTGTCTACTTTTCAGAAATGTGTGGGTTTGGTAGGTTTCCTAGATGGCCGCCGAGCACGGGGCCAAAACCCAGGTGACTCCCTTGCAAAACCAGGTGGTTTTGAGATAGGCAATTTTGAGGTCGCCTCACTACGTTGTGGGCCCTTGCCTGTCGCGGGTACTTGGGCCTCCCACACAAGTGAGGCACCATTTTTATCGGGAGACCTGGGGGAACGCTGGGTGGTAGGAAATTTGTGTGAGGCCAGTGATGCCACACTTTCCCACACACAAATGTGTGAAAAAAGTGATTTTTTCAGCTAAAATTGAGGTTTGCAAGGGATTCTGGGTAAGGAAACGTTGGGGGATCCACGCAAGCCATACCTCCTTGGAAGCCCCCGGGTGTCTACTTTTCAGAAATGTGTGTGTTTGGTAGGTTTCCCTAGGTGCCGGCAGAGCTAGGGTTCACAAACTACAGCTAGGCATTTTGCCAAAAAAGGGTCATTTTTCACTGCGAAATTGAGGTGTGACCACGTTGCGTTTTGCGCCGTTTCCTGTCGCAGGCACTAGGCCGACCCACACAAGTGAGGTACCATTTTTCTCGTAAGACTTTGGGGGACGCGGAGTGGGTGGAAATTTGTGGATCCACGCAGATTCCAGAACTTTCCACCACAGAAATGTGGGGGAAATGTGTTTTTTGGACAATTTTTTATGTTTGCAAGGGATTCTGGGTAACAGAACCTGGTGGGAGGCAGTCAAGTCACCCCATCCTGGATTCCCTGGGTGTCTAGTTTTCAAAAATGTATAGGCTTGCTAGGTTTCCCTAGGTGCCGGCAGAGGTAGGGTTCAAAAACTACAGCTAGGAACTTTGCCAAAAAAGGGTCATTTTTCACTGCGAAATTGAGGTGGGACCGCGTTGCGTTTTGCGCCGTTTCCTGTCGCAGGCACTAGGCCGACCCACACAAGTGAGGTACCATTTTTCTCGTAAGACTTTGGGGAACGCGGGGTGGGTGGAAATTTGTGGATCCACGCAGATTCCAGAACTTTCCACCACAGAAATGTGGGGAAAATGTGTTTTTTTGACAATTTTTATGTTTGCAAGGGATTCTGGGTAACAGAACCTGGTGGGAGGCAGTCAAGTCACCCCATCCTGGATTCCCCTGGGTGTCTAGTTTTCAAAAATGTATAGGTTTGCTAGGTTTCCCTAGGTGCCGGCAGAGGTAGGGTTCAAAAACTACAGCTAGGCACTTTGCCAAAAAAGGGTCATTTTTCACTGCGAAATTGAGGTGGGACCGCGTTGCGTTTTGCGCCGTTTCCTGTCGCAGGCACTAGGCCGACCCACACAAGTGAGGTACCATTTTTCTCGTAAGACTTTGGGGAACGCGGGGTGGGTGGAAATTTGTGGATCCACGCAGATTCCAGAACTTTCCACCACAGAAATGTGGGGAAAATGTGTTTTTTTGACAATTTTTTATGTTTGCAAGGGATTCTGGGTAACAGAACCTGGTGGGAGGCAGTCAAGTCACCCCATCCTGGATTCCCCTGGGTGTCTAGTTTTCAAAAATGTATAGGTTTGCTAGGTTTCCCTAGGTGCCGGCAGAGGTAGGGTTCAAAAACTACAGCTAGGCACTTTGCCAAAAAAGGGTCATTTTTCACTGCGAAATTGAGGTGGGACCGCGTTGCGTTTTGCGCCGTTTCCTGTCGCAGGCACTAGGCCGACCCACACAAGTGAGGTACCATTTTTCTCGTAAGACTTTGGGGAACGCGGGGTGGGTGGAAATTTGTGGATCCACGCAGATTCCAGAACTTTCCACCACAGAAATGTGGGGAAAATGTGTTTTTTTGACAATTTTTTATGTTTGCAAGGGATTCTGGGTAACAGAACCTGGTGGGAGGCAGTCAAGTCACCCCATCCTGGATTCCCCTGGGTGTCTAGTTTTCAAAAATGTATAGGTTTGCTAGGTTTCCCTCGGTGCCGGCAGAGGTAGGGTTCAAAAACTACAGCTAGGCACTTTGCCAAAAAAGGGTCATTTTTCACTGCGAAATTGAGGTGGGACCGCGTTGCGTTTTGCGCCGTTTCCTGTCGCAGGCACTAGGCCGACCCACACAAGTGAGGTACCATTTTTCTCGTAAGACTTTGGGGAACGCGGGGTGGGTGGAAATTTGTGGATCCACGCAGATTCCAGAACTTTCCACCACAGAAATGTGGGGAAAATGTGTTTTTTTGGACAATTTTTATGTTTGCAAGGGATTCTGGGTAACAGAACCTGGTGGGAGGCAGTCAAGTCACCCCATCCTGGATTCCCTGGGTGTCTAGTTTTCAAAAATGTATAGGTTTGCTAGGTTTCCCTAGGTGCCGGCAGAGGTAGGGTCCAAAAACTACAGCTAGGCACTTTGCCAAAAAGGGTCATTTTTCACTGCAAAATGTAGGTGGGACCGCGTTGCGTTTTGCGCCGTTTCCTGTCGCAGGCACTAGGCCGACCCACACAAGTGAGGTACCATTTTTCTCGTAAGACTTTGGGGAACGCGGGGTGGGTGGAAATTTGTGGATCCACGCAGATTCCAGAACTTTCCACCACAGAAATGTGGGGAAAATGTGGTTTTTTTGACAATTTTTTATGTTTGCAAGGGATTCTGGGTAACAGAACCTGGTGGGAGGCAGTCAAGTCACCCCATCCTGGATTCCCCTGGGTGTCTAGTTTTCAAAAATGTATAGGTTTGCTAGGTTTCCCTAGGTGCCGGCAGAGGTAGGGTTAAAAACTACAGCTAGGCACTTTGCCAAAAAAGGGTCATTTTTCACTGCGAAATTGAGGTGGGACCGCGTTGCGCTTTGCGCCGTTTCCTGTCGCAGGCACTAGGCCGACCCACACAAGTGAGGTACCATTTTTCTCGTAAGACTTTGGGGAACGCGGGTGGGTGGAAATTTGTGGATCCACGCAGATTCCAGAACTTTCCACCACAGAAATGTGGGGAAAATGTGGGTTTTTGACAATTTTTTATGTTTGCAAGGGATTCTGGGTAACAGAACCTGGTGGGAGGCAGTCAAGTCACCCCATCCTGGATTCCCCTGGGTGTATAGTTTTCAAAAATGTATAGGTTTGCTAGGTTTCCCTAGGTGCCGGCAGAGCTAGGGTTCAAAAACTACAGCTAGGCACTTTGCCCAAAAGGGTCATTTTTCACTGCGAAATTGAGGTGTGACCACGTTGCGTTTGCGCCGTTTCCTGTCGCAGGCACTAGGCCGACCCACACAAGTGAGGTACCATTTTTCTCGTAAGACTTTGGGGAACGCGGGGTGGGTGGAAATTTGTGGATCCACGCAGATTCCAGAACTTTCCACCACAGAAATGTGGGGAAAATGTGGTTTTTTTGACAATTTTTTCTGTTTGCAAGGGATTCTGGGTAACAGAACTTGGTGGGAGGCAGTCAAGTCACCCCATCCTGGATTCCCTGGGTGTCTAGTTTTCAAAAATGTATAGGTTTGCTAGGTTTCCCTAGGTGCCGGCAGAGCTAGGGTTCAAAACTACAGCTAGGCACTTTGCCAAAAAGGGTCATTTTTCACTGCGAAATTGAGGTGTGACCACGTTGCGTTTTGCGCCGTTTCCTGTCGCAGGCACTAGGCCGACCCACACAAGTGAGGTACCATTTTTCTCGTTAGACTTTGGGGAACGCGGGGTGGGTGGAAATTTGTGGATCCACGCAGATTCCAGAACTTTCCACCACAGAAATGTGGGGAAAATGTGATTTTTTTGACAATTTTTTATGTTTGCAAGGGATTCTGGGTAACAGAACCTGGTGGGAGGCAGTCAAGTCACCCCATCCTGGATTCCCCTGGGTGTCTAGTTTTCAAAAATGTATAGGTTTGCTAGGTTTCCTAGGTGCCGGCAGAGCTAGGGTTCAAAAACTACACCTAGGCACTTTGCAAAAAAAGGGTAATTTTTCATTGTGAAAATGTGGTACGTCCACGTTGCATTTTGAGCCATTTCCTGTTGTGGGCACAAGGGCTACCCACACAAGTGAGGTACCATTTTTATCGGGAGACTTAGGGTAACACAGAATTGTAGAGCAACTGTTATTACCTATTGACTTTCGATGCATTTCTGCCTTCCAAATGAAAGACAATGTGTAAAAAATAAGTCATTTTGAAAAATGACCTATAATTCTCATGCTAGTATGGGTACTCCCAATTTCGGAAATGTGCAAATATCTACTGTTTCTAAAATCTACATTTTGTTCCCATTTCAGAAATACATAGGTGTCTTTCATAACAATTTTTCCATGTATACATTTTCCCAAAATAATTGCTATATACCCGGTACTTAAAAAAAATCATTGCAAGATGTTGCTCAATTATTGGCTCTGGGTTCGTCGGGTTCTTGGTGAACCTACAAGTCCTATATATCCCCACAACCAGAAAGGTCCAGCGGATATAACGGTATATTGCCTTCAAATAGCTGTCATAATTAGAAGAAGTTACAGGTGAAAACGTTGACACAAATGGCTGTTTTTTTCAACTAATTTTCAATTTTTCCTTTATTTAACTGTTAGTTTCTATAAGGAAAACTTTAAGGATCTACACAAATGACCCCTTGCTGAATTCAGAATTTTGTCTACTTTTCATAAATGTATGGCTTTCCAGGATCCATTATTGGTTTCATACCCATCTCTACCATTAACTGGAAGGAGGTTGAAAGCACAAAAATAGCAAAAATAGGCTATGTCCCAGAAAAATGCCAAAACTGTGTAACATTTTTTGGTTTTCTGACAAAAGTCTGTCATTCCCTAAAATCTGGGAAAATGTAGATTTCAGCCCCACAAACCTTTTTTTGATACCATTTGCAGGGAAAAACCCAGACGCTTTTATATGCGGGACTTTTTCCCATTTTTCCCCAAAAACCAAAATATATCTGTATTTTGGCTAAAATCTGGGACCCCTCCAGGGGAATCCACAAACCCTGGGTACCTTTAGAATCCCCATGATGTTGGAAGAAAAGGACGCAAATTTGGCGTGGATACCTTATGTGGTCCAAAAGTTACAGAGGCCTAATCGCGAACTACTACAAATAGCCAAAAAAGGGCTCAGCACTGGGGGGGAAAAGGCCCAGCAGTTAAGGGGTTAAAGAACAAAGATTTTCAGCATATGCCTAGTATAAATTATTGTTGTATTTTAGAACGATTTTGATGTTAGCCAAACACAAATGTCACCCCTGTTTATCATTTTGCTTATAAGAGAGGCATGGGAAAGCAAGTAGGTCTAGCCTTGGTAAGCTGGTTCAAATGTTATTTATTTATTTTTTAAAATTAAGCATACGCCATCAAATTGTAAAGAAGAAAAAAAGGAAAACATGTAGCTGTTGACACCTGGCAGCTATGCATTTGTAATAAAACATTTAAAAATAATAATAATGGAACAGTACATGTGCTTTCCTAGCAGGCAGGTGTACAAAGAAAGCTATAGAGGCTTTTTCATTTAAATTCACATCACAAGAAAATGAGATTCTTAATGGAGCAAATATATGGTGCTAGTGGCTTTGAATTACTGCAACCTTAAAAAAAGAAGGATGACTAAAAATGTTTTATATTATACGAAGAAAAAGCTTGGGCAGAGTAAAGTGTTACCTCTGGAGCCATGGCACTGAAAGGTGTCTCTTTATATGCAGGTCTGCACATGTGAAATAATGCTTTGGAGAGTCATGCCTGATGTACGGCAACTGAGTGAACCATGATTGTATGCTTTGGTGGATGGAAGAAAAATTTCAATGACTGTTGAAGAAAGAGAGCAATTAGAGAAAAATTTGATGGCTCGCCAAAGACACCCTATATATGCACATTGCCTCTAAGTTAAGTCTGACGGCTTTTTGTGACAAGCTACCAGAGGGTTAAACACAGGTTTACTTTATTAACTTTTGTAATCCACCCTGTATAAATATAGATCATAGAACCACAGAAACTTAGCAGTTATAGTTACCCGAGCTAACTGTCAGATACCTTGTTTCTCCATGGAACAGAATAGACTTGGCTCCCAATGCCTGTCCACCAGTATTACAAGCATAGATCCCAGTCTGGCATCACCAGCAAGGGGGAAAGGGGAATGGACAGAGAAGAGACAGCTCCTTCCTTACTGCTGTGCTCTCATGACTGGATACTCTGCTACTTTACAATTCACAGCACCTTTATAGAACTCTCAAGAGAATTCCATCATATTCACTTTTGCGTGAGCTCCGCTCTGCACACTTCAATTTAATCTCGTGAGGTGACTAGCTGCTCATCCTCCATCTCTTCAGTGAGAGTTCCTGTGGTGAGGGTGCAGTGTTCCTGGTCTACACATCTTTCATTCACCCGCCTTCAAGTCCTCCTTCTTTGGCTCCTTGTAGTGCGAAAACCCAGGTTGTCGCTGCTTATCCACCATCCGTGAAAGGAAGCTAGCATTCTGAGGAGAGTGTCACGGTAGCTGAGGAACTGTTCAATGATAAAATCAGCAAGCAACTTGCGCTCTCAACTCTTGCGCTTGCAGCGATCAGTCAGCCCTCTTATACTTCCCTTCTGGTGCCTTTCCTGTCATTTCCTTTCTCTCTCTTTCCCTCCCCATGCTTTTTTTTTGCTTGCACTGTATTATCTGACAGGAAGAAACTTTGGAACTTATGAATTCTCTTCTCTCCTCAGTTCCATGATAGAGTAAGAAAAAAATTGTCATTGGTGTTCTGAGTGAATCTGTGAAACTGAAGTTATAGTCATTGCAAAACTGAATATTGGAGCCCGTTAACAATTTTGGATTCTTCATTGTAAGAGAACTGTGTTGTTGAGGTATAATCTGCCACTGTCTCTCTGGATACTTGAACTCTCCAGAGAATCTATTCATAACTGCATTACCAGACTATCACATGGTATTGGTCTGCAGGAAAAGTCTATAGAAGAGAGGCTAATAACTCCTATAAGTTGGGTATGAATATTAAGTATAGAACGTCTACAGATAAATTGTTTAGTATGTAGAGTATTATATTGAATATGTTTTTGTTATATGTGCATTAGGTGCCCTCTCAAGTTGGAGATAGCTAACCTCACACAGAAGTAACTGTGAAGTAGCATAGTATCCATTTGAGAGGGCCCAGCAATAGGGCAGGAGCGGTCTATTCTCTGGCCTGTTCCCCTTTCCCCTTACTTGTGATGCCAGGCAGGGATGTAGGCTGGTAGCACCGGTGGGCGGGCATTGGGATCCTACGTCTATTATGTTACTGTGGAGAACCAAGGTATCTAACAGATAGATGTGCCCACGTATCTTCTCCACCTGGGCAGAATAGCGGAAGGCTTTAGTTTAAAATCTCTGCGTGAAATGTTAGAAGTTATTCAGAGATAGATAGTCATGGTTAGAGAGGAGAATAAGAATCTTAGACAGAATATAATCACTTCACGTCAAGAAACTAACACACTATCTCATAAGGTCAATGGGTTGGTTGCAGGGTCCAATCCTTTGTCCCAGTCAGAACCTTCCACTTCATCCCAGGAGAAACATCAAGGGACAGTAGCTCCCCTCATTCCACTTGCCCCTCCAGAAAGGTTCAGTGGTGACCCACAGACAGCTCAAATTTTTCTCACACAATGTGCTTTACATTTCATGTGTCGTACAACATTGTTTCCAGATGCTTAGTCATGGGTAGCCTTTGTTCTGTCACATTTGAGTGGGGAGTCTGCAAACTGGTCCATGCCTTTGGTTGCTAGGAATGATCCTTTTTTGTATAATTTTGAAAGTTTTAAGGCGGAGTTTTTAAGAATCTTTATAGGAGGAACGTGTCCAAGGCTACAGACTAGTTGTTGGAACAACGCCAGGGAAACAGAGAGCTGGTGGCCTATCTAGCTCACTTCAACAAATTAATAGTTGAAACAAACTGGCTGGAGGAAAACAGGGCAGCACTTTTTTACAGAGGGCTACGGGATGAGTTGAAAGATACCTTGGCTCAGATACCTATTAGGCCTACAGAACTGTCCACTTTAGTGGATTTGGTGTTAGAAATTGACATCTGTTGGTCTTAGCGCAAGTGAGAAAAAATAAAAGATTTCCGACAGAACCCTCCTAGGTTTGATCGAGCAAGATCTGAAATGGCAAAGAGTTCAGAAGCATCGTCTGAGGTGGAACTGATGCAGATTGGAGCAGTACGGGGTCCTTTGACAAAAGAAGAAAAAGACAAAATAAGACAGAACAATCTTGGCTCATTTGTAGTGCAGAAAGACTACTGATATACCTTATGTTGTAGCTTAGTATATATCTTTAAGTCTCAGAAATGTTTATGAAACAGTAACACTCAGTGGATGATTTTATTAGCGATTTCATTTGAGATGGCAATTGAGATGTCTTCAGTGATGTTACTGACCATGTCATTAGCGATGTAATATGTGAGGTCATAAGCTGTGCACTGTTGGGAGCGTAAGTTATAGTTAGCTCAGGTAACTATAACTGCTGAATTTCACTGGCTTTGTACGAGTGAAATCTGAGCCTAACTATAATGTCCCTTTAATTTTTGTTTTTTTTCAATGAATTTCTAAGGTTTTTTAAGTCTGTTTCCTAACTATAATGTCCATGTAGCCTTTGTTTTTTTCAGTGAATTTCAAAGTTTTTTTTACTTTATAAAAATTCGCTAAAAATTATAATGCCCACGTAATCTTTTTTCAGTACATTTCTATGGTTTTTAATGTTAATTCCTAACTATAACGTCCCTGTAACCTTTGTTTTTCAGTGAATTTCGAAGGTTTTTCAAATTTTATTTCCTAACTGTAACCTGAAACCTTTGTGAGTTGGCGTGTGATTGGCTGTATGGGTCTGTGAGTGGGTGTGTGAGTGGCTGTTTGGGTGTGTGAGTAGTTTTCTAGGTGTGTGAGTGGCTGTTGGGGTTTGTGAGTGGGTATGTGAGTGGTTATGTGGGTGTGTCAGTGGGTGTTTTAGTGGCTGTATGGGTGTGTGAGTGGGTGTGTGGGTCTGTGAGTGTGTGAGAGGGAATGAATGGGTATGGCAGTGGGTGTGTAAGTGTCGGTGTGGGTGTGTCAGTAGCTGTGTGAGTGACTGGGCCAGAACAGAAACTCACCTGCCCCTTTATCGAACAAGAGTCCACAGTTTGGCAGAAAAAGTCTGCCCAACAGGAGTACTTTTGACTGGTTAATTAGTAAGTGCTACCGCGTTGGGTAATAAGTAATTCATATTCTACACTATAGCTGCGTAATGGACCACAAGGAAATGTCTCCAGTGACATTTTGTGCATGTAAGTTCTGCAATATGAATGTTCCTCAAGTGTCTTGATCCACAAATCTGTGATAACATGAATCCTCATCTAGAGAAGAGGATGAGACTACAAAGACGGGAATCTCCAACAAACAAGGGTCCTTCCTTCCAACCATATGAAGTAAGTGCTTCTTTGTTTGGTGGAGAAGTCCACAAAGTTCCTCTGAATCAAGAATGCATCACCAAACTCGGCGGGAAACATGCTCGGGCCTTTTGGTGAGCTGTACATCATTGTGGGAAAAGGTGGAAAGACCTTTGCCTACTTCTAAGGTGTACATTGCGGGGCCAAACGGGCAGAGCTTCCAGGTGATTTGTACATTTGCATATGCGTAGTAATGTAAATGGAGTTCCATGGACAGGACAAAAAAGCATGCACTCCCCATTCCCAACATTTCCCCGATGCCGGCTCCTGATGGAGGCGGGGTGCCGGCTGGTGCAGTGGGGGTATTGGGATTCCCTCTGCAGCCTGCAACACTGATGAAGTGGGTGCCCTGGGTGGGCTCCAGGTCACCTACTCTTTATTGGCCAGGCCTCTAGGGTGGATCCTGGGGCCAAAATAGACCCAGGGAGGAGGACTGTGCAGCCTCCCTCCCCCTTAACTGACTAGCTGGGCCCCAGGGGATAGGGCTGGGGCCAACATTGGCCTGGGGAGGGGGGGCTCTGTGCCCCAATTCCCCCTTTTTTATACAGCCGGGCCCCGGGAGATGGCGTCTATAGCTTGTGCCCTCTCCATTCATTGCTAAATACTCCACATATTACAACACTCATAAATTCTTCTCTGACATCATTGATAATATTTCTGCTACATTTGCTGTAAAATTATTGATGAGAAATCTGTGCATGGAGGGGGCATGAGCTAAAGTTACCTTAGGGCATGAGTTCTAGTTAGTTTCTTCCAATAACTCTAACTGCTTAACTTCTATGGTTTTGTGTGTGTAAAACATGACGTTAACTATAACGTCCCAGTAACCTTTGATTTTTTAGTGAGATATATATATATGTACATATCTATCTATCTATATATCTATCTATATATATATATATCTATATATATATATATATATATATATATATATATATCCAAAATATACCAAGTAAACGCGCACTCAGGAACGTAGGCCTGGCAGATATTCGTACCAGAAAGATTTATTGCTCCATAAATCTGACGTGACGCGTTTCAGCAGTCCTGCTGCCTTGTTCACACAAATTTCATAAACAAACATTGCGGTCTTTAACATGACGTATAGTAATGAAAAGAGGACTCAACACATAGATCCTCCGTGTAGTTGACATTGGCGGCCATTTTGGAGTGTGCAAAGTGCTGTGTTACAGAATAAATGATGTATTTGCCGAGAAACATCGATAAGGCCTCCCAACATTTAGCAACAGGGGGATTTAGCTCAAATAGTCACTATCCCCAGGCAGAGATATAGACACAATATCAAATACAGTTGTAATAACCATATGAAACTGCCGTGCTGTGAATAAATTCCAAACTGTAACACTGCTCTAGTATTGAACTCATGGTCTTAGAACCATACATTGCGCTATCTAAATGGGCATTAAACATAATAGGCAAGTGCCCAAATAAACCACAAACAGATGTACATATCTATCTATCTATCTATCTATCTATCTATCTATCTCTCTCTCTCTCTCTATATATATATATATATTCACTGAAAAAACCATAGGTTTCAGGCACGTTATAGTTAGAAATTAGCATTTAAAAAAAACTTAGAAATTCACTGAAAAAACCATAGGTTTGAGGGGCGTTATAGTTAGTTGGACATTTCACTTGTACAAAACCATAGAAATTCCCCCGTTATAGTTAGTTCAGCTAACTATAACTTGCGCGCCCGCAATGCACTGCTGATGACGTCACATATTACATCACTCATGACATGGTCAGTGACATCACTCATGACATCACTGATGACATCCCAAATGACATCACTGATGACAGCACTGATGACATCATCCAGTGAATGTGTGTTTTTATGAAAATTAAATATGTTTTATGTATGTATATCTCAAGGTCGATGGAAGAATAAATGGGTATAAGTGTCTAAATGGATGATTTTTTTTTGTAAAATTGATTGTATAACTGATTAAGTGTATCTTAGTGAATACATGGGTTAGTGAGTAATGTTTAAATATGAAAATATCTGTATCAGTCTCTCACTTTGTGTATAAGTGGCTGCATGGGTTGGTGAGTAGCTACATGAGTGTCTATATGGGTTATTAGTTGGTTTTTTGAGTATCAGTATGAGTGTCTGAGTGTCTGTATGGTTCGGTGGGGGTATTACTTAGTGCATAGATGCATGAATGAGTGACTCACTGTTTGTATGTGTTGAAGACAGCATATGTGCAGGACTGTATAGGTGGATGAGTATGTGTATGGGTGTGTTAGTGAGTGAATGACTGTCTCAATAGTGTCTTTATGAGTAACTACATATGTTTTAAACTAGTATATGTGAGTATTGGTGTATATAAGTGAGTATATGTGAGAGATTGGAAGAGTTCCTGTACAAATAAGTAGGTGTTTCTATAAGTGATTGTTTAAGAGAGTAAGTATGTGTAAGTTTCTGTCGAAGTAAGTGCGGTAGTGTGTGTATAACTGTATATGCAAGTAAATGGATGTTTGATACTTTGTTTGCATGTGTGACTATGTGTGTGAGTAACTCTATGGAAGAGTGGCGGTGTGTAACAGGATGTATAGGTGTATGAGTACATATGATGAGTGAGTACATGTATTAGTTTGTATTTTTGAGTGTGTGTATCAAAGGTTATATTAGGGTGAGAGGAGGTCTGCCACTCTATCACAAGGATGATGTCATCAGTGATGTCATCAGTGATGTCACTTGAGATGTCATCAGTGATGTCATGAGTGATGTCACTGACCATGTCATGAGTGATGTAATATGTGACGTCATCAGCAGTGCATTGCGAGCGCGCGAGTTATAGTTAGCTGAACTAACTATAACGGGGGAATTTCTATGGTTTCGTATCGAGTGAAATGTCCAACTAACTATAACGCCCCTCAAACCTATGGTTTTTTCAGTGAATTTCTAAGGTTTTTTTAAATGCTAATTTCTAACTATAACGTGCCTGAAACCTATGGTTTTTTCAGTGAATATATATATGTGTGTATATGTGTGTATATATATATATATAAAATTAAAAAATCTGCAACAAGACCCCTTAATTGAAATAAAACCTGCTGACAAAGGGGGAAATGTAGTAATTCAAAATAAAGAAGACTACATATGGGAAGCGAACAGCCAATTACAGGATGAGACATGCTATGAAATAATGGAACATAACCCAATGAAGGAAATAGAGACAACAATAAATAAACATCTAAATGAATGGTTTGCAAAAGGTTTGTTAGACGAGGATGAGAAGAAATATCTGACAGTTGCACACCCAGTAGAAGCTACTATTTATTTTTTGCCAAAAGTGCATAAACGTCTATGTAAACCACCAGGCAGACCAATTGTATCTGCAAATGGGTCAATAATGGAACCGATGTCAAACTATATTGATCATTTCCTGGCACCAATAGTGAAAGACCTCACTTCTTACTTACGAGACACAACAGATCTACTTCAAAAACTTGAAGGAATACCATGGAATCAAAGATATAAATTAATATCAATGGATGTAGTCTCGTTATATACAAGTATAGAACATCAAATAGGTCTAAAAGCATGCAGTTTCTTCTTGGGGAAAAGGAATATCCAGTTCAAACAACATAACGCCATGTTACTGGAAATGATATCCCTGTGTTTACGCAATAACATCTTTACTTTCAATAAAAACACTATCGACAATTGAAAGGTACAGTCATGGGCTTTTCTTTCTCTCCTAATTTTGCGAATCTTGTGATGGGTTGGTATGAGCAAAAATTAGCTTGGAACTGTGAAAATGACAGACATGTACAAAAGATAGTTGCATGGTGGCGCTTCATTGACGATTTATTTGGCATATGGGATGGATCTGAAGAAGACTTTGTTGAATATTTTCAAATTTTAAATAACAATGAGTCCAAATTGCAATTTACATATGAAATTAGTTCTAATAAAATATCATTTTTGGACATTGAAATATATGTAAAAGACAACATTTTGCAAACTACACTCTTCAGGAAAACAACAGCCACCAACGCAGTTCTTCACGGAAATAGTTTCCATCCAATGACCCAGAAATGGAACATACCCTATGGTGAATTCCTAAGGGTACGTAGAAATTGCTCAGCAGAAAATGAATTCGAAACCCACAGCAAAGCAATGCAAACCAGGTTTGAAAAAAGAAATTACCCTATCAAAGTGGTCAGGAAAAGCCTCAAGAAGGCAAAACTAAAAAACAGAACGGAAATGCTCAAGAACCAAGAGAGATTAAATCAAGCGGACCTAACAAAAATAAGACTAATAACAACTTATTCAACTGAAACAAGTGATTTGACTCGAATACTCAAAAAGCACTGGGGAATTTTGAAACTTGACACCACTCTTGCTGAATTTATAGGGGATTATCCAAATGTCACCTATAGGAGAGCTCCGAATTTGGGTGATAAACTGACCCATAGCCACTTTAAATTAAAACAACAGAAGATCTGGACTGAAATTGAAGGGTTTTGGCCGTGTAAAAACTGCAAAGCTTGCAAAATAGCAATCTCAAAAAAGGAGGTGGAAATCAAAAAGGGTGTCACGTGGAAAATAAAACAACACATCACTTGCAAGAGTAAATATGTTGTATATATATATATAGTGGAATGCCCATGTAAATTAAAATACATAGGGAGTACCATTTGTGAGATTAAAAAACGCATCTTAGAGCACAAAAGAGCTACTGTGAACAAGGACCGCTCTAATGCCATTGCAAAGCACATGGAAAAAATGCATGAGAGTAAATGGGAACTGTTGAGATTCTACACAATAGAACAAATACCGAACCCAGAACAAGGAGGAAATCGCGAGAAACATCTAAGACAAAGGGAATCAAAACATATTGTTTCATTCAGGACTTTGACCCCTCAGGGGCTAAATCAGGATGAAGAATTATTTGTACATCTTTAAATTTGGAAGTGACATTTTGATTTGATTTGAAACTATTTCTGAAATAATTTTTCCTAATGAACAGTTACCCTTAATATAACATTAATTATGATGCTGCTAAAATCAATATTGGTAATTTCATGCTTTATTCTTGGTGAAAGCAAATACAACCAAGTAAATTAATAAGAAGAGTGTAATCTTGATAAACTGCTTATTAGAAAATATGAGAGAGAAAAACAAGAATAAGTCCAAATACCCATTGGAGGGAAGATAGACATAGAATTTGAGTGGTCATTCTTGACAGCCTTTTGTAAAAGCAGCTCTGACTGTATCTCTGACTAAACAGAGGACTACTATAATTTTGGGGTATTTATTAAATTCATGATTTGGATTTTCTGTTCAAAAATTCAAAAAAGGAAAAATGGAGAAAAAAGAGGGCTTTAGGAGTAAACCCACTAGAGGGAAGAATTTGTTTAAATGTCGACATGCCAATAAGGGAAATATTTGTTTGGCTGAACTGCAATACTAAATGATATTGTTTTAACAATCACATTACTGAGCACTATGTTTTGCACATATTTTTGTAAATAGCACCTTTTTATATATAGCACTTTTATATGGACTTTTACAAAAATCACATAAAAGACATGGAAAAATAATTTGTGCACTACTATGACCAGAATGCCTTGCAACCACACAAACAGGAAGTTGATGTGGTAGTAGAAATAAATAATGCCTGGTCTTGCCCAGTTGTAACAATCTACCCGTGATCAAGGTTCGTGTGAGGAACCGAAACGCGTTGGGCATAGCGATGTTTGCTAGAATGCAATAAAAAGCAACTTGAAAAACAGCGGATTCCGAGTGAGTGCGTTTTCAATTGATCCTTGGGCTCAGGGGTCACCTTGTTCATATATATATATATATATATATATATATATATATATATATATATATATATATATATATATATATATATATGTGTATATATATATATATGTGTGTGTGTATATATATATATATATATGTGTGTATATATATATATATATACATATATATATATATATATGTGTGGGTATTATCTACTGGCGGTCGCCAGTAGATAGTTATAGTTAGGACCTATTTTCCATAGGAAATCCGCAACATTCTATTTGAAATAACTCTTGCGTCGGTTGAGGAATCTTCGAACTTTATGGCCCGCTCCGGTCCGCTCCTACCCTGAAAGCTTTGGGGTGATTCGTCAAGCGGGGGCCGAGAAAAAAGGGGGGTCCCAAAACGTGTTTTCCCCATTCATTTTCCCATAGGAAACTTTAGCCACGGCTACAGCCCGAACTGCTGAACGGAATTACACAAAATTTGGCAAAGAGGTAGTTCTTGGTTCAGAAAGAACCCTTTTTGGTAAATGGTGTAAATCCGTTCAGTAGTTGCGGAGAAATTAAAAAAATAAGAGTCAAAAAATCAATTTCCCATAGGAAACTTTATGCAAGGCTACAGCCCGAACTGCTGAACGGAATTACACCAAATTTGGCAAAGAGGTAGTTCTTGGTTCAGAAAGAACCGTTTTTGTTAAATGGTGTAAATCCGTTCAGTAGTTGCTGAGAAAAACAAAAGTAAAAACACATATATAACTGGGCGGAGCCTAACCACACATGTCATCGTGAGATCTGATTGGCTGTCAGCACTTCATCCTGGAATTGCTGGCAGCCATCTTGGGACCAATATAAATGATAGTACCCCATTGAAATGCATTGTAGTGAATCGAAGATTTTGAGGGTTACCAAAAGGAGAACTATAAAGGGTGATAACAGACTTTAGTTACATTAGAATTCATTTGTTGATGGTACCATACTAATTTCAGGAATTGTGGTGTGTTCTAAGGTGATTTTACCCTGTGAAAAACCTTCTGCTGGAATATCATGAATCATGTTTGAGAGAAAACTATTTTCACATGCTTGTCCCATACAGTTTTGGAAGGTGCTCCAGAAGCTAAAATGAGAGCATATTTTCTGTAAATTCACATTATCTTTCTCAGTCATGTGAGAATGAAGTCTGACATTCTCAGTAAAACATGTACATCCAACAATGGCAGAGACTGTCAGTTGATTCCTTTGTGTTCTACTGCAGCTTCCCAGAGTGTTCTAAAGAACAACTAGAGTGCTAACAGCCTTACTTATGACAAAAGTATGGCACACCTGAAGCCATCTTGATTGGAATAAACTGGTAACACTTAAAACATTTAATTTAAAAAGGAACAAAATGATGGGGTTCATTTTGTCATAGAAATTATGGTTAGTGCTGTAGAAAGAAAAATTAGGACATGTTTCAAGTGTGATCTCAAATATCTTCCTGTTATATTTCAACAGGAGCAGCCTGTCAGTTGATGCCTTTGTGTTCTACTGCAGCTTCCCAGAGTGTTCTAAAGAACAACTAGAGCGCTAACAGTCTTACTTATGACAAAAGTATGGCTCACCTGAAGCCATCTTGATTGGAATAAACTGGTAACACTTAAAACATTTAATTTAAAAAGAAAGAAAATGAGGGGGTTCATTTTGCCATAGAAATTATGGTTAGTGCTGTAGAAAGAAAAATTAGGACATGTTTTAAGTGAGATCTCAAATATCTTCCTGTTATATTTCAACAGGAGCAGCCTGTCAGTTGATGCCTTTGTGTTCTACTGCAGCTTCCCAGAGTGTTCTAAAGAACAACTAGAGTGCTAACAGCCTTACTTATGACAAAAGTATGGCACACCTGAAGCCATCTTGATTGGAATAAACTGGTAACACTTAAAACATTTAATTTAAAAAGGAACAAAATGAGGGGGTTCATTTTGCCATAGAAATTATGGTTAGTGCTGTAGAAAGAAAAATTAGGACATGTTTTAAGTGAGATCTCAAATATCTTCCTGTTATATTTCAACAGGAGCAGCCTGTCAGTTGATGCCTTTGTGTTCTACTGCAGCTTCCCAGAGTGTTCTAAAGAACAACTAGAGTGCTAACAGCCTTACTTATGACAAAAGTATGGCACACCTGAAGCCATCTTGATTGGAATAAACTGGTAACACTTAAAACATTTAATTTAAAAAGGAACAAAATGAGGGGGTTCATTTTGCCATAGAAATTATGGTTAGTGCTGCAAAAAGAAAATTTAGGGCATGTTTTAAGTGAAATCTCAAATCCTCTTCTATTTCATTAGAACATTTTGACATGCAGACTGAAACAATCACTTTCAATACCAGCAGTAGACTTCCAGTTAACTCCTTGGTGAGCAGTAGCTTTACTACAGTGATCTAATGAACAACTAGAGTGCTAACATTCTGAATTTATGGCAAATGTGTGACACATCTGAATGCCTTCTTGATGGAATCAAAGTAAAAAACTGAAAGCATTTCCTACTGAGGAGACTGTAGTAAATGAGGAAATTAGGAAACTTCATAACAAATAAGTCTCCCAAGATGGCCACCAGAGAAAAAAAGAGCCCAAATGTAGCACAAATATCACCCAGAGGTAGCCCACGTATAGCCCAATGACAGAAGTGTGCAAAACACTTTTTATTTTTTGTTTTTTTGCAGTTTTATATAGTGCAGACTGGTCAGGTATTGGAGTGCTTTACATGAGCATTGGTTACATCACACAAGGACAAATTCATGTTGGTTGACCCCTACACTACCCAAACACCACTGCACTACCCTAAACCCTAAAACACTACCCCCAGCACGACCCCCTTCACTACCCAAACACAACTGCACTACCCTAAACTCAAAAACACTACCCCCAGCACGACCCCCTACACTACCCAAACACCACTGCACTACCCTAAACCCTAAATCTACCCCCTACACTACACAAATACCACTGCACTACCCTAAACCCTAAAACACTAGAACCCAGCACGACCCCCTACAGTACACAAACACCACTGCACTACCCTAAACCCTAAAACACTACCCCCTACACTACACAAACACCATTGCACTACCCTAAACCCTAAAACACTACCCCCAGCATGACCCCCTACACTACACAAACACCACTGCACTACCCTAAACCCTAAAACACTACCCCAGCACGACCCCCTACACTACCCAAACACCACTGCACTACCCTAAACCCTAAAACACTACCCCCAGCACGACTCCCTACACTACACAAACACCACTGGACTACCCTAAACCCTAAAACACTACCCCCAGCACGACTCCCTACACTACCTAAACACCACTGCACTACACTAAACCCTAAATCTACCCCCAGCATGACCTCCCACACTACACAAACACCACTGCACTACCCTAAACCCTAAAACACTACCCCCAGCACGACCCCCTACACTACCCAAACACCACTGCACTACCCTAAACCCTAAAACACTAACCCCAGCATGACCCCCTACACTACCCAAACACCACTGCACTACCCTATACCCTAAAACACAACCCCGTACACTACACAAACACAACTGCACTACCCTAAACCCTAAACCACTACCCACAGCATGACCACCTACACTACACAAACACCACTGCACTACCCTAAACCCCCTACACTATACAAACACCACTGCATTACTCTAAACCCTAAAACACTACCCCCAGCACAACCCCCTCACAACACAAACACCACTGCACTACCCTAAACCCTAAATCGACCCCCAGCACGACCCCCTACACTACCCAAACACCACTGCCATACCCTAAACCCTAAAACACTACCCCCAGCATAAACCCCTACACTACCCAAACACCACTGCACTAACCTAAACCTTAAAACACTACCCCCAGCACTACCCCCTACACTACACAAACACCACTGCACTACCCTAAACCCTAAAACACTACCCCAGCACTACCCCCTACACTACCCAAACACCACTGCACTAACATAAACCCTAAAACACTACCCCCAGCACAACCCCCTACACTACACAAACACCACTGCACTACCCTAAACCCTAAAACACTACCCCCAGCACGACTCCCTACACTACCCAAACACCACTGCACTACCCTAAACCCTAAATCTACCCCCAGCACGACCCCCTACACTACCCAAACACCACTGCACTACCCTAAACCATAAAACACTACCCCCAGCATGACCCCCTACACTACACAAACACCACTGCACTACCCTAAACCCTAAAACACTACCACCAGCATGACCCCCTACACTACTCAAACACCACTGCACTACCCTAAACCCTAAAACACTAACCCAGCACGACCCCCTACACTACCCATACACCACTGCACTACCCTAAAGCCTAAAACACTACCCCCAGCACGACCCCTACACTACTGCACTACCCTAAACCCTAAAACACTACCCCCAGCATGATCCCCTACACTACCCAAACACCACTGCACTACCCTAAACCCTAAAACACTACCCCCAGCACGACCCCCTACACCACCCAAACACCACTGCACTACCCTAAACCCTAGAAAAGAAACCCCCACCCCATGCCCAATCCCCCTTACCTCTCACTCCTCGTGGTTCCTCTCTCCTCGTGGTTCCTGCTTCACGTCGTCTCTGAGGGGCGGTGCACGTCGTTGTGAGGAAACGGAACAGCCTCTGTTTCCTTACAACGACATGGATCGTCTACATGTTTTTAGAACGCATGGTCATTTACCATACATACCTTTACAACAAAATTCGTTGTAAAGGCATGCGTGGTAAATGACCATGCGTTCTAAAAAATGCGTAGTAATGACTTCGTGATGTACAACGCATGCGTGGTAATGCATGCGTTGTAATGGTATTGCAAAGTAAAAAAGTTGTTGTAACGGCTGTTTACCGATCAAAGCTGGCCCCTGTTCTTCAGTGAGACGTTTATTTGATTAATTAGGAGGAAGGAATGTGTTTTTTTTACCGAAAAGTGCATTCCAGGCTGTTGTATTGTGAAAGTGTCCGCGTGGCCTGGTTTCACTTCCGGTGAGAGAGTGGAAGAGTCTGTTTGGATCTAAAGGAGTTCTGTTGTTGGACGGGGCCGGCGCGACATGTCATCAGAAAACATAGCTAATGGAAAGCGTCCTCCCTGAAGTGTGGAGCAGTGCCATGAGAGGTCAACGAGTGTGCGTCCCACCGCAGTATGACCGTACCGCGTGACCCATGTGCCACCTCCAGGGTACGGGAGGCAGAAGCGGCATCGCAGTTCCTCTTGAAGACCGTTGTAGCACTAATTCTACATTTTGGTACTAGGGCATTTTAACTTCGTTGTTCCTGCCAGATACAAAGAGAAGATCCTGTGTTATTCAGTGCCCTCGTTACCTTTTTTGTGGGTTGTGGTGCTTGTCACTTCGCTGCCCCGCCGGTGCACACGACTGGGCACCCCACCTCGTGTGCCATCTGCAGGGCCTCTGCCCTCGGATCACTGGTTTCGGTTTCTGGAGTGGCAACATAAACAGTTGCTCCCAAAGGACTAGCCTGAACACTTAGGTGAATATCCCCTGCACCAGCATTCCACAGAAATTCTTTCCTAGCTCTCCCACGTCAACGAGGACGTCATAATAGCACGGCTCCGCTCGCGACAACGTATGACGTCATCGGAGCCATAAGAGAACCTCGTCGGCGTGCTGACGTCAGTTCCACCCATTTTTTCCGTGCCACCGAGGCAAACAGGGGACCGAGACATTTTCACATGTATACATAGTATAATAAATATATATATATTCACTGAAAAAACCATAGGTTTCAGGCACGTTATAGTTAGAAATTAGCATTTAAAAAACCTTAGAAATTCACTGAAAAACCATAGGTTTCAGGCACGTTATAGTTAGAAATTAGCATTTAAAAAACCTTAGAAATTCACTGAAAAAACCATAGGTTTCAGGGGCGTTATAGTTAGTTGGACATTTCACTCGTACAAAACCATAGAAATTCCCCCGTTATAGTTAGTTCAGCTAACTATAACTCGCGCGCCCGCAATGCACTGCTGATGACGTCACATATTACATCACTCATTACATGGTCAGTGACATCACTCATGACATCACTGATGACATCTCAAATGACATCACTGATGACATCACTGATGACATCATCCAGTGAATGTGTGTTTTTCTGAAAATTAAATATGTTTTATATATGTATATCTCAAGGTCGATGGAAGAATAAATGGGTATATAAGTGTCTAAATGGATGATTTTGTTTTGTAAAATTGATTGTATAACTGATTAAGTGTATCTTAGTGAATACATGGGTTAGTGAGTAATGTTTAAATATGAAAATATCTGTATCAGTCTCTCACTTTGTGTATAAGTGGCTGCATGGGTTGGTGAGTAGCTACATGAGTGTCTATATGGGTTATTAGTTGGTTTTTTGAGTATCAGTATGAGTGTCTGAGTGTCTGTATGGTTCGGTGGGGGGTATTACTTAGTGCATAGATGCATGAATGAGTGACTCACTGTTTGTATGTGTTGAAGACAGCATGTGTGCAGGACTGTATAGGTGGATGAGTATGTGTATGGGTGTGTTAGTGAGTGAATGACTGTCTCAATAGTGTCTTTATGAGTAACTACATATGTTTTAAACTAGTATATGTGAGTATTGGTGTATATAAGTGAGTATATGTGAGAGTGAGAGATTGGAAGAGTTCCTGTACAAAGAAGTAGGTGTTTCTATAAGTGATTGTTTAAGAGAGTAAGTATGTGTAAGTTTCTGTAGAAGTAAGTGTGGTAGTGTGTGTATAACTGTATATGCAAGTAAATGGATGTTTGATACTTTGTTTGCATGTGTGACTATGTGTGTGAGTAACTCTATGGATGAGTGGCGGTGTGTAACAGGATGTATAGGTGTATGAGTACATATGATGAGTGAGTACATGTATGAGTGACTGTATAGGGACTGTTGGTGAATGAGTGGATGTGTGTGTAGATCTTGGAATTACTGAATAGGTGTGTTGTAACTGGTATTGGTATGTCCATTGTTTTGAAAATGTTAGTTTGTATTTTTGAGTGTGTGTATCAAAGGTTATATTAGGGTGAGAGGAGGTCTGCCACTCTATCACAAGGATGATGTCATCAGTGATATCATCAGTGATGTCATTTGAGATGTCATCAGTGATGTCATGAGTGATGTCACTGACCATGTCATGAGTGATGTAATATGTGATGTCATCAGCAGTGCATTGCGGGCGCGCGAGTTATAGTTAGCTGAACTAACTATAACGGGGGAATTTCTATGGTTTTGTACGAGTGAAATGTCCAACTAACTATAACGCCCCTGAAACCTATGGTTTTTTCAGTGAATTTCTAAGGTTTTTTAAATGCTAATTTCTAACTATAATGTGCCTGAAACCTATGGTTTTTTCAGTGAATATATATATATATATATGTGTGTATATATATATATGTGTGTATATATATATATATATGTGTGTGTATATATATATGTGTGTATATATATATATGTGTGTATATATATATATATAAAACGCGCCCCCTGGCGCGTTTTGAGAAGGGGAAGTAATTTCCCTTGAATACTGGGGGTCCCTGGGGGCAAACTAGCCCACCAGGAACCTCCAGTATGCGCCAGGGGGCTGCGTTGCAGAGAGGTGTACAGAGGCCACGCCCCTTTTTACACCTCTCTGCAACGCAGCTCTGTGGCGCTTTTGGAAGTACATGGTGGGCTAGTTGGACTCCAGGGACCCTCAGGATTCAAGGGGACTTAATCCCCCAACTTAAAACGCGCCACGGGCGCGTTTGCACAGTGGTGAAGGGAGGGGGCGGTGCTTCAGGTGACATGTGTGCAAACAGGCCCCGTGGCGTGTTTTAAGATGGGGAATTAAATCCCCTTCAATCCTGAGGGTCCCTGGGGGCCAACTAGCCCAACAGGTACGTCCAGAAAGCGCCACAGAGCTGCGTTGCAGAGAGGTGTAAAAGGGTGTGGCCTCTGTACACGTCTCTGCAACGCAGCCCCTGGCGCATACTGGAGGTTCCTGGTGGGCTAGTTGGCCCCAGGGACCCTCATGATTCAAGGGGACTTAATCCCCCAACTTAAAACGCGCCACGGGCGGGTTTGCACAGATGTCACCTCAGGCCCTGCCCCTCCCTTCACCATTGTGCAAATATTCCTCTAAAATCAGCCGAACTACGAATTCCGATTTACTCACCTGTTATCAGGAGAGAACCCAGTGCTGCATCTTTTAGCCCAGCACTGATCCTGAAAAGTAATTTTAACCGTACTTACCAGTAACTTGAATTTCCTTCCATAGGATATCATTGCCTGCTTTTTGCTGAAAAAGTTTCTGTCGATTTTTGAAACATACAAATATTCCTCTAAAATCAGCCGAACTACGAATTCCGATTTACTCACCTGTTATCAGGAGAGACCTCAGTGCTGCATCTTTCAGCCCAGTACTGATCCTGAAAAGTAATTTTAACCGTACTTACCAGTAACTTGAATTTCCTTCCATAGGATATCATTGACTGGTTTCACTTGGAAATTCTTCTAAGTGTGCAGTTTTGGAACTTTATAATATTCCTCTAAAATCAGCCGAAATACGGATTCCGATTTACTCACCTGTTATCAGGAGAGAACCCAGTGCTGCATCTTTTAGCCCAGCACTGACCCTGAAAAGTAATTCTAACCGTATTTACCAGTAACTTATATTTCCTTCCATAGGAATCCATTGTCTGTTTTTCAGCAGAAAAGTTTCAGTGTCGATTTTCACAAATTACAAATATTCCTTAAAAATCGCCTGTATGACTTAAACGCATTCTTTCAACTGTTTACAGGAGATGCACCAGTGCTGGATCCAGGATCCAACACTGAGTAAGAAAAAGTAACGATAACACTACTTACCTGCTAAGTGAATTTCCTCCCATAGGATAACATTGGTGATTCTATGTGAAAAAGTTTCTAAGTGTCAACTTTTAAAATACAATAATATTCCTTAAAAATCACTACTGTAACCAAAACGCTTTTACTCAACTGTTTACAGGAGATGTCCCAGGACTGAATCTAGGATCCAGTCCTGTGGTTAGAAAAGTAATTCATAAAGTAACTAATTGCATTTAACTAGAAATTCACATTCAGCTCAATGTTGCATTGTGTTTGAAATTGTGTTGCCCATTGCAACAACTGTAACTACTGTACTTAAAACTCTATTGCCTATTTGCAAACTATTTAAACTAAAGTAATTCATTCAGAGAAAGTATATTTTGTAATGTAATGTATAATGTAATTACAATGTAATTTAATAAATAAAATATCTAAAAATAAATAGTTTTAAAAAATGTAGTAAATCAGTATCAAAAAAATAAATATAACAATTAATACATTTAAAAATTGTCATTTACAAAACAATTGAAATTCACTGAAAAAACCATAGGTTTTAGGGGCGTTATAGTTAGAAATTAGCATTTAAAAACCTTTGAAATTCACTGAAAAAACCATAGGTTTCAGGCACGTTATAGTTAGAAATTAGCATTTAAAAAACCTTTGAAATTCACAGAAAAAACCATAGGTTTCAGACACGTTATAGTTAGAAATTAGCATTTAAAAAACCTTTGAAATTCACTGAAAAACCATAGGTTTTAGGGACAGTTATAGTTAGTTGGACATTTCACTCGTACAAAACCATAGAAATTCCCCCGTTATAGTTAGTTCAGCTAACTATAACTCGGGCCCCGCAATGCACTGCTGATGACGTCACATATTACATCACTCATGACATGGTCAGTGACATCACTGATGACATCACTGATGACATCTCAAATGACATCACTGATGACATCACTGATGACATCATCCACGTGATAATCTGATGCACCTCCTCACACCCTAATATAACCTTTGATACACCCACTCTAAATTACAGACTGCCATTTGCAAAACCATAGACACTCCAACACCAATAACTACATACCCACTCACTGATTCTTAGGTCTACACACACACATCCACTCACTCACCCGTACAGTCACTCATACTTATGGTCACTCAGTACAGGACTATCATATGCACTCTTACTCCTATATAGACAGTCAAACACAGCCACTCATCCATAGAGGTACTCAGACACCTAGTCAGTCATGCAAATAATTAAACACACTGCCATTTACTCACCTATACAGTTATACACACACCAGCTCACTTAATCATACAAATACTAGCACATTGTTACGCTCTTATACAATCACTGATACAAGCACACACTCATCCATACAGCCACTATCACAATCACTCACTCTCGCTAATAGCTATTTATATACTCCAACACACATATATACTGCCTTTCACATATGTAGTTACTCACACATGTACCACTGGGACATACATTCACTCACTAACACACTCTTACACACACTTACCCACCCATACAGTCTATCACAGATGCACTCTTGAAACCATCCACCCAGTGAATCACCCACTCACACATCTATGCACAGAGTCGCACACACCCCTCCGACACAAACACTCAGGCACCCATACAGATACTCAGACAACCATTCAATAACTCATATACACACTCATGTAGCTATTCACAAACACATGCAGCCACTTACACAGCAACAGACAGACGGATACAGACATTCACCCAGTTTAGTCACTAACCCATGCATTCAGTAAGATACGTAAATCACTCACTTATAGAGTCAGTCTCGCACCTACTAAATCATCCATACAGACACTTATACACCCACTCATTCTTCAATACGTCTTTTCCTATATATATTAAAAATATTTAAACTTTACAGAAACACACAGTCACTGCATGATGTCAACAGTGATGTCATTTGAGATGTCATCAGTGATGTCATCAGTGATGTCACTGACCATGTCATGAGTGATGTAATATGTGATGTCATCAGCAGTGCATTGCGAGGCGTGAGTTATAGTTAGCTGAACTAACTATAACGGGTGAATTTCATGGGTTTTGTACGAGTGAAATGTCCAACTAACTATAACTGTCCCTAAAACCTTTGGTTTTTTCAGTGATATATATATATATATATATATATATATATATATATATATATATTATCTACTGGCGGTCGCCAGTAGATAGTTATAGTTAGGACCTATTTTCCATAGGAAATCCGCGACATTCTATTTGAAATAACTCTTGCGTCGGTTGACGAATCTTCGCGAAATTTTCAAACTTTATGGCCCACTCCGGTCCGCTCCTACCCTGAACGTCTCAGGGTGATTCGTCAAGCGGGGGCCGAGAAAAAGGGGGTCCCAAAACGTGTTTTCCCCATTCATTTTCCCATAGGAAACTTTAGACACGGCTACAGCCCGAACTACTGAATGGAATTACACCAAATTTGGCAAAGAGGTAGTTCTTGGTTCAGAAAGAACCCTTTTTGTTAAATGGTGTAAATCCGTTCAGTAGTTGCGGAGAAATTAAAAAAATAAGAGTAAAAAAATCAATTTCCCATAGGAAACTTTATGCAAGGCTACAGCCCGAACTGCTGAACGGAATTACACCAAATTTGGCAAAGAGGTAGTTCTTGGTTCAAAAAGAACCCTTTTTGTTAAATGGTGTAAATCCGTTCAGTAGTTGCTGAGAAAATCAAAAGTAAAAACACATATATATCTGGGCGGAGCCTAACCACACATGTCATCGTGAGATCTGATTGGCTGTCAGCACTTCATCCTGGAATTGCTGGCAGCCATCTTGGGACCAATATAAATGATAGTACCCCATTGAAATGCATTGTAGTGAATCGAAGATTTTGAGGGTTACCAAAAGGAGAACTATAAAGGGTGATAACAGACTTTAGTTACATTAGAATTCATTTGTTGATGGTACCATACTAATTTCAGGAATTGTGGTGTGTTCTAAGGTGATTTTACCCTGTGAAAAACCTTCTGCTGGGATATCATGAATCATGTTTGAGAGAAAACTATTTTCACATGCTTGTCCCATACAGTTTTGGAAGGTGCCCCAGAAGCTAAAATGAGAGCATATTTTCTGTAAATTCACATTATCTTTCTCAGTCATGTGAGAATGAAGTCTGACATTCTCAGTAAAACATGTACATCCAACAAGGGCAGAGACTGTCAGTTGATTCCTTTGTGTTCTACTGCAGCTTCCCAGAGTGTTCTAAAGAACAACTAGAGTGCTAACAGCCTTACTTATGACAAAAGTATGGCACACCTGAAGCCATCTTGATTGGAATAAACTGGTAACACTTAAAACATTTAATTTAAAAAGGAACAAAATGATGGGGTTTGTTAGACTTGGCACCATTGGCGTGGGTCTCCCTTCCCTTTTTTTGCTGTTGCCTCTTATGTTTTGCTGGTTTTAGATGCTTTTGGGCACTGTGCCACTGCTGTTCAGTGCCACAGTGCAAGTGCTCCCTACTGTAAATTGATGTATGGATTAGTGACTCCATGATTGGATGATTGGTTTACTTGTCAGTCCCTAGTACAGTGCACTGAGTGTGCCCAGGGCTTGGAAATCCAATGCTGCTGGTGGGCTTGCAGCACTGGTTGTGCCACCCACAGAAGCAGCTTGTAAAATGTGTCTCAGGCCTGCCATTGCAGAGCCTGTGTGCAGTCTGTGACTGCCATGTCGACTTGGCAAGTGCAGCCACTTGCCAGTCCCTAAACCTTCCCTTATCTTCATATCAGACACCCCTAAGGTAGGCCCAAGGGCAGGGTGCATTGTAAGTATAAGGTAGGACATGCCCTGGTGTGTGTGGCATGTCCTGATAGTGAATTACAGCCATTTTCGTTTTCACTATTGCAAGGCTACCTGCTCCCCATAGGCCAGAATGGGCAGACTGACTATTACACCTTATAGTCAGAACTGACCCAGGGAACATGGTAGAA